>CM034351.1:85966019-86346294 GCA_019925275.1 Mytilus edulis | reverse complement strand
AAAAACAGGTGCCAAGTAATTGCAATAGCTTATATGGTCCACTGAGTCTAAGAAGTTAATAAGCTTTATTTTCAAAGCATAGTATATTATTATTGCTTTTGAATTTATTTGTTCCTTCGAAATCATGACTTGAAATAATATTGTAAAAAAACCTCTAAAATTTTTATCTATTCATGTATTTGGAACCCATTTTGAAAATTTTCATATGAAAAAGGCTCAGAAAACTAGCCATGGACTAGAGAGGGAGTTTCTTCATGCAAATTTCTATAAAATTAGTTTTTCTTTTACATTTTATTCAATATATTCAAACTATTTCTTAACTTTCACACCTTGCTGATTTCAATGAAAATTGCCTAATGCAAAGGTGTTTTATTTCATAATACTGTAGGTGTAATGTAGTCATTAACAGAATTTTAAAACTTAAAAACTTGAATATTAGTCTTAACTTTTGTTATTGGTTCACACATTTTTATTACACCACATTAAGGGGACATTACTACACACAGATGAAGTGACAATTACATAGTGCTCTCCCTTTGTAATTTTTTTTTTCAGTTAATACATGGGATGTCACATGCAAAAGGGACCTATAACTTTCTACAAGTATCTGCCTGAAACTTACAGTACTTTTTTGTTGTTTTGTGAATAATTTTGTGATAGTAATATAAAGTTTAAATTCATAAAAGCTAAACTTTCTCCTTTTAAATCTTAAAGAAATTAAAAAGTATTTGAATGCAAATTAGAAAATATATACAAAATAAAATCACTAAAATATTGGTTTTATTTTAAATGAAAACATACTAAATTTGAACATAAATGTTATCATAAAAGTTAAAAAGAAAACCCATCTCAAAGTAATCATTATTTCAATTTTTATCTTTGTATGCACTTTATTTCTGAAAATAATATGATTTTGTGCTGATCTTTGTGTTTCAAACAAAATCTGTGAGTTTCAGTGCAGTCCTATACCACTGAAGCAGAGACAAACTCCCACCATGCAATTTTCTTAGCTACCTGTAGGCAAACGTTAATAGTTTAGCAATTATCTCATCCTGACTTTTTTGTTGGAAGGGTTTGATGGTCTTGGGTTGACCCCGGATACCGTTGTGTAGCCAATTTGGCATCTGACAAGTAACAATTACAAAGACATAAAACATCACCTAATATACGCTAAGTGTCAAATATTTTATTCTTCGATTTGAGCCGCCATTAAAATCAAAATGTTTCAACTTTCCTTTTTTACTTACAAGACTCTCTGGTCAGTTTTGAAAATGAAATAAATTTGACATAGAGCTGTATAACAAATTAAAACATTTAATTAAAATGTATAAAGTAATGATAAAATGACAACAATGTTTTCTTTTGTTAACAGAAATGTTATAATCTTTTATTTTTAAGATATTTCACACAGCTTTCAATATATTTGGTATCAAACAACTTGATTAAAATCAATTTTGCATGTTTAATTTTCATTAAATTTTTATTTATATTTATTTTGACCCTTTGACAAAAATATAAAACTGATCATTAATATTTATGCTGCCATTAAATCATTTCTATGTAAAAAAAAACAAATAAAGGCATAAATTAATTCATCTTGTAAAAGGTAAGCTTGACAAATTTCAAGTCAGAAAACATCATAAAAATTGAACTTCAACTAATCTGAAGTTTTTTATTTTACTATGAACTAGTACCAGCTAGATCATGCATTATCATTTCTTATCTATTAAAGTCAAGCTTACATATCCAAGAAAAAAAATAAAACATAAAATGTTTAAGCACATGTAAAAGCATGTTTTAAACCAGCATGTTGGTTAGCAAGACAATTACCCGGCATGCCTGCAGAACTGCAAAGCTGGCTCAGACGTTGCTGAATAGCTAGAAATAGAAATATTTAAAACTTTCACCATTAAAAATGGAAATAAAATCTTGGGGATACAATTAATGATTTGTAAATTAGTAATAATGTATGATATGCAGTTGTGAAGAAGAAAAAAACATGGAAAAGGGGACATCCATGTGAAGGGATGGGTTAAATTATAATAACAAAGTTAAAAAAAAGATACCAGTTTAAATAATTAAAATATAAATATCCCAAATATATTTTGAAATTTAAAAGCCTAATGTTACAAATACATTTGCTGAAATTTTTAAATTGAACATATAATTATTTTTCATCCCAATTTCATTTTCTAAATTAAAAAAATGATTTTTTAAATTTGGTGTTTAATGTAATTTTCGCACTCTTGGCTGTATCCTAGAGGCTAGTGGTTATCAGTGGAGGGATTCCAGTACCTGGGGAGAACCACTTACCTTCTGCAAAAGAAGCAATCCTAGTCAATTAAGAAGGGAGTTGTACTTATACCACTTGGCCACCCAAAAAAACTCAATACCGATAAAAATATGTTAGAATTTGAAATATTATCTAACATTTCTGTTTTAAATCAGTCTATACAATATTGCTACAAATGTTGTAGTATTCTTTTCATTACTATACTTATTTAACCTGTGTACTTACCATGAGCTGTAAATTACATGCATAATAAAATCAATGAATTTGCCAGTAATCTATTTCTGTGATATACAAACTCTTTTCCCAAAGAAAACATTTCGAAAGACACAATTCTAAACAAGAAAAACTGCAAATTATTTTCATTTGCACAGACATTTCAATATTTTTAAAATATATAATTTTTACTAACTTTTGTTTTATTCAATGATAATAAATTTTTACAAATAAATATAAAAGTCAGACCACATAAATATCAGGGATGAAAAAAAATTACTGACTAATTTTGCAACTGGCATTAGGATTAAACGAAAGCATACTAGCACAGTGTGTTTGCGGTAATACAGTGTATAAACAGCTACCAAGATATAGTGAACAGTGAAATACATGCCAAACAAAGTGTTACCTCCATTTTGGACTGAGTCGATATCTGGGCAGCCATCATGCTGGCTGCAACCTTTTGCTCATGATGCGGACACAATCCTTCCCATTGAAATGGCATTGCATTTGAAAGTTTTCCCGATCCCGAGTAGCGGAAGTGTGGCTGAGTTGGGCTGTGGGAAGTATATAGAGTGTACATGCATCACGAGTGTGCTACAAGAAAGCTGTGAGAGGACACAACAAAGCATTTTGGGAACACTTTTTAAACCCGAGTATTGTCCATACCAATTATTTTAAGAATTAAACAAAAATTTACTGATTTAGTTTAGATTTTTTTCAATTTTCAATCTTTGATTTTATCATTCAAGTATGTTGTCTTCAGACTGGGTACAATTTCCCCCGAATCATATTCAAAAGGATTTCAGTTTAAGTGAAATAAAGGACGAATTTCTAATGCATAAAAGGAAATTTCAATCAGGATCTGCACATTCAGGAAGCTTTGAAGTAAAAGAAGATTTTAAAATATTTTTTAAATCAAATTTAATAGTCATTTCATCTAAAAAAAAAAATTTTTAAATATCCAAATATACACTGCAAAAAACAGACTTGATTTACTGGGGACTGGGCATCTTTTGCCATTTTAGTTGAACTTTTGTTCGGCAATAATACAGCAAAAAAAAGAAGCAAAATTCCCTTTTTGACCAAAATACAGTAACCCAAAAGGATACAAATTTTACCCTTAAAGTTTTATCAAAAATGGACTCGTTAATACTAAAGCTTTCTTCTGTCGGACTAACTATAAAATCTTATTAACAATTGAAACAAATTTTTTTTAATTTTATATTAAAATTTGGACCACTGTTAAGGAATTTAATATGTATATAGGAAACCCAACACCTGAATATATTTTCCTTTGAAAATTTTTTGCTATGCACCATTCAGAAAACCATTGTGCAAACTGTGTTTAAGTTTTATAATATTTGTACTTTCTGAAGAATGGTTGTTTCCCTTTGACATATTGGAAAATTTGCATAGTGTGTAACTGGGCCCAAATAAATACAACTTTTTTATATATATATATAAAACACATCAGGCCTGGAAGTCATAAACTTTCGAATAAGATTTGTGTACTCAAACTCCAAAATCAACCAATCAAAACCTGGATTTCATGTTTCGGCATGATTTTTGTGCTCCAAGCAAGAGAAATTTTTTTTGACTTCAACCCCAGAATTAAAAAAAATTCCAAATTGGAAAAAACTCTTTTTTTCAGAAAGATCCTCCCCACTGTAATAACAAGCGAGTTATGCTTTATTTAGTTTTATATGGTCTATACTTACCCTTTTTGACCATTTTGTGGTTTTTGTTTTAGGGTTCTTTTCTATGTGGACATCCTTTAATACATATTTTACAATTTAAAATTTTAATGATAAACACTAAAATTTAAACCCAAGTCTTCCTGAAATGCTTTTTTTAACTGATTATTCCCATTTCGAGACTTTTACACATTTCCCCTACACACATATGTACTAAAAGGATAGCTGGTATTTGCTTATTTTTTGGAAAGAGTTCTGAACACACGGGTTAAGATTTTCACAGAGGTCCATAAATGATTAATGAATCTTTTTTTTCCAATAAAATATTTTTGTATTTTTTTTTAAGGTGGGAAAACAAATTTGTATTTTTTTGGGTGATTTTTTAACAGTTATTTTCTTTTAATCTTTAATTTTTAAGTGTTATTAGTTCACTCAAACACACCATTTTAAAATTTTTTACAAAGCAATTTGTTATTGGAAAATTTAAAAAAAAAAAAAAACATGAAAATACAAATATGAATTAACTTCACAAAAATATCCCTCAAGAATGAAAATTTAAAAACTAAAGGCCCAAAAATCTATTAAATGCAAAAGAAAAAACCCAAATTCCTAAGAAGAAAGTCTATAAGTGCTGTCCCATAAAAAAAATTCTTTTGCAATCACTAAAAGGCATAATCATTATACCCCGCTTGGAGGTATGTTCAATGAAATTTTTTTGGGCTCTTGAAATTACAAAAAAAAAGAAAAGTTAAAAAAACCCCCTTTAAAAGATGGGCCAAGGATTTTTATTTGATAGATTTATAATACTTTGTACCTTTATGATTTCAAAAAGGGAAAATTTAAATGGCTTTATAATACCTCTTTTCTATTTTTAGGTTGTTGGGAAATTCTGAAAATTTCGATGGCAAAAGGGGTGAAAAAAGACTGCTAAAAAAAATTGTTTTTTAGGGGGGGACCCAAAGGAAATGTGGTTTTCAAATACTAAAAGGGGATTTTTATGAAACAGCTCTA
Organism: Mytilus edulis; assembly: GCA_019925275.1. Taxonomy (NCBI): domain Eukaryota; kingdom Metazoa; phylum Mollusca; class Bivalvia; order Mytilida; family Mytilidae; genus Mytilus; species Mytilus edulis. Next base: position 86,341,080 of record CM034351.1, on the reverse strand, counting down.
ATAATTCCTGATACCTATTCCAAGAAATTTCATTTATTAATGTTTTAATTTTTTACCTTACGTTTTGGGGATAAAATTTAAAAAATACTGCCTATAATATATTTTAAAATTTAAAACTAAAGTAAAGTAAATTTATGTAATGCAAATATATGACGAAAAAATGTGGCCCTTATAAAACCCTCACCAAAATTAATATCCCTAAATCAGCAATTCCTTATTACTGCTGTAAGTTTTTTGAAGATGCTTTATATTAAATACACTTCCCATTTTTGATGTTTTAAGGAACATTGGGTAAATTTTGACAGCTTATTTGCCCTTTACGGTCAAATTGCTTTATATTGAAAAGGGAAAAATTTCATGTAAAAACAATTTCCCCTTTTAAAAATTTGCTAATAATTTTTAAAACTTTCTTGTTTTGGGTGTGTCCCATAATTTTATATTTTTAATTTTGAACAAAAATTTAATTTTAAAATATGAATTTATTTTATAATTAATGAATAATATGTTCCAAAAGTGACTTCTTCGAAAATTTTATATATTTTAAATAAAAAACACCCTGCGAGTTTTTCGTTTGTTTATCATGCTTTCTATCATGCCCTTTTCCCCAGGGACATGCTTATATTTTTTAATGGAGAAAACTAAAAATATACTTTCTTTTTTCCTTGGTTCATGAAGCCCCTTTTCAGGGGAAAACATTTGTTAATGCTTCTAAATAATCATTCTGTAAAAGAAAATTAGTCAATTGCATGGACAGACATATTAATGTTTCACTTTTGACAAAAATAATCGTAACTAGCCTAAAGGCATTGAAAAATCAATGATCGGCAAGTTGTTCATTCTATTGGTAAAAAATTACTAAGAGGATATCAAATCTTAAAGGCATCCAATAACAATCATTTGAAATGTAACATCTTAAGAGAAAAATAGAAAATAAACAAAAAATGTTTAATATTTTATTCTACTGCTATAATAGATTTTCAACCATCTTTTGTCTTAATTTTAACAAATTTGCAAAAATGAATCAAAACATGAAATAAGTAGATGTGGATTTGTTTGAATGGAACCTGCATAGAAAATATAAAAAAATCTCAAAATTAATAATTTCAAAATGAGTTTAAATGACTTAAATTCTTGACTTTGACAATCAAGGTCCTAGTGCAATACAAAAATAAATGTCTTGGGTTCCACGGATCCCTGTGTCTACGGCCACACATTTTCTGTTAATTACAGACCTTTAACAATACATGAGGAAAAAAATCTATAAAAATATTACTCTGGATACTGTCTTTTGATTGTAAGAAGCTTTCTCGTCACTAGTTTCGGTAAAAACCAGGCTAGTTATGAATCTAATAAATTGTTGTAAAACTGTAACATCCCGCAGACTGTATGCAATGTTAACCCCACCTCCCCCCGGCCCACAACCAACTAAGTCCCATTTATAAGTAAAACAGGGGATAAACAGGTACAAAAAATTTTACAAAAATTTCAATCTTGATACTAGCGTTTGATCATAACATGTTCTGTCCATTTTGGTACAAATCCAGTATAGATAAGAAAGTTATTTTAAATTAAAAACTTTACTCAGAGTGAATGTATTGTTTCTGGCAGAAAAAATTAAGTTTATTTTAAAGTAAAATACAGTGAAAAAAAAAAAGTTGGGGATTTTTTTTTTTTTTTCTTTAACAAAATTTTTCTGGATGCTATTCCTATGACCATAAAAAGCTTCAGTCCAAGTTTGGTACAAATCCAGGCTAGTTTAGAAAGTTATAAAATTTTAAAAACTTAAACCATAGAGTGAATGTAATTATATATGGAGAAAATTGTCCAATAAATAATGAAGGCTTTATACAAATCACTATACCTAATACATCAAACGCAGGTTGAAGCACACCAAAATCATAATAAGTATACACAAAATATATTTTAATATTGTATTACATAAGCTTGATAACTTATTACCATAATTCAACTCCCTCTCATACTGAAAAAAAGGGTCATCCTTCAAGGGTCATTCCCACATTTCTTACTCATGTAACTTTAACAATTACTAAATATCTGTATCCTTTACTTTCCATTGTAGCACAATGTGAAGTGGCTTTAAATCAAAATATAAACATTTTTAATGAAAAGAATGAAGAATAACATGCTGATAATCTTAAGATGTTGAGGTCAAATTACACAAGATTTAAATGGGGTTCTTTCAGGTTAAATTTTAAGCACATTGTTACGATAAATATAGACCAAAAATAAGTACTTATTCCATACCTAAGTATTCCTAATTCTTCTAATCAGTGACAGAGAAAATATGATACCTAGAAGTGTAAGGTGAATAGAATGAACTGTGAAAAAATATATGAATCCTCCCCTATTCCAAACTGACTACTGCAGTACAAAACCTCTGTTCTTTAGAGACATTAACTATTGATAGATAAAAAACATTCTTTTCTGGTAAAATTTTGTCGAAGGTATAAATATGTTGCTAAATTTTTGAAACAGCATATATGATCTACAAGTTTTTATTTACCCTAAAAACACAGCTGATTCAGGGGAAGGCAACTGTGTATCTTAGGAAAAACAACTCTTGCAGAAAGGATTAACCCCCTCAATATGAAAAGCTGATTGAAATTTTATGTGAAAATATGTATTTTATCAAACAAAGACCAAATCCAGAAACGACTACTTTTTAACAGGATTTTCCCTAATTAATGAAAACTTTCGAACAAGACTGTGGAGCAACCAAGGATTCTCCAATTTTTGAGGAGTAAATGGTGGGCCCTGAAAATTTGGAAACATAGAAAGTTTAAAAAGTGAAAAAAATCAATTTTGTTATTTAGAAGAAATGTCTTCAACTTTCAGATTTTTGAATATAACAAACTATATACAACAATTTGCAATATCATCACATAAGTCATCAATAAGGAGATGTTGTATGGCTGGGTTAATATGAGACCAATAATTTCATATCATAACACAAAAACGTTTAGCTTTACTTTACACTGAACAGATTACTTGTAATTTCTAAAGATGATTGACTTATTAAACATTTATGTATAAGGGAGAGTATCACTTATTAATGGCGAAAAAATCTTTAAAATAATTCCTGTAAGTGTAAGTTGCAAATTAAACCATCACCAATAGGAAAAAAAATTATTAATTCCAGTTCCTTTTCATTGAATGCATATACAATATTTGTCAATTGTTAGTCATGATATAATAAATAATTTATAGAAAAACTGGCTTTACATTTGTTTATGAAATATAATATGATATTATATTTTTTAGATTATTTTATTTGTTGTTTTTTGTACAATCAAAAATTTATATAATACTATTATTGTTCCCACATGGATCCCATCTCTGACCCAGCAATTACTCTCTTTGATTTCTTCATTTGCAGGTTTTGCATAAATCTGTAAAACTTCATTTGAAAAGATATAAACTGTTGGCGTTATAAACCGATAATTTACTTATAAACCACATTGCCTCATTTAAAAAAAGTTAGAATTAAAAATAATAATAAAATATTGTCAAATTGGAAGACCCATACTATATATGGTTACAATTAGGTTATATTAAATACCTTTGGATTGTCGACCTAGGGACCCATATGTAAAGCCTAAAAATAAACAATTAACAATCGTTGATGTTCAATGATATAACTTCAACAATGTTCAAAAATATCAGATATAAATTCTGATTTCAGTATAACTCTTTTGAAAGGAAAAAAATAAATATTATTCATTTGATGGAATCGAAAAATTATAATTGTACCAAAAAAACTTCTTTAAACAAGTGAACTATTAGAATACCAACTTCAACAAAGTTGTCTTTCTTTTCTATAAAACAATGAAATTATTTTTAACAAGTAATCTTATGTTATACTTTATTTTAAACTAGATGCTCAAAAGAAGGTTTTTTCTTTTTGTGTCGCTCCACCTTGGTCTAATGCGCATATCATGAAACGAAGGGCACAGGATGGTTTCATGACAAAATTGTGTTTTGGTGATGGTGATGCGTTTGTAGATCTTTACCTTTACTGAACATTCTTGCTGCTTACAATTATATTAAGTATAATAAACTCAAAAACGGCAAAAATTTTCCTTAAAATTATCAATGCAGGGGCAGCAACCCAACAACAGGTTGCACTGCTTGGCTGAAATTTCAGGAGATAGACCTTGACATAACAAACTTTTGACCACATTACAGATTTGCTCTATATGCTTTTGGTTCATAGATATAGCCAAATCTACATTTTACCCTTGTTCTATTTGATAGCCATGCAAGCCATCTGGTTGGTTGGCCAGGTCACGGGACACATTTTTTCAACTAGACACCCAATGATGATTGTAGCCATGTATGGTTCTATTGGGCTGTAGTTTCAAGAGGAGAAGAGATTTTTTGTAAAAAGTTTAATGTCAACAGCGATGCCACATCGATGGACGACGCCAGACGCCAAGTGATGAGAAATGCTCACTTTTAGGTGAGATAAAAAAAAATCTACTCCAATCCAGAACTGAAAAGTTACCGTATATGACAAAGGTAACATGAGTTCTTAACACCTGCAATTGCAAGTGATAATCATAAGATCATTTGGTTCAATTTCTATAATTTTTTCTAGAAATCGAATTGGATATTGTTCTATATTTGAAATTCCAATTGGAAGGAAAATACAAAATCTTGATTTAGTTATAGATACATATAGCAGAAAATAAGGCATATCTTATCATATTTAGATTATAGATACATATAGCAAGAAAATAAGATATCTAATCTTGATTTAGATTATAGATACATATAGCAGAAAATAAGATATCTAATCTGATTTAGATATAGATACATATAGCAGAAAATAAGATATCTAATCTGATTTTAGATTATAGATACATATAGCAGAAAATAAGAATATAAAGAAATTTTCAAATATATTATTCTAGTTTTTGGTTCTGGCAATGAGGACTAAAAAAAGTGATACTGGTACACCTTACTATTATCTATATCTGGGAATTTTAGGTTGAGCATAAAAAATGTGTTCATTTTGAAGTTATCTATATGAACAGTGCAAGCAAATCTAGATGCAACAAAATAATAATAATATACAAGTTATTTCAGGTATCTGGAAAATCAAACCCAAAAAGTCAGAAACAGAAACTAAACACAGAGGAGAAAATGTAATCTTTAATTTTATTCCAGTAATTCAAAGGTGCGTATCTTAAAAATCATTTGCTGAAAAACTCCAATTACGACAAAAAAACAAACAAACAAAAAACAAAAACCCCTTGACAAATATTGTTTTTCAATAGATGTGTACACTACACAATCAAGAAGCAGAAAATTGAAGCGTAGACAAAAAGTCCTAGATAAAAGTCAAGAAAAATAATGAGCAAATAATTAAAATAAAAATAGGTGAAACGGTCCAAATATTTGAACATATGATTCAAGGTTGTGCTGTCCATGTTCGAATCCGGATTTGTCGATACATTTATAATATATAAATTTTGTGCAGACATTAATCTGTTTTAATGATAAATAAATTACCTTTTTCCCTTGTGATCTTCCGTCTTTTCACCATTGACGTGTAAGATTAGGTAGTTTATTGGCTGTGTTGGACAATATACCGATGGACTGAGTATGTTAATAAGATACACACACTAGCATTTTAAAATCTGTTGCATAACAACATAGATAAATAGCAAAAATGTTGGTAAAAATCTAGGGACTCATTCTGAAATGATATTTGTTTTCTTATCATCTTTTAGTAGTAAATAAGAAAAATAGCTTGTGAATATCTGAATTTTTTTTGGTCTAATGCACAGAAATTGATATCTTCAATAATCATGTAGTAAGGACAATAATGTAAAATCAATTACATTTAATATCTATATGTTGGGTCGTTGTTGATACAAACAATTTTGATATAAAAAGTGTCTAAAAAAACAAAGATATTTCATAGTTGATGTCTCTGTATGAACTACAATAGGCAAAATTTAAATAAAATTTAGCACAAAATGTTCAATACAGCAGATGATTGTATTTTTACCTATGTTATTTTCCAAGGGGACCTTTCCTCACCTTCATTGCCTGGTACTGAACATGGGTTACTCTGAAAAATTAACCTTCAATTTTTAAAAACTTTTGCCTACTTACAGCTGGATTTTTTTATGTGGTTCTTTATGTACAAAAGAAATTTGCTTGTATGTTCTTTGAACCATGAATTCTTATTAGCAGTAGCTCCTACGTATGAAACTTTTTAAAACTGATGTTTTCATTTTCTTAGGTATAGAAAAAAATTTGTGAAAAGAGTTTTTCAGGTCAGCTTTAGTCTGTTACCTTGTCCTGATATGAATGGCTATCCAATACTGTTGCTACTTTTTAAATAGGTAGTAAATTAAGACAATAGAGATTTCTCATGTCATAGAAAAAGCAAGCAAACTTTTGTAGACTCAAGTTAGGTGCTGTTAAAAAAATTCAAAAAAAAAATAAAAAAAAAAAAAAAATTAAAAACCTGGCAATTAAAACAAGATTCAGAATTTTTGTTTTTTTCTTACAATAAATCTTGCTATCTGGTTCAATAAATATTTTGTTTTCATGAAAATTATTTTTAATTGGCGCAAAAAACAAAATTCCCTAGGGATGACACAATTATGCAAACAATGCAGAAGGAAAAGACTCCCTTGGAAACACATTCTTGTGTCTAATTTATAATAAAAATATCAACATATTATAAACACAACAGACATGTCATATTTATTTGAGGAAAGAATTTACAAAAATGTCTCTGTGATAAGGGTTCTGTGATCTTATTGCACATATTCAAATAATACTGTGATGTCTATTAAATCAGTTTGATTGTTATTTATATTGAAGATTTTACGCAACCATTACATTTTTGGCTACACATATCTATGCTTCTCAATATTCCTAATAAAAAACTCATAACTTTCAAGTGCCAACACAAGAAAATCATTTTTAAGTATTGAATTGAGCATCAAGTTAAATAACAAAGTTAATTGTTCTATTTTCTATGATATCCTTTTAAAAGTATGTTCCTGGTAAAAATCTATTACGAATAATGGAAAAACTAGAGAAATGCATGTTGGAAGTTTCGATTAAAACTCCATTACGATTACCTGTCAAAAAGTCACTAGGTATACATCAAAGGTAATTTAAGTAAATCTGAAAGCAAACACAAACATGAGGAGTTTTAACTTAACAATTGATTTTAAAGGGATCCCACGTGGGACTACAAAGTATTTGCTGGTTTGTGAAAAAAATTGTTCAAATCTTAAACAAAACTTTACGGTCATTTACCTATAGATTGGATGATGAATAGGTGGGAAACAGACAGGCAATCTAATGCCCTATAGGTCCCTATTAATTGTAGGTGGGGCATAATAAAATCAAGTAGGGACATTTAATAGTAAATTTGTAAATGAATTCCACTGAACACTACATTTCATTGTCCACAACAACTGAAAACTAGTTCTGATTTCAGCTGCTTTTTCAACACGATATTAATGCAACATTATTGTGTTACCATGTAGGGCATTGGCACCCCTCTCTTCAAATCATCCAAAAATCAAAAAAAGGAAAAAACAACTAGTCTTAAATTATTTAAATAGTGGTTTAAAGTTTTTTTGTTCAAGAATAATGGGAAATTGTCAGAACCTTTTAGTAACTTTAAAGTCTGTTCTATATGTAGTCAACAATGATGTTATATGATGTTAGGCACATTGAACATAACACTTAATTTTATATGTACCATACAAACGAAAGCATGTTAGAAATCACTACTTTAAGGAGCAAAAGTAATAAAAAAAACCAACATTATTCCATCAAAACCTTTAAATTTATTTAGAATTACATTATTAGTGTGTGTTAGTGAAGGGAAAGTTTCTAGTTTTAAGACAGATAATTCAAGTTCATTTTTTTTAATGAAATTTTTTCTCCCGACAATAATTATTTATGAAAAGACCACTTTCAAGTTTGTCCTTCACCGGAAAAAACTTGTCAGTGTAGCACGCCTTTATGTCATCATTTACCAGATAGCGGGATTGTCTGTATCCCTGCACCTATTAACGTTCATCACGTTTTATGTGATCGGTTTGTGCAGGATGAAATAGAAATTAATGTTCGTTCTGTAGTAATAATCACCAATTCCCATTGACAGTAGTGCGTAAAGACAATTCTTGAGAATCATTTGCCAAATAATTCATTTGCAATAAAGCATCATAGTTTTAAAACACTTGTCAACATGGGAACAGAAGATGGCGATTGCCCTCAAGCATATAAATTGATGTTCACTATAGCCAAACTTATTGTAACCAAAACCATATTGAACTCAAAAGTTGTCTATTGTTTTGAATATTTCAAAGTTGTTTTAATGGGCGACCCTTCCCCCCATTTGTACCCAAATGTGTCTCAGAAATTACTAATCCCTCATAAATAAAATACTTCTTGCTTGAAAGAAGAAAAAATATTAAAAAAGTATTTCAAAGTTGTGTTAGAATACTCATCCTTGTTTAAATGTCTACAAGAGTTTTCCTGACATTGAACATCGTACAGCAAACATTGATAATTGGGCAATGTTAGACAAAAGCATGCTATATAATTACTTACCTTTCGTTTGTTGAAGTGAAGAGAGGATTGGAGAATTAGTGTATTCAGAAGTCGCTGCTGAATGTTATCGTTCTTGGCATTCAGGCTTTAAGATAGGAAATTTGAACTACTAGTTTCATAAGTTCAAAAGAATCTACTTTATTTGGATGAAAATGCAATAAAAACTGTTTAAATTTTTTGTTTTTTTTTTTTATTTTTTAATCAAATTATTTTTTATGATCCTTTCGCTTATTTATTCTACTTACAGTGTTCTAAAGCCAAACAAAATTATTTACCATAGTCAATATAAAAAAATTTAAGCTTAAGCATTACCTGCTAATAACTTAAAAGCATTTCCCCACAGACAAATAAATTGACAATAAAAATAAATCGCTATAACCAAGGCCGATTTTAAGCTTAACATTGATACAATAATCTAAATTCTGATTCTAAAAATGTATATGTACTACGACTTACAGGAAACTTTGCATTGGGAACTCATTGAAAAATTCAAATCAAATGTTTAATAGATATTGTTCTACGTAAAATAGGGTTGGTTAGTATTTTAGGACAGGTTAAGAATGAATACTCATATTAATGAACTGTAGATTCATTTATTTTGTGGATATCAATTTTCCATGGTTGGATTCGGAGAAAAGTTTTATATGGCATACATGATATCATGGTTCTGACAATATATGAACTCAATTTAGCTATTATAAGATCAGAATGTTTGTACTTAGTTGAAACATTTAGGTTTATCCTTATACAAACAAAATCAATGAGAATTGGTATATGACAATATGATAATGAATCACTTTAAACATACAGATAAGCTTAGCTGACACTATAATCTGTTATTTTAATGGTTACATATTTGTGATTATTTCCAAACTTTACAATATTTTTCTATTATAAAACTTTTAAACATTCATTTAACAAATCATCATACATTGCACTTCATATCTACTATGTTCAGTAAGTTATCCATATGAATTAAACCATAAAAATTTGTGTTGTAATTTTTAACAAAATCATTCGATCTATTTTTAACTGATCTTCAAAACGCTGTAGGAACGTTAGGGTATTTTGTTTATGTATTGCAGCTACTACATGTATCTAGCAAAACAACTTGAACTTAACATTACATATGCACACACAAACCCTGAAACTAAATGCATTTATCTCTCTTAAATCTTAACTAACAGAAAGGAGGTGCGGTGCATTGTTTGGATGACTTACTTAAGATCATCATATATGAAATTATTTGTTTTTGTCAGTCAATACAGTATTTGTATGCTAATTAAAGATGTTCTTCTAAAAACCACTATGAGATTTTATACCTTGTCTTGCTTGGCATGTGAATCTTTGATGGCCATGAGATTCTTCTTCTCACACTGATCTACAAATAGGTAACTCAGTCTAATAGATGTAAATGATACTATCGCTATTTTAGGAAATTTTCTTTTGATCTACTAACAGGTATTTTCTTCTCGTACAGTCGAGTGTTATGAAAATTATTGCTATAACTACAGGGCACTGTTGCCATTTTTCCATTGGAATTAAAAACATCGTCATATGTAAAATAGTGATAACTGTTATCATTTGGTCATCCAACCTGATTGCTTTTCTCACGTTCACTGTACCGTTCTCAGCCTGGAAAAATAATCTCGCTGAGAATACCAATGATATCTATAAATTATATTTGAACTCCTACACTATATACATAGACATGCAATGTGAGAGATCTTGATGCCACACTTCAAATTTCTATTATACAAAACATCAGTACTGGATCTGAACAGTAGTTAATAAAATTTGTTGAAGCCCATGTATGCTAATTTAAAACCCTAGGACAGTTAGAATTATATGAAAGGACTTAAATATTCACAACAACTACCAGTCAAAAAAGATATGTTTATCAATTTCATAAAGTCAATCTATTTTGAAATTTTATATATAAAAATCAGATACCCTAAAAATCTAAGAACCATTTACGAAGTTCTGTTTATACTTTATACAGCATGAAAAAATTCATGGTGAAAGATTTTATTAATTTGCTATTTCAGATTCAGAATCTAAAGCATTATGGCAAACTATTTTCTAAGAATTTCCTAAATATCGTAATTAATATATACAAACAAGATGATGGTCAAACGTACACGGTTGCCCCACTCGCACTATCTTTTTCCATGTTCAATGACCGTGAAATTGGGTAAAAAATCTAATTTTGCATTAAAATTAGAAAGAAATCATACCATAGCAACAGTGTACTAAGTTTCATAGTTAATGGCTTCAACTTCATCAATAACTACTTTGACTAAAAAACTTTAACCTGAAACTTGCACTTTCATTTTCTATGTTCAGTGATCTGTTTGAAATAGATAGTAAAAATGTCTTAATTTGGATTTAAAAATAAGAAAAGTTATATCATAAATAAAAGTGTTACCAAGTTTCAAGTTGATTGGACTTAAGCTTCATCAAAAACTACCTTGTACCAAAACTTTAACCTGAAGCAGGGACAGACGGACAGAACAAAAGAACGGAAAAATGAAACAAACAAACGGGTTACGGACGCATGGACCTGAAACCATTAATGCCCTCTAACTATCATAGGGGGCATAGAAAAGAGGTCCTACTTGATGAAGCAATCTATTCAGTACCCTGCATATTTTTACTTACAGTTTATAGTAAAGTTATATTAGTCTTAAACAAGGGGAGTGTGGCAATAATTAGAAGTTTTTAAATCAATAGTTTGGTTGAAGGTTAAGGCGTGATATCAAAATTCAAGGGAGAGTGACAATTATAAAAACAAAATATTCAAACAGCAATTACAAACATAATTCAATAAAGCAATATTAACACACACTGCATTAAAATGGATATTTTTCAGTGGAATATTTATTAATTAAATAAAATTTGTAAGTTTTTTTGTTAGTGCTAGTTGTCAATACATACATTGTTAAGCTAAGGAGGACAAACAACAATATCACTATTAACCTCATTCACTGTTTTGTTCCTCTATATTACTTTTTTAAACTTAAATAAAAGTATTCAAATGTTGTCAAAGTATGTCTCTCACTGAAAGATGTTAACAAAGTACTATATGGTCAGAAAACAAATTTGTTGTTTTAAATTTCAAAACTTTGCCCCACAAAAAAAAAAATAAAAAAAAAAAAAATAGGTCTTTTCTTTATGTATGCAAATGGCTGGCAACCTATGTGACTAATCCATGGCGGAATTAACGGTTGATCAAATGTGATGTACAAGTTCGACAGATTGTTAGTTATACCTTGGTTTGCAACTACATGACAAAACAGTCTAATCTAATGAAGGAGGCCAAGGGTTTGAGTGCTTATCATGTAAACTGTAATTTACTGGGAATGCGCGTTTATATTTTGTGAAAATTAGGACAGGACAGATTTCAAAGACTTTTTATTTTGAAAGCATGATTGTTTACTGCACTTTCATAGCGATAAAGGCATGTCAATTAATTTTCTGAATTAATAGTAAAATGATGAATATGTTTTGGGAGTTTGAGGATAAATGTATATGTTTTGAGTGATAAACAGTAAATGTATATGTTTTGAGGTGATTTGAGATAAATGTATTATGTTTTTAGTGATTTGAGATAAATGTTTATGTTTTTGAGGTGATTTTGAGATAATGTTTATGTTTTTGAGGTGATTTGAGATAATTGTTTATGTTTTTGATGGTGATTTGAGATAAAATGTATAGGTTTGAGGTTAGGTGAATTGTGATAATGTATATGTTTGAGGTGAATTTGAGATAATGTTTTATGTTGTGAGGTGATTTGAGGATAAAAGTATATGTTTGAGGTGATTTGAGATTAAATGTTTTTGTTTTTTTTTGAGGTTGATTTGAGAATAAATGTTTATGTTTTGAGGTGATTTGAGATAATGTTTTTATGTTTTGAGCGTGTGATTTGAGATAATATTGTTTATGTTTTGAGGTGATTTGTGTAATATGTATATGTTTTGTGGTGATTTGAGATAAATGTTTATGTTTTGAGGGTGATTGAGATAAAGTGTATATGTTTGATGGTGATTTGAGATACATGTGTGTATGTTTTGAGGTGATTTGAGATAAATGTATATGGTTTCTGATTTAATAGTAAATGTATATGTTTTGATGTGATTTTAGATACACTGTCTTACCGAGCGATGCTGGTCTTTCATTTATGTCTTTGTATCATCCTTAGAACTTCTCGCTGGTCTCTCTCTTTTCTTTGACTTTAAATTTCTTCTTCTTTTTATTGAACGGCTGAAGAACATAAAACTTTAATTTATTTAATCTATCACTACTAAATGTTTCATACATAAAGTATTAATCAGTATTATACTGCTGCATTGTTAGTACTATCGACATTTGGATATACTTTATTTCTGGTTTGTTTCTTTTCTTAACCTAAAATATGTATGCTTTGGGACGTGGATATGCAGTTAATAAAAATCGAAGCCACTAAATAACAAATTGAATTTATCTTTTCTTTTAGGCTATTTAAACATGACTTAGAAATTATCTATGACCTAAATTTTATTTCTTGATAACACTTGGTCAAACTGTTAATTGATTCAAAAGATTCATGTTGATAATTTTTTTATTTTCATTTTTAGCAGCAAAAAGTTGGATTAAAAATAATGAAATGCATTATGAACATTTATTATATGCTTGTGTTATTCTTTTATACCCCTTTTTTTATCATGATGAAGTTATTTTTATTTACTAAAGAATGAGCTGAAATTAATATAAAATCTTAATTTCTAGAGTGCATGATGGTAAATATCAAACATTGCACCACATGCCAGTTTGTCAATTGGGCCTGAACATTGGAACGAGTTAAAAGCATTACGACACCACAGACCGGGCATCCTCCCTCAAACATAGACAACCTGGTATAGGGTTTTATTTTCGGGAAAAACCCTCTGTCAATAAATATCAACCAAAAATATTGACCCAAAATTAAAAAGGAAAAATAATTAACTTTTAAAAGGATAAATTCCAAAATGAAAAAATTATTAAGGCACAAAATAATAAAGAAGGGAGAAAATCAAGTCAATTATTCAATTGTAAATTTGCTGCACCTAGCATTTTTTTTTGGTTTTTCTTTTCTTTTTTCAGGCTTTTTTTTTCCATTGCAGACATCTTGCATTGATTTTATATTTTTTTGGGTTAAAACACAAAGTCTCTTCCCGGGTTTCATGCAATTCAAATTCTGTGATATGAAAAATCGTTCTTTACTCTGTTTTATTTCCATTTCAAAGATATTCATTTCGTAATAACAATCTCACCCTGTGGTATAAACAATGCCTATATAATATTTTTTTAGTCAAATAAAATGTAAAACATTTTAGTTTTTTACAAGAAACATTTGTTTCCTTTTATGCAATACAGAAATTTTCATTTCTATTATCAAGTAAATTAAAGATTTATGATTAAACAATCCAACAATCAAAATTTTCAAGTAAAAGATATATGGTTTTTAAAATTTATTTGTTTTAGGTTTGCAATTTTTGATAAATTTTTTAAAATATGGTGCTGAAACTGCATTTTAATAAAATTTTAAAAAAGCAATTCACAAACCAAAAGCATCAAATAGTATGTCAAGATTCAGCTTTAAAATCTGACCCAAAAAAAAATGTTGTATTAAGAGCCAGTATGCAGACCCTAGCAGGTCAGCTTCCTACCTGATATTATTTTATAACTGGGAGTATGGCCTATGTCCTCGGTAATTACTGTTGATCATAATAAAATAATCTTCAGAACAGTAAATAGTAAGAGAGTTATCTACCTTGTCCTATTTAATAAATTTGTAGAATCATTCAAAAATTTCAAAAATGTTATACTTTTATCTTTTTAAATTCCCAATATTTTAACATACATGTATACAAACATGAAATATTGTACTAATGTTTTTACTATAAATGTCATAAAATTTCCTTGTTCAAATTTTTTTAAACTTACCAATAATCACAAGGGGGGCAGCAAAAAAAAAATAGAGAATAAAATTTCAGTGCTTTTTGTCCATTTATAAACTATTATAATTTAAAAACTAGAGGCTCTAAAAAGCCCGTGTCGCTTTACCTGATCCTTGTGGAAAAATTAAACAATTGACACAGATGGATTCATGACAAAATTGTGTTATGGTGGGTATGGGGATTGTTTGTAGATCTTACTTTACTAAACATTCTTGTGTTACAATTATCTCTATTCCCATAACGTTTCTTTCTGTGGGGAAAAAGTTATTGAAAATCTTCAAATTTTAAGAAAATTGTTAAAAATTGACTATGAAGGGCAATGACTCCTTAGGGGGTCAATTGACTATTTTGGTCTTTGTGACTTATTTTTAGTTCTTACTTTGCTGTACATTATTGCTGTTTTCAGTTTATCTCTATCTATAATAATATCAAAATAACAAAAAAAACAGCAAAATTTCCTCAAAATTACCATTCAGGGGCCGAAACCCCCAACAACCGATTATCCGTTCATCTGAAAAATTCCCGGGCAGTAGATCGTGACCTGTTTCAACATTTTACTTCCTGTCAGATTTGCTCTTAATGCTTTGGTTTTTGAGTTATCTTGGTTTGTTGGCCAAGTTACCGGACACATTTTTTTTAACTAGATACTCCAATTATGGCTAAGTTTGGTTAAATTTGGCCAGTAGTTTCAGAGGAGAAGATTTTTCTAAAAGATTACTAAGATTTACGAAAAAAGGGTAAAAATGACTATAAAGGGCAATAACTCCTAAAGTGGTCAACTGACCATTTTGGTAATGTTGACTTATTTGTAGATCTTACTTTGCCTGAACATTACTGCTGTTTACAGTTTATCTCTATCTATAATAATATTCAAGTAATAACCAAAAACAGCAAATTTCGTTAAAATTACCATTTCAGGGGCAGTTACCCACACAACGGAATGTCCTGCTTCATCTGAAAATTTCAGGGCAGATAGATCTTGACTGATGAACAATTTTACCCCATGTCAGATTTGCTCAAAATGCTTTGTTTTTTGAGTTATTAAGCCAAAAACTGCATTTTACCCCCTATGTTCTTTTTTAGCCATGGCGGACATCTTGGTTGGTTGACTGGGTCACGGACACATTTTTTAAAACTAGATACCCCAATGAT
Organism: Mytilus edulis; assembly: GCA_019925275.1. Lineage (NCBI taxonomy): Eukaryota > Metazoa > Mollusca > Bivalvia > Mytilida > Mytilidae > Mytilus > Mytilus edulis. The sequence goes on along the minus strand of CM034351.1, from coordinate 86,325,334 downwards.
GATTATGGCCATAGTTTGGTTAAATTTGGCCCAGTAGTTTCAGAGAAGAAGATTTTCTTAAAAGATTACTAAGATTTACAAAAACATGTTAAAAATTGACTAATAAAGGGCAATATTCTCCTAAAGTGGTCAACTGACACATTTTGTAATGTTGACTTATTTGTAGATCTTACTTTGCTGAACATTATTGCTGTTTACAGTTTATCTCTATCTATATTATATTCAAGATAATACCAAAAACAGCAAAAATTCCTTAAAATTATCAATTCAGGGGCAGCAACCCAACAACGGGTTGTCCGATTCATCTGAAAATTTCAGGGCAGATAGATTTTGACCTGATGAACATTTTACCACATGTCAGATTTGCTCTAAATGCTTTGGGTTTTTGAGTTATAAGCAAAAAACTGCATTTTACCCCTATGTTCTATTTTTAGCCATGGCGGACATCTTGGTTGGTTTGCCAGGTCACGCCACACATTTTTTAAACAAGATACCCCAATGATGATTGTGGCCAAGTTTGGATTAATTTGTCCCAATAGTTTCAGAGGAGAGATTTTTGTAAAAAAATAACTAAGATTTACGAAAAAATGGTTAAAAATGGACTAAAAAGGGCAATAACTCCTAAAGTGGTCAACTGACCATTTAGGTCACGTTTGACTTATTTGTAAATCTTACTTTGCTGAACATTATTGCTGTTTACAGTTTATCTCTATCTATAATAATATTCAAGATAATAAATAAAAAACAGCAAAATTTCTTTTAAAATTACCATTTCAGGGGCAGAAAACCCAACAACGGTTGTCCGATTCATCTGAAAATTTATGGGCAGATAGATCTTGCCCTGATAAACAATTTTACCCCATGTCAGATTTGCTCTAAATGCTTTGGTTTTGAGTTATAAGCCAAAACTGCATTTTACCCCTATGTTCTATTTTTAGCCATGGCGGCCATCTTGGTTGGTTGGCTGGGTCACGCCAACATTTTTTAAACTAGATACCCCAATGATGATTTTGGTCAAGTTTGGTTAAATTTGGCCCAGTAGTTTCAGAGGAGAAGATTTTTGTAAAAGTTAACGACGACGGACGACGGACGACAGACGACGGACGACAGACGACGGACGACGACGGACGCCGGACGAAAAGTGATGGGAAAAGCTCACTTGGCCCTTCGGGCCAGGTGAGCTAATAAGATTGATTGCTTGCTTAACATCACCAGTGAAAAAAGAATGTACTGTCATGACATAAATAAGATGTCAAACTGATTAACAAACTAAACTAATGAGATGGATGATTTTACTACTAGAACAAAACTAGCAATATATACAAATACATTTGTTTGTTTCTAGGTTTTCTGTTATCTGAAATAGTTGTCTGCTGAAAACTATGTCAAATTTATTTAGATCATTCTAATAAAGAGTTTTTGGATACTCTAAAGGTAATCTTAACAAACTTGCTTAATATTTCAATGCTTTGTAATGCAATAATATCACACAAACAAATTTCACAATGAACAATTTACAAAATGCACAAACAAAACAAAAACACAGTTAGTAAATACATGTAGTGTGAAAGTTATATTTTAAACACATAAGTATAAATGTGAACTCAGATATATAACAAATGTAAATTAGATGAAAAGAGTACATTAGGGGATTATTTTTTATTTAGGAGTTTAGTTGTGTCACTTCAATTTCTGGGATTTGAATGACATCAAAACAATAACCCGCGGATTTTCAATTAGTTTAAGATATTACAATTTCTGTGATTTTTGATATTTGTTGGAGGACTCAAGTAGGATAGTGATTTATATTTTAAGTTTTGTTTCTATTGTTTTGCAATTTCAAATAGGAAAATTTGTCACCTTGGGTTGACAGGAATGATTTTTACAAGAATACAAAGTTAAAAATTTAACATCTTTGAAAGAGATTACCATTCAAAGGTGACCTTAATTCACTTGGAAATATGTTTTTGCAGATAGATGCTGTCATTTGGCATTAACCAGAAAATATGTACTAGAAAACAGTATCAAATTAAAAACAAAAGTTTTTTTCTCAAAATACCGGTATTTCATTTAAAGATTTAAACAACCTCACCTTTTTTATGTTCTTTTAGGTTTTTTATGTGCAGACAAACTTTGTTAACTTCATAAAATGTTGTAAGTCAAAGAAATTAAGGTTATACATAATTTATGTGCAGAAATAAAGTGAGAATAAACAAATGTATATCTTAAAAAAATGTTATATAAATAAATGAAAATGAACTACATACTTGTGCAGCATCCTGCAAAATTGGACAATTTAAATACATTGCTGTTTACTTTAAAACCGGTAGACTAGCAACATGTTAAATAAGTCCTCAGTAGACTATGCTGTACAGTGACCTATAGTTGTTAATTTCTGTGTCATTTTGTCTCTTGTAGGGAGTTGTCTCAATGGATATACCACATCTTCTTTTTTTTAACTGTTAATTCATGAATGATAAAAACATGAAGAAAGTTTAAAGTAACTAGTTATTTAACTCATCAGAAGAAGTTAAACTTATGTGAAAAGCAGTATTTCTTCAGACAAAGACGTGACCTTGGAAGTGGGCAATTATTTTTGTTGTTGTTGGTTTCTTTGAAAAAAATAATGCATATGTTTACTTTTGACTACAACAACTTTATATTCCTACTATAAACACTTTTAAGATATAACTGTCTACAAGTCATCATACCAGGAATAAAGTTAAATTAGTAAAAACACCTCTTCAAAGATTTATAGGCATTACAGAACACTTATTTGTAAAGTAAAATTGTCTGTCTTAGCCCAAACCATCTATCCTATATCTATACAAATATGTTTTTAATTTAGTAACTCATCTAATGAGACACCAACAAACAAACACCAGGATATAAGCTGATATAAATAGTCCTCTTGAGTTACCTACCCTTTGAAACTGTAGGTGTACAGGTGGACCATCGGAAACAGAACTGTCTGAACCACCGTCACTGAAACAAATATTGTATCATATGATCAAAGAAGTAATGGTTTACATTTAAAAGCAATATAAAATACAAACCAACACTGACAAAGTCAGAAGCCTATAGTTAAGTGATAGTTGTTAATCGTGTTGGTTCTTATTGTTTATCATAAATTGTTTTAATTAATAATAAAATAAATAAGTCTGTTTTCTCAATTGAATTGTTTCACTCTCACCCGTAAAGTGGAAACGGATTAATACAAGATGCAATAACTTGTTTCCAATCAATTATAAATAAATATGTTTAAACTAGCAAACTAAATATGATTGACTTGCGTAAAAAAGAAAATCAAACTTTTGTTGGTACTAAGTTTAGTGTATAAGTTTCATAACATTTTGTTGAGGCGAACTAAAGTTAGAGAATGGAAACCAATTAGGGACATAGACGTACAGACGGACAAGAGTAAAACTTAATCCCCCCCCCCATGGCAATAAACTTGTCATTGTAAACATTATAACAAATATTAAGTCAATGTATTTAAACATGACAAAAAAGTATCAAAAATTAAAAACTTGAACTGTTACTTGTCGTGATATATACTAATTATTAATACTAAAATTGACCTTATGAGACTTACATTTAATTTTTATTGACATAAATACAAAACAGGCAACACGTAATGTTTGCCTACTTCCACTTTCATATCAGCAATTTAATTTGTAGATTCACCATCAAAAGATCTATGGCTAATGCAGATGTGGATCCAGGAAAAAATTGGTAAGGGTTCCACGGAACCCAGTGTCTCGCCTACTTTTGCTGTTAATCGCAGACTCAACAAAAATGAGGAAAAACATCAATAAAAATTTCCCTCTCGATACTGTCTTTTGATTGAAAGAAGCTTCCAAGTTTGGTAAAAAAATCCAGGATAGTTTATGAATCTAATAAATGTTTTATAAACTTTAACTGCAGACTGTTTGTAATGTTAACTGGAAGAAAAACTAAGTCCATTATAAGTAAAATAAGGAAAAAGTGATTTTTTTTTTACAAAATTTACTTCTGATTAATATCTTATGATCAGAAACAAGCTTTTGTCTAAGTTTGGTAGAAATCCAGGATAGTTTAAGAACATTATAAAAATTTTAAAAACTTAAACCACAGAGTGAATGTTTTGTTTCTGGCAAAAAAAATAAGTCCATTTATAAGTAAAATACGGAAAAGTGGAAATTTATTTTTACAAAATTTTCTTCTTGATACTATCTTATGATCATAAACAAGCTTCTGTCCAAGTTTGGTACAAATCAAGGATAGTTTATGAAAGTTATTAAAATTTTAAAAACTTAAACCACAGAGTGAATGTTTTGTTTCTGGCAAAAAAAATAAGTCCATTTATAAGGGACGACATCAAAAGATCGATGTAGGATAAAAAACTTAAATCAAATAGTTTGGGGGTGGGGGGGTCAACATTGCTGCAAGTTTTGTTAATCTAAAAATCGATTTTACATATATCCCTATTGGTCAATCAATTTTTCCCAAATTAAGTTAAGAGGGGGGGTGTGGGGGGTCAGTGAAAAAAACTATGTGAATTAAGTTTTTTATCCTTCATTGAACTTTTGATGTCGTCCCTAAGTAAAATACGGAAAAAAAATGGAATTTTATTTTTACAAAATTTACTTTTGGATTACTTTCTTATGATCATAAACAAGCTTCTGTCCAAGTTTGGTAGAAATTTCAGTATAGGTTAAGAAAGTTATTAAAATTTCAAAAACTTTAACCACAGAGGGAATATTTGTGGACGCGCTGCCTACGACGACAACGGAATGTAGGATTGCTTAGTCTCGCTTTTTCGACTAAAGTCGAAGGCTCGAAAAAAGGGGGTCTTCCAAACTTGAAACATTTGGAAGTAAAACTATGAAGTCAATGCATTAACCATATGTAGCTCCATGAGGGGCCCATAATACTACCCCTCCCCACACCTAATCTGCCTCTCGGTAATTATACTATTTAAACTCAAAATAAAAATAATGTCACGTCATGGTTAAATTTCCATAGCTTAAGATGTGTTTAATGTTTGTAACCAGTCTCAACATGTCTGTGTTTACAAAAAATGCTCTAGCTTTAGAAAAGGTGTTTTGGTAACATATATATTTTTACCTGGACTCTAGAGAGGAATCATATTCATCACTAAGATCTATATCAGCACTGTTAATATCTGTGATACCATGTCTCTGTAACCGGGTCATGATATCTCTCTTCATTCTCTCCTCCAATTCTAACATTACATTGCCTACCTAAATACACACACAAAAATCTTAAATGATCGTTAACAAAAATCGTAATAAAATCAAAATAATTATTTGTTTAGTAAGGATTAAACTGATTTTTTCTACTTTTTCAGCTAATGATTTCATTTTTTGTTATTTTTTCCTATTTTGTTTTGTGATGATTTCATTTTAAATTTGTTTTGCCCATTATGTTTATAGGTGTATTTAAACATTTTTTTTTTGTGTTTTTTACCAATCCCAGTACTTTCCCTAGTATAATTCTTTCTTTCCCTCTTAAAACTTTGTTGTATTGAAACCCTGCCTAACTGAACAATCTATGCCCCTAAAAGGCTACTGCAAACAATCAATAGTCTACTGTTTTTTGTTATTCATTCAAATGCTACTTTCCTTTAACTATGCAAGCAGATGACTTAAAATGGCTTGACAAAAATTAAAGTGCATTAATACTACAAGCAATGTAAACTACAAATTTAATAGTTTGTTTGCCACAATATATCTACTAAAATTATCTTTTATAGTATAAGATACTGTAAATTCAGAAATTAATGCGATTTTTTAATTATTGTGAAAAATGGGATACGGTCATGATCGCAAAAATTTAAACTCGCAATTTGATTTTTTTTTATATGAATTATACAGGATTTTTCTCAATATCACAAAAATTCAAATCGCATTTTAGTCTTAAACGACAAGATCGCAATAATTAATGCTTACAATAATTTCTGAATTTACAGTAGTAAAGTTCCTCCTGTAAGACTCTAAATGTTACGTACTACTAAGGGAGATAATTAATAAATTATCTTTGGTTAGTATATTATATTTTACATTCATTACACAGTATATATGTGAAAATACAAAAAAGGATTCAGCAATCTTTGACTTAAATTTCAACCAAATAAGGGTAGGAAAGGAAGCAAAGCAGGTTTTTGGTTCATTTTTAATCAACCTTTTGCATGCTGGTAAAAATTATAAATTTTTTAACTTATCAGTTGTGGACTTTATAAAGAAGCAAAAAGGTCACTAAACTACCAAATGATTTCCATAAAAATGTGTCTGACAAATACATGGTTATATCTTATAACTCATTTGTCAAGCTGCTGTCGTTCTCTTCATAAAGACAGCAGAGATGTATTACAAAAGTTGAAGTCTGTCTCTGGGTGCAGGATTTTCCCATGGTGTTGAAGACCCATTGGTGGCCTTGGGCTCTTTTCTTCTCCATGGTTGGGTTGTTGCCTTTTTGACATTCCCCATTTTCATTGAATTCATTCTCAATATAATGTTTAAGGTCATTCAACATATTGAAAAATTTTAACAGTCAGCCAACAGAATTCATTCTCAATATAATGTTTAAGGTCATTCAACATATTGAAAAATTTTAACAGTCAGCCAACAGGAAGGTGTCGGACAGATCTAAAAAGTTGGTTACAAAACTCTTCATTGTAAAGCTTCTTATTGCCAAAGTAGAGACATTCTGTTCATTAATATAATGGAGAAAAGTGTGTGAACACACATTAGTTGACCAAATGAATGGAGAATAAGATATACAAGGTGAATGCAATTTAGTCTAACTCCTAGAGTGGGGTAATAATATAGGTCAACATGGACTCCTTTCTGTGGAATCCTGCTTTACTCTTCTTTGGTGCATCAGTCAAGACAAAAAAGAATGACAGAATATCAAACTTCTACATGACCTTCATCTAATAGAACAAGGTTAGTTATTTGTGCATGCCTTGTATGCCTAAACCTACACAGATGTGATGCCAAGGAATCCTTGCTACATCTTTGTTGAGGTTAACTAATACTATGAGTACATGAATTCATTTTCTACACAAATCAAATTTGGTATAAAATTTAAAATTGATGCATTGTAATATTTTCAACATATATGAAGATATCATATCAAAGAAAAGGGTTTCCTGAAACTTCAATGTAAGTTATATTACTACATCCACCCTGAAATAGTAATTTGTTTTTAAATCTTTCTGTAAAACAGAATTCTAAACCTTGGAGAGAGAATTCAAATTAAAAGCACATTTGGGTAAATTTGTTTGGTTTTCGACAAAATAAAGCTTGTATTTTTTTTACAGGAAGCCATCATACTTATATTGAATCACAATAACTTTATACTAAAGCATAAATAATATATAAAAAATATTGTGAGGATTTAAGCAACTGTGCATTCAATTTACATAAAAACATTTAAAACTAATGTAAAATATCCATTTATAAAAACAAGACCTAGTAAAGTTTTACCATAATTACAAATTTTGTATTGTTAAAAAATTCGGATCTTAAATAAAACTAAATGAAAATATTAAAACCACAAAATTCAGACTTGTTCTTTGAAAATCATTTTTTATAAAAATATGTAATTTTTCTAATCAAAAACTGGGAGTTAAAATCATGCACTGAACAGGTGCACTCAACTCCAATCTTAATTGAGAATGATTATCAATTATCAAAGTTGTTGTTCTTTCTAAGCACTTTGGCTCCCTATACTGATTGTAAAAAGAACTGACCAATGCAAAATAGAACAATAAAAAAACTATTTTAGAATAAACCTAGATAAATCTGAATAGTGTGGCTTTAAATAAAGTAGATTTTGTACTGGAGTTTTTCTGTTTACAGCTTGGAGTGTAGTGAGAAGTTCATAGGCATGCTATGGTGGATTTATAATTACCATACAATGTTAAAAAGCCAGCACCAAGGCAAAAATAGAATACATTATTAAATCATCATTCATCATTTTATAAGTTTAATAATAAATACAACTAACTGTAATAATGAACTGTGAAAAAAAGAAAATAGGTTAATAGTTAATGGGATTATATGTATAAAAACCTGCTATCTATACCAATATATGTAAAATTTAAATAAAAAAACTATTAAAATGTAATAACTGTCAAAAAAGAAAAAAAAGGTTAATAGTTAATTAGATATATAGATAATAAAAAAAAAATGCTATCAATATTATTAAATGTAAATTCAAATATAAACTAGATGTGTCAAAACGACAAAAGTTGAAAAATCTGCAATTTCAATAACACAATAATTTTGGACACCAACATGATGGTAGTCTCGCATACCAAAAATCAGCTCAAAATCTGAAGGTGTATAGAAAAAGTCTGTAGAACTGTGATTTTCAACAATTTTCGCAAGTCCTAAACCCTCAATTTTGGCAAAAATTAGCAAAGCAGATTTAAACTTAAACTTGAGCTGTAACTTGTCATGGTTAACACACATACCAAATATCAGCCCAATATCTAAAAGCGTTTCGATAAAAAGTCTGTATAGCTGTGATTTTCAACAATTTATCAAAGTCCAAAGCCCGTAATTTCGGCAAATATTAGCGGAACAGAACTAAACTTAAACTTGAGCTGTAACTCGTCATAGTTAACTCACATACCAAATATCAGCCCAATATCTAAAAGGATTTAGAAAGGAAAGTCTGTATAACTGTGATTTTCAACAATTTATCAAAGTCCAAAGGCCGTAATTTCGGCAAATATTAGCCAAGCAAAACAAAACTTGAACTTGATCTGTAACTCATTCTGGTTAACTCACATACCAAAAATCAGCCCAATATCTGATGGCGATTAGAAAAACTCTCCGTATATTGGTTTGTTGCGGAATGACGGAATTACGAACAGGGGTAAAACTATATGGCACCAATAACTTCGTTGCAGGGCCATAAAAATAGATTATAAATAGCCTAATATAATTGAAGTATAACTGTGTCAATTAATTCTTTAACTCTTCAATTCAAAAATCATATGCTTATGAGACAAACAGAATACAGGATATAGTTATACAGTAGATGAAAATGCACACATCACATGATCACACATATGACTTCTGGTTTACAGTAGAATTATACCTTTGTTTTGTCAGGGTCACAGTAGTCTAACAATGTATCACAGAAATGGAAACCTAGCGATTCATAGTCCGACATACTGAAATGGTATCCCTTCATCTTGCCCATGGTGGACCCACAGAAAGTGGCCTGTAAAACAAAATCACAAAGTTATACTGCTACCATCAGAATATCTATCTAATTTTGAATGTTTTCGGAACAATCTGTGCATGCTTACTTCTGCCTTAAATTCTAGTAGAACAAGATGTTTCACACTTATAAACAAACAACAGAAAAAGAAGGCGGAAATAACCCTAAAATAGCTGCTGACATAAAATATTTTAGAACAAGAATGTGTCCAAAGTACACGGATGCCCCACTCGCACTATTTTTTCCATGTTCCATAGACCGTGAAATTGGGTAATAATCTAATTTGGCATTAAAATAAGAAAGATTATACTATAGGGAACATATGTACTAAGTTTCAAGTTGATTGGACTTCAATTTTATCAAAAACTACCTTGACCAAAAACTTTAACCTGAAATTCCCACTTTCATTTTCTATGTTCAGTGGACCGTGAAATTGGGGTCACTTTAGAATTATAAAGATCATATCATAAGCAACAAGTGTATTAAGTTTCAAGTTGATTGGACTTCAGCTTCATCAAAAACTACCTTGACCAAAAACTTTAACCTGAAACTCCAACTTTCATTTTCTATGTTCAGTGGACCGTGAAATTGGGGTCAAAAGTCTAATTTGGCTTAAAAATTAGAAAGATCATATCATAAGCAACAAGTGTACTAAGTTTCAAGTTGATTGGACTTCAGCTTCATCAAAAACTACCTTGACCAAAAACTTTAACCTGAACGGACGGACGGACGCACAGACGGATGGACGAACGAACGAACGAACGGAGCCACAGACCAGAAAACATAATGCCCCTCTACTATCGTAGGTGGGGCATAAAAATGAGGAATATTTGTTAATCCTACAAAATAGAATGGTATCAAACAACAATATTCCTAAACACTAGCACAATAATAATTGCAAGAAATTTTATGATATTTTTTTGAGTTTAACAAAGTCTCAAAATTGTTTCTGCATTGTTATTCACCAAATTAACAAAACGGATAATCAACAAAATACAATTTAAACATGGTCAGTACTGTCAAATTGTATGAACTCAGTTTCTATCTCGAGTATAAAAATAGTTGATTTTCCATAGTAAAATGTAATACGGTATGGATTATGCTCATTGATGAAGGCCGTAAGATGATGATCTCTGATGGAAGTTGACTAAAGGCAATCATACCCATCTCCTTACTTTAATAAGTATGTGAAAAGTATAAACAACTAACCTCCATTGTATAGCTATTTAGAATACCCATATTCCACATGACTATCCTTCCTGTCCCATCCTATACTCTTCTGTTACCTTTAAACTTACCAACGACTCAAAATGGAACTGAATGAAATTGTTAATCAATTATCTTGGTCAATATCAAATAAACTTATGATGATTTAGTGTTACCAATAGCATGTATATTTAATAAGGTCTGATTGAGAGACTTTGTTTTATGTTGTTTTTTTTTAATTTATTTTTGACTAGATTTTTCTAATTTGTTAACATCCAGCCCTTATGCGATGAGGTTAGAATGTAATCAAGTCACAATTTATCAAAAAAAGTTAGGAAATATGTCTTTTTTCAATTTTTAGTTTGCATAAGTAAAAAATGCCATCTCCAATAAAATAATTGATGTTTTTGTTTAAAATTTTTCACACCTGGTGCCTATTTTACATGATGGTGACTTTAGGATTTATTGATTAGCAATATAGTTTTCAAAACAACAATTTGAATATTGAGATTTAGACATCCTGTTTAAAAATACACAAATGTTTCACCATTTAAATTCATTTTTCATTTATTCATGAAAAGAAAACACAGTATTAATTTCTGCACAGTTATTTTAAAATGCAACTTTCAATAAATATCAGTCCAAATATCTATATAAATTTGATCATCATTTCTCATATATGGAATACTTTAGCATTCTATTTACCTTATCAGGTGCATTTTTATTTAGCATACTAGGAAACACTCTTTCTTTTAACCTCTTGTCTGGAGAATATCGATTCTCACAACCATATATGAACACATTTTGTTTTCTACTATGACCATGTAAATCACAGTAAACTATAATCTCTCTTTCTTGAAGTAATCTGGAAAAATACATTTAAATATAAACAATATTATATATACCGTATTTATTCTAATAAACGCCCCGGGGGCGAAGTCAATTAGAGAAACGAATTTCGTACCTTACTTCATTGACCTTTACCTGATTTTTGTTGAAACAGACTATAGTAACATACACATGTTTCTTATTGTCTCAATAATCTATAAATAGCGTTTATCGGTAATGTGACCTCATCAAATAATTTGTTAAAATTTTCGAATGAACAAGCGTGCACTTCAATGGAACATAATTCAACAGCGTACTGTGTAACTGACAGATCTATTTTTGGAACTTGTACACACTGTGTTGGATTATCGGAGTGGATTAAAATATGCGCATTATTGATTTTTTGTTTCATGTATCTAAGTGACCGGGTCGATGTCTTTGCAATATTGTAATGGGTTAGTTTCAATTATTTTTTTTAACTACAAAATGGGGGCGTTTATTAGAAGTCAAAAGTTCTAAACGATTTTCGGTAAGGGGGCGTTAATTAGAAGGGGGGCTTTAAATAGAATAAATACGGTACAATAGAAACACATCACAAAATGTAGCAGAAAAAAGTAACATCAATAGATATGCAATAACCAATTAATAAATGGATAGTAAATATCCTTCTCTTTTAACCAAGTCATTATATGAACTTCTTGAAAATACTGAGTCATATAAATTGAACACTATTATAAGCAATTGGTTTAACAAATCAAAATAAAGCATGTGTAGTTTTTGAATAGAACATACAAAATAGTAAACTCATTTTGTTTATTTCATGGAAATGAAGAGGAAATTTTTACATTCTTGTTTCAATTAAATATTCTATTTTTCTAAATTTCACTTTGAATTGTCTCCCCTTAATAATTTGTGCCATTTAACAGCACATTGTTAAAAATTTTATTCAACAAAAACAAAATGTTAATCGTTTTAAAAATGAAAACAAACCTTCTTATCATATTTTTTGTATGCCACACAGAAGGATAAGCATCTTTCAACACTGTTTTATAGTTTCTATTTAAGTCTCTCCCTGCTAAGGAACACCTATAATTTCCAACTATCACACCATCTGGGTTTAACATTGGCACTATTTTGAATATGAATGTATCTCTCAGCAGCTACAAATATACAGAAACATTTACTTCAGTGCTAAAACATAATAATTATCATGACAATTATTTTTTTTTTCATTAATAAGCATCTAAAAAAACAAGTGGAATGCAAAAATTATTCAAATGCATGTGCCATTTTTGCTTTAACACACAAAAAGTGTAAACACTCTGCACCTCAATTGTAATGGACTTTTTCTAACTGCTATGTCACTTTTTAACCCACTATCCCTTCATTTCTAATCAAATAAAGTGTACAAATCAAGATATCCTAACACAGAAATATAGTATGCATTATATAAGCAACCTTTCAAGTATTTTTCCTATTTCTCTGGTATTTATTGTGTATTTTTACTAAAAAATTTTCTTAGGCATCATTTTTATTGAAGATCTAAATATGTTATAGTGACAAACCTTGGCATCAGCAGAGTTGCCTGTCAGATAATCTAGGAAGCCTTTCATCATCCAACTGGCATTGCATTCACCAGGGTGAACACGGGAAGTTATCACTACTGCTTTTTTGTGCTGAAAAAATTCAATGTATAATCATTTTTCAAGAACCCGTCTGTAAGGGAACAGTTTTCATACAATAGATTTGCGGTCAAATTTGAGCATAGGATGAAATGACAAAAAAACAAATAAAAACAAATTTGATTATTTTTTAAACTTAGACAAAATTTCAGCACTAACACCAAAGGACAGAAAAAACTGACCGCCAATTTCCTGAATGAAAAAAATGATTTCAAAGAAGTATTTCTTAGTATTTATTTCACTGATGCCCTAAATTTCAGTTCTTTACACCTTGAAATGTCTGCTATACATCTATAATGAAATTGATTTAATAAATATTGTTTAAAGCTGCAGTTATTTGGTTTTAAATAGATGTGTACAAACAGGAATATGTGTCCCCCTGTGATAAAATATCAGGAAATTTCAATAGCCTTTAATCTAATTTTTCAGATGATTTTTTTCAAAGAAACACAATTTCAAGCTAAGAATATTTTGTTTTTGATGTTATCTTCATATAGAAATATCAGTTATATATACAATTTGTACTTCAAAAACATAAAGACCTAAACATAAACTTCAGAAAATATGGAAAGTTATGGCGAAACTGAGCACCTCACTCTATCAAAATATTTTAATTTCTGCTTCCTGTGTTTAAAATGGGGGTTGCCTGGAGTGGCAATCTTTTCATTATAATTACCTTGATATCTTCTGGTGCTTGTGAAGGGGAGGTAATTGTGAGTACATAGACTAGATTTCCTGCTAATGTTCTACATAAAACTCTCTGTTTACATATCTTTGACTTTATAGGATCATTTGAGCAGTCTAACAAATAATCCTGAAACAAGAAAAAATAAATAAATTATGAATCATTGACACCACGACAAAACAAGTTTCAAGCAAAAGGATTTTTAAGTGGCAAAATGATTTTTCTGGTTTAAAAATACATGCATGGCTCTTCAAATTTTATTTTTTGGTATGTGCATTGGTCATTTACAGCATTCACTTCATGTGAGCAAAATTTCACAAAGAAAGTATGTAGGTTTGTGAAAAGAGTGTACAGCAAAGAATAAACTTTAATACATTATCATGTTTTACATCATCATAATTTCATAATTTTTAGCTGTTCCTTTTGTTTACACTTACTATTCAGATCCCTAAAATACTCAAAAGTTGAAAAAAGGAAAATACAGAAATTTGATAAAATCTACATTTATTTAGGTTTCTGAACATCTTTGTCTTAAGTCATGTTTGGCAAGTTTAAGATCACGTATGCACACTTTAAAATGAGCCCTAATTTCTGGGCCATAAAACATTTTCCTCTCCTACTTTGTTTGCAATACATAAATTCAACTATTTTTTTTGTTTGTTTCTGTAACAAAAACAGCAAAAGCTATATAAATACCTGTAAATCTGTATATGTATATGGAAAACAATGTGCAAAATAAACTGTGTCATGACTATTTGGAAACTGTACAGTCCATGTTATGAATAGAATGGCTTCTCTCCTCTACCTGACTGATACCTAAAATATGTCATTACACCAAAAATTATTTATAAGTTCAAGTGGTCATACATGTATTAATTGTCAACCGAATCAACTGATACCCCAGAGCATTATTAATATCTACTCTTTTTTTAGCTCTTCATTGAATTGAAACTAAACTAAGTAGTTTGAAAAAAAGGTCTATAACAAATACATGATTTCTGCTTTAAGTAACACTGAATTAAGTTTAAATGTAAATTGAAAGTTGTTTACATTCATGCTATTTGGTATCTGGTGGATTGCTGTCTCATTCGTAATTGTATCATTTATTTTTATTTTCATAAGGTATGTTAAAGTTTGCCTGTCCAGAAACAAGAATTGTGTTATTATCTCTGTTCAAATCATTAAAAAGAGAAAGAATACTGATGATTATGAGACAACTAGGCCTAAAATAAAATATTGTTTGTTTCACCAATCCTGACCAACCCTGAAAAACAGTCAGACTCACAAAATTTCATTGCCAAAACTAAGTCAAATACTATTTTATTCATTTTCGATTTCAGGCTTGCTGAATTGGTTGATATTGTTCCAGCTTTTTGCAAAAAATAAAATAATATCCCTACCTACCTACCCACACCTGGCTTGGCAGGGTAGAGATTGGAGAAACAAACAATATATTTATTAAGGCCCTACACAGCTTTTGAATTCTTGAAGATTGTATGGCAACACCTGACGTCTATTGTAGTTACTATTTTTGGTGGGTGCTGTCTAACTTTTGTTTAACCATATCTCTATCATTAATAGATAAATTTCGATTTAATAGAAGGAACTTTAACCATGTTATAACTCACTTTAAATTATTTTTGTAGTATTTAATTTCTGCCCACATCGTATCCATCCTATCTTCTTGCCTTGAGCATTCTTTCTACTGTACATTAATGGTCTCATACCATAGTTATATAAACTGTCAGGCTGAAATTAGAAAATTCTTTGTAAATATTGTACTTTAAATCTGGCTCTAGAACATTCATATGGATAAAACAAACATTGAATGGGAGAAACTGAACCATTGTACCTTTTGTGGCAATCATGTTTTGAAGTATGAAGGATGTCTGCATGTACAAATACCTTTACACAAACTCTTATATTTGCTTTGTGGTGCCTACTTGGCTGTATGGATTTTTATGATAAATCCACCTTGCTTGGGTCTAAATAAGGATTTAAAAAAAAAAAAATTGGGTGCTAATCAAGCTCAAAAAATAGATTCTTCACAGCAGATGCAATTCATGCTGTGCAGAATGTTATAATACACAGTAACCTCTGTTTTAATTGGGTAGGTTTCCTCTAAGGTGCATTCATGAACTAAAACTTAAAATGACTATCAAACAATAGGGAGGTTTGGTTTCAATTTGGTTCAACCCCCCATCCCAAAAGTGGAATACAAGTAGTAGTAAAGTACATTTGCTATCATTAAAATGTGTGTTTTGGGGTGGGGATGCAATTTAAATAGATTTGCTGATTCTGCACCTCCAATATTCCTTCCCTTCTTCTTACTTTAAAGAAATGGTAAAGTTGTAAAAATAGAAGATATCTTATTATGCTTTCTTGAAAATTACTTTTTTATTCTCTCGTGGAATTTCATTTTTGAAAAATAAATCAAATGATCTGATAAATAATAACCAAAAACTACAAAACAACTCTACAAATCAGTTTTAATATTTGTTACTACTAGTCATTAAAAAAATTTCACAAACATTTTTAATAAGACTCTTAATCAGGATTATCCATTTTTGGCAAAGAAAGGAACATAAACAAAACAAAAATCAATTACCAGCAAGTCAAACTTTCTCACACATATTAAGTGTGATATGCTGATCCATGTTAGAGGACATTAATTTGTGTGTTATGTTTTCATTTCTACTTAAAAAAAAACAATTCTGTTGTTTACCTTTAACTACAACAGTGATATTTTGTCAGAAAATTTTCTAGTCCACTTATTTGATTTCAAAACCGCTTAAAATTCCTGTAACCTTGAAAAGAACATATATACGTAAATGTAATCCTTACAAAGTCATTTCTACTCTCTATTTAAAATTTTACCAGTTAAATAGGAGAGAAAATAATTTACATCTGATTAAACATAACCTTACCATTACAGGGAGCAATACTGACAGCTCGAAAGGACAGATTAACTTCCCAAGGATTTTCATGTTCAACACTGATTAACGGTGTCTCTGGCACTCGAGATCGGCCCATTGGATGCATCAAGAATTTCAATATACTGCTACATCCAAAACACAGATATTATCCTTTTTTAAAAGAATTGGAAAAAGTAATCACTCAATTCACAGTTCTTGCATCAGTGATGTACAATTTTCGTGTCAGAATTGATTATGTGCTATCTATATGTATATCTCTTCCTAAATAAACTGTACATAAAGAAAAATGTTAAACCTTTGTGAAGCATATTAAACATGCAACATCTATTGAAGTTTTATAAACTTTCTAAATCCTAACATGCAATATCGAGATCTACTTCAAAAAAGGTATTCTGTTTACAAATATAACATTTAATAAATTCCACAGTTACTGAAAAATGAATTAATCCTTGTTATGATGATTTAAAAAATCAATCTCTCGTTCCATCAGATTTTCTAAACATGTCAGTATTTTCCATACAATAAAAGTACAGTCAAGTATACAACTTCAATATTAGTCTGATCGGCCACTTATTGAAGTGTTGGTATTGACATCACGGCATAACGATGACACGCAATCACATTCATTATAAAAATCAATCCAACAATAATCAATGGATGGTGATGAATGTCAAGAAAAGTTCAATTAATTTTCACCCTTTTTCTGTTGTATGTTTCAGTTATACATATTGATATTTCAATACTTCTACACTATGAAAATAGATAAACAATTTCACACGGTTGCCACTTTTTTACACAAATTAATCACATCTTGTCAAATTAAGAGTTATTAGATATATTTAACCGGTATAAAACATTTCTAGTGTAACAACTCCAAAATCTACTGTCATATGAAAGACTTATTCAGTCCAAAATTTAATCCTGTTCAACAAACTATGTCATTGAGAGGAATATGACAAAGTCTTTTTAAATAGCAAACCTCACATCAATTCAAACTAAGGCTCTTACATTGATTAAATCATAATAGTTTTGTTAATTATCAATAGAACCAATTTAGACACATACAAATTGAGACATTGGACCTTAAAAAACATTTATTTGTAAGGACATTACTTCACGCTGAGCAATTTATCACGTTATTGAATTAATTCATATTTGAATGGGAACATGCCAATACTAAAACTGCAAGATAAATGCAATATATATTTGAAAATAGTATATTAGTATTGTAAAAATGTAGACAACCCAAAACAGGTTATCATTGCTGGATCTCCCTCAAGGCTTAATTGATCATAAGCTGTATTTATAAACCTGTTTAACACTTCAGAAATGAGCTGTTTAAATGAAAACCAATATTATACAATTTGTCCAATCTCCTGGAAACATTTAATTGAAAAGATTATAGGTACAAAAATAAAATGTATCGATAACAGTTTTTATAGGAAAATAGATTGTTTTAAGTGGGTGCATAATTTGTAATGGAGGTAGACGTTTCCTTTATTTGCACATGGTTGTAACATTCTAATCTTAACATCTATTGATTAAAGCAATCTTAATCAAAATTTAAATAAAAAAGATATTTTTTTTAAATTAAAGAAAAGAAACCAACCATCCATCCATAACACTTTCCTGTAAATTATTTCCTTTTATTGTTCTTCTCTACAAAAAAAAATCATGCATCATTTCATGTCAATTATATTTTTTCACATCAGTAGTTTCATAGTGAGATAAAAAGGAAATGTTTTTCCAAAACAAATAATTTTTCAGTTTCAAAAATTGCAAATTTGCATTAACATATTTTAAATCATAAAACAATTAAATTTAAGCCTTTTTTTTTAAACTTTTTAGTCCTAATCTTTTAAAACTGTTATAAACTCCTTTATCCAATATAGTCAAGCCCTTCTCCAAATGAAATTGCCCCAATTCAAGATTCTTATTATCAAATTCATCAGAGTTTTGTTCATGGAAATTTCACCCTAAAATTTATGGAGGTATCTGATAACAAAAAATGGAAGGTCCTATCCTTGCAGAAAGACTTTATATTGAATAATTGACAAGTTTCCTTGGTTACATGGGGTTATCATTATAATTCATCCAATATCATTAAATAAGATCATCATATATTGTATGGGGTCAGTGAGGTTTATACCAATTAGACTTATCTCAATCATTTGAGAATATACGTATTAAAAGTTAAACAAGGCTAGTATGGGTTTAAATGCATTACCAAGGACTATAGCTTTAAACACTTGAAAATGCCATAGATCAAAGACAACCATTGAATTAATGAAATATGGAAGTCACATGTATTTTGAAATCTTCAAAAGCCACTCTTTTTTTTTTAAATGAGAAAGAGATATGAGCCTAGTAACTATATATATGCAAACTTATGTTGTTTTTAGAAGGAATGTCAACTTATCAAACAACAATCTTTAAATACATTAAATCATTCTAATATATCTTATAGTATACATAGATATGTATGAAGACTTTCCTGAAATCGCAATAATTTATCTAGCATCTTTGTTCATTTTTCAAAAATTGTATAATAGATGCACACAATAATTTCTAGCATAACAGAATTTATGTTGGCAATTGCTAACTTTTTGAGGGTACTTGAGTAGTTCCCTTCAACTTTGAGAGAAAAAAAATATACATAAAATTTTTTAATTGGGTAACCAAATAGAAATTTAATCCCCAAGAATGATAGTGGTTTGTAAACAGTTTTGTCTGGATTTTTTCCCCAAACTCTTTAGCTTCTCCTGTCTTTTGACAAAAGGCACTAAGTAATACAAAAGTTTTTACTAACTGTCACAATACTTCAGAATGCATCCAGCATTATGAATAATAATAAAACATTATATTCCATTGTTATAATAAACTGTATCAGTTGTATGCTTACAAACTTCTAAAAACTAAGTATAAATAGTAAATTCTATTTCCTGTTTTTACATGTTGTGAAAGACAGAGCATATATGATGAGAACAGTGTCAAATAAAGACAGTTTCAGTGTTTTGCTAATTCATTTATCAATTTTAATGTTGCTTAAACCTCTATGCTAAATATGCACAGGGCAGCTTGGGTTATTTACCTTTGCTCAATATATTCAACATAGAACAAAATAACAAAGATTAAATTAAAATATACATCATAAGAAATAACAAAACATTAATTCTTTTCATTTCTTTCAATTAAAATTTTAAAGAAATGAAAAAAAGCTAAATAAGATTGGGGATATTCAATCCATACAATGATTTCAGAAAAGTTTTTCTATCTAAATATTTATGTGTTACCTCTATACTAATAATATGCTTAGGACAGTTTGGGTTATTTCCCTTTGTACGATATGTTCAACATGCAACAAAATAACAAAGATTAATTTTATACATCATGAGAAATAACAAAACAATTCTTTCCATTTGTTACAATATAATTTTGAAGATATGAAAAAGCTAAATAAGATTTGTGAAAAGCAATCTGTACAATGATTTCAGAAAAGTTTTTCTATTTAAATATTTAAGTGTTGCTAAAACCTCTATACTAATAATATACATATGACAGTTTGGGTTATTTCCCTTTGCACAATATGTTCAACATGGAGCAAAATCACAAAGATCAAGTGTATACATCATAGGAAATAACAAGACAATTCTGTCTTTTTATTTCAATATAATTTTGAAGATATGAAAAAAAAAAATAAGATGGGTAAAATTCAATCTGTACAATAATATCAGAACGGGTGTTAGATATTCATCAAAATCAATATTTAAATTCAAAAGTCAACTCTAGACAATGTTGACATGTTTTACTGATAAAATAAGTAAACAAATTGATAAATAAATCATAATTAAGTCCCAAATCCTTAACAATTTTCAAATTAAACACAGGTGTGACTACTAACACAATTGAAGTGAAAGCACTCTAGATAGAGGTGTGTAAATATAAAAAAAAGAAGATGTGGTATGATTGCCAATAAGACAACTATCCACAAAAGACCAAAATGACACAGACATTAACAACTATAGGTCACCGTACGGCCTTCAACAAGTAGCAAAGCCCATACCGCATAGTCAGCTATAAAAGGCCCCAATAACACAATGTAAAACAATTCAAACAAGAAAACTAACGGCCTTATTTATGTAAAAAAATGAAGGAAAAACAAATATGTAATACATAAACAAACGACAACCACCGAAATACAGGCCCCGGACTCGGGACAGGCACATACATAAATAACATGGCGGGGTCAAACATGTCAGCAGGATCCCAACCCTCCCCCTAACCCGGGACAGTGGTATAACAGTACAACACAAGAACGAACAACAAAAACCAGTCGAAAAATCTTATTGGTATTTGACATAAAACATTCTTCTACTAGTTCTCTCTAGCTAACATTTGTTCACAAAAAGATCGAATTAAATCTCAAATTTTATGAATATACTAATGAGTAATATTTAGGGGGACAGGGGACCAAGCCCCTCCCTTCTGGAGATTCATATTATTTTATTTTATTTGAGGTGACTTATAGGTCCATTGGGCCGGGTGTATTAATTTTTATCATATATTATATGTTTATAATCTGTACATAATTTACACATGTCACTATAATAAATAATTTACTTACTTACTTTCTTACTTATATGATAAATGCATACATTTTTTACAAATCAATCTCTCCAAACATACCAAGCCCCACCCAATTTAAAAATTCTTGAAACGCATCTGTAACCCATCATAAATTGTAACAGAAAGACATCTTGATAATTTAAGAACCTTCCTGAGCGTGCTCACATACTCCCTATCCCCACATTGTAACTGGAGAATTAAAATAACTGTAAGAAAAAAAATGTATATGAAAAAGAAATTTTGTTGTGTGATTTCAGAGGAGTTGCGATGACGAACTGTTGCAGTAGTCTATTGAAGAAAATAAGTTCAAAGGGGTGTAACTCCCAGAAAAAAATGAATCATAATTTCCTGTCGATATGCACATTTACATAGTAGTATGTCCATATTTTCTACAAAGGTTTCATGAATTTCTGTTGTGTGGTTTGAGTGGAGTTGTGATGACAAGAAACAGGACTGATGGACTGTCAGACTCACGGACAGACAGACGGGTCAAAAACATTATACCCTTTGCAACTTCTTTGCAATGGTATGATAAATTTTGATGAAATTCAAAATATAACTTTATCTTGTTGAATAATATTTTTATCAGCTGAGTGTTATGGTACAATCTATATAATGTGGATTCATTTATTTTAGTGGACATTAATTTTTCGTGGATTGAGGAAAACTTGCATTTTTCAGAATATTTGATTACGTGTTATAGCCAAGCTCTGCATACAAAGCATATAGAAACTTTTATTTCATTGAACACCTGTACCCATGAAACCCACAAAAATTGGCATCTAACAAGTAATAATGAATCCACTGTATATCATTTATTAGAAACTAGCTAAAACTCACTGTAGTGAAAAAACTTCCTACTCTCAGAAAAAAAACATAGTAAGTGCTGTTCTTCTGCATTTGATAAAACAGGAATTACCAAAAATATAGGAAAGTACTACAGATCATACAATTCACCAACAACCCACTCCTTCACGAAAATAGATCTACACACAAACAGGGATAAAAGCAAACAGCATGCATATATGGTCCAGATAGTCTGTATTGTTACAGGCAAGAAAAAGGTTTCAGTTTAACTCCACAGAACACAAAACCTCCAACTTAGCCTTACATGACCATGTGTCTTAAAGGAAAACACACTTAAAAAAAACTGTATAGGCAATGTTGACAATGCTCTTTGTTTGATAAGCTTATGCTGATCTATCTAATTCATGTCATCTTACCATCATTATTGTTGAAATATGCTCAAAATTACTAGAATACACAATTATGTACCTTGATTATTTCAGAAATCACAGTGCTGCAGCATGCTAGCTACCTGCTGCTGTCATTTTTCTTACCCCTAAATTGTACAATCTGACTATAAATAAAGTTACAAATTATAAACTCATACTTTGATACTACAAATGCATAAAAATTATATGTTACCTGATTTTCCATCAAAATCACAAAATATCCTAGACCCTATGACAATCATCTACTGAATAACAGATTTTTACAGAATTATAACAATTCCAAGCTTTGTCATGGCACCAAGTAATGTTTTGATGTATTTTACATACAAAGTGTCAACATAATCAATATTAATGCAGGAGATTACATGATCTTTTTAGCAATTTACAGGAAGCATTCAAAAAACATCCCAAGATGTTAATCAATGATTTGTCAATTAATTTTACACATTTTCAGGTTATGCAAATCAAGCACTGGTCTTCAGGAACAATTTCAATATCAAAAATAGAAAATGCATATTACATCAAACCATTAGACTTTCAACAACATAAATGATGAGCTCAGCAAAATAAATACAAGCTTTTGTTAGCAATCATCTTAGCTAATCCAAAAAAATATATCTATTTGGGACTATATGATTTGTCATTTTTGAAATGACAATTTCTTAAGGGACCAGCAACAGACCTAATGCCTAAGTCGTTTTAAACTGTATGATGTTTAAATTGAACTTTTAATCAAAACAGGCAAAGAATGGGTTTTAGTGTCCCCTTTAAGGGGGCTCAGGTGTCTTCCTACATCTTGGATTTTGAAGTAGCAGATAACAATTGGTCTAAATCTTTAATGAAATGTGCAAATTTTGAGAGTAGTATGTAATTGATGTGTAAGACTTGTATTGAAAATGTAGAACATCATGTATTTTGCCATATTTACAGCTGTAATTTCTATAAAAAAAAACACCATATTTGTGTTTGATAAAAAAAAATCAACTTTGCCAAATAAGGGGAAACAACTCAGATAGGAGGGGAGATAAATCAGAAAAAGTAATTTTATAATAGAAAATGTAGTGAAATTACTTATTTGTTTAATATGTAGCAAGAAAACAAGTTCGGTGACCCCCTTTTTCTTTTTCTGTTGAAAGGGAAACTCGTTGTTTGAAGTGTAAAGCCAAATAAAAAAGGGTTTGGTGAATTTGTGGCTTTAGTTGCTATGGTAACATTAACAAGAAATCAACAAAATATTTCAAGTCAAACTTTAAACAGTACAATGAAATATTCCTAAGAAAAGTTCAGACAAATTAAAAACTTCAAAGTCTTTTCAGTATTACTTATTTGGAATCAGTCAATGAATTTTATCAATAATTCCTAATTTCGTATCGGTTACCTTAGAACTACATGCCCAGCAAAGAGAGATAAGTGTGATTTAAATACCTACATGTTATAACTTAAATAAGATTACTAAAAGGTTAACAATAAACATGTCCATTATCAAACAGATAAATATTTACATATGTGTTTAAAATTCAATGTTATCAATATTGAAACAAAAAGTTAAAATTTACTTCTACTATGTGTATTAGTTAGTATTACATGAATTACAAATATATCACATTGATTAAAACCTATTTCAGCAAATTATAAAATTCATAGTACTTAGTTGAAATCCTAAACGTTACATGTAAATAAAATAAATATATCACTAAGAGTAAATAAGAAATATGCAATGAACATGCAATAAGGTGAAATTATGATTTCAAAATAAATCAAATTCAATGAAGCCATACTTTAAAAGTGCAGCTATAACTCAATTGCGTTGTCATATATATATAAATCATTGGTTTCCTTTTAAATAAAAAAACAAAACTTCTATGCTCCACTGCTCTGAAAATTACTTTTATTTTTGTTCAGTAGGTATTCAAATACTGGAAAGCAAAGTTTAAAAAATTAAAATATCCATATATCAATGACCATTGAATAAAGCAAGTGATACTAATGACATGTCATACACTCTGTCTATATATCTATAAAACATTCATGAATTGCAAGAAAGATGTTCAACAAAAACTTTCATAATTGAATATGGTACGTGTACTTGTAAGCGGTAAAGTTATGCCAAGGCTGGTTAAGTACTGACCCCCTTAAAATTAATTAAGAAATCAATCTTTCAAATCATTCTCTTTGTTTATTTAAACATGGGTAGGTATTATATACAGGGGAAATATTTGTAAAATATTGACAAATTTTATATCATCTCACGAAACCAGTATTTTTCATACATGTATAAAGAAATTACATTTTCAATTGTAAATTTCATATGAAAACATTTAGTAAGTCAAAGCCATAAGGTTAATCTAATCATTTACAGAAGAACTCATTTGGGTCTTAAAGTAAGTTTATAATCTTCTTTTGAAATAAAATACAATTCCATAAAAATTTGAACAGGTGCTCCAAGCTTAACTTGCCATAATTTGGGGTCATAGTGTTGGGACATATTAAAAAAAAAAAAAACAGATAAAATGAAATATCATACAACTGTAACCAGTATCAAATAATCAATAACCTCTGATTAATAATTCAGACAGTTAATTAGAAGATAAAATTTCCATACAAACTGCACCTTTTTTTTTCTAAAAGCAAAATTGAAATTCAAGCACTAATATGTGGAGAAACTTCAAGGTTATAAAATTGTCTTTAGTCAGATATCTATAGCTCTCACTACTAATCATACAATCAGAAACCAAAATAAAAGACAAAAAATTATATATAAAAACTGAACGGAAAACTGTTATTTACATTAGAGTCGAGGGTAATTTAATTATAGCTAAGTCAAAATACAAAGGAAGACATGGAAAATATGTCATGAGACAGCAACCCATCAACACAAACAAACAAATAAACACATCTTAAGGTCAATAGTAAATAAACTGAAACATGATAAATATAAGTTGTATCATAACTTATCACATTATTAACATTATCAAATTCGAACAAAATTTTCTGAACTTTCATTTTCAATAATAAAAAAAAAGTCCCATGGTCATTATTAACTAGCAAAGGCTGCAATAATCGCCACATATGCTTCTTGATCAGCACTGAATTTATACTTTTAGTTCTGACTGCTATGTTTAAGCTTGATCAATACAAAATGATGTTTCTTATAAAAGATCTATTTTTCATTGTTCCTGCAAGGCTGAAATAATGGACTCACAAAAATACAGGATTTGTTTTTCGAGCGGAAATTTTGTACTGAGTAAAGTTTTTACTGAAAGGCCTAATTTTTACAATGTTAAAGAATAATTTTAGTATGGTAATATTCAGAACTGTCTGGAATCTGTATCTTGTTTCTTCAGTTCATACATGATCCTGCACACTGGTACCTCTCCTACCACTGCTGCTACATGTAGTCTGATCCATTATTCTCTGTAATTAACCATCTTGTCTTTCCTACTTACCTTTGTATAATCTTTATTAGTTTTGTCTGATTTTATGACAACAAAAGTTATATACAAATATTTATTTTTCTTCTAAAATAACAACAGTTTGTACCTTTTCCTATTAGCCTATTAGGGTCCACAAGTATTTATGATTTCACTACAATGGGCAAGGAAAATCTTAAAGAGGAGGCAGTATAAAGGGCTTTGGTCAGATTCAAATTGAGCATAAATGCTCTTCTAAAGAAAGGTTCATGAATTTCCTATGATGTAATTGCAAGTTTCGTAGTTTAATTTTGGGTTATTAAGTGAAATACATGTAGTATCTAAAACATGTGCTAAATGTATGTTCAGCAAAAGATCTTACTTTTATACAATTAAGTAACAATTTTGTTTCAATTCACAGAATATATAAATGTAAATCTGCAACATAGAAAAAGTGTCTGTTTTCCTGATAGCCAATGTCAACTGTCATGACTGTAAACATATGTAAAATAAAGTAAAAAAGTAACATTAATTATCATCCCAATTCTTAAAACAATGGGCTACAAATTATCACATTACACTGACTGTTACATGTAAATGATAAATGATATTCATATTTAATATTCTAAGCAAAAAGTGCCACAAGAAAAGTGTAAAATTATGCCTCATGAATGAATTGAGCAGCTATCAATTCTTAAAATATATAAATTTCATTAACATGTTTAGTGGGGAAAAAAATAGGACGAAAAGATTCAGACATATCTGAGACTGAATGATGGTATCCCTCTTTTTTTATTAGAGTTTTTTTACATGTTTGATGGGTTTTTGTCTGTTTATATGCACAAAACACGGTGAATCGTGGTATTCATATCATTTGAAGTGTTTCAACAGGTCAAAATTATTTGTACAAATATATGGGAATTCAATGAGAAGAAATCAATCTTTGCTATATATTGTATTCAATTACTGTTTAGTAGGCATTCTAATTCTTTTGTCCTTTGTCACTGTATCTCTATAAATCATTCTGGCTTTAAAAACTTCAAACAAAATAACAGTATTTGAATTTTATCATATACAGTTTGAAGGTTTGAAGGTTCCGACATGTAAGAAAGTCCATAAACAACTATCTTCAAGCCTTCATATTTAACATTAAACATTTTACAACATGTTATAAATTAAAGTATAACTTATCAATAAAATATAGCATAGATAAATATTTCAAATGAACATAGCCTGGTAGGTTATTAAGTGTTTGAATTACCTGTATAGTAGCCATAGTGCTCCAAGTGCTTTCTCATAAAACTGTCATATGGATTCTGAAATAAAAAATACATATAGAGTAATCTTCTCTGAAACCTCTTACATTGTTAAAAATAAGTTAACATAAACAATCGTTTCTTTCTTTTTAATATATATATAAACATGTAGCAAAAAGTCATTATACCAACATAACCAAAGAGCTGGTACTCTGTTTTAATCAAAAGCGGGTAAATTTTGAATTATTATTAAAAAATGGAAATGAAAAAAACAATGAAGCTAAAAAGCAGCCCACTGAAAATATAATTCCAAGAAAAACAAAGCTTATGATGGTATACATGTAAATTTCATTGTACTTGTAAGAAATACAAATTATATACACTCATATATATGAGAAAATTGAGTACAAAGTCTGAATATTTTACAGCTCCCATACAATGTAGATGTGACTTTTGTCTGTTCAATATTGTATTCATACACTGACTTCCTGATATTGACATTACGTTGTCTGTCTCAGGTTACTGTTTAATAGCTTTTTTTAAGTAATATTGAGCCTTTGTGCACAAATTTGTTTTACTGTGAGCCAATATATTGTTGTACATAACATGTAAAGTCATGAACATGATGACAGCAGTTTATAGTAGGAAAAAAAGAAATTACTTAAATTCAAAAGTCTATTATATTTTGATTTTGGGTACATGTGCATTTTAAAATTTAGTTCTATAATTCATGTATGTAAATGTAAGTTAAACCTGTCATATAATTTAACATCACATCGAATACTTGGATTATGTATTTCTTAATTATGGAAGTCAATGACCATACTTAATATTTCTATTGGATTTTCTTCAATCATGTTCTATAACAAAACAAATATGTAGTGTAATTAAATCCTCTAAAAATGAGAAATATTTAGACCTGAGGATTAAACTATTTTAAATGTCCGACTAAATTGTGATTTACATGTGTCAATGAATACTGCATATTCTGTCTCCTGAGGAATACACAATTTTAAAACTTATTTAATTGATTTCTTTTCACAATATCCTTTCATTGGAAAATATGAAAATATGAAAATTTTCTGATCTAAACTTTTAAATATATTTTTTAATATCAGTTTCAAGATTATTGAATGAGAATTTCAATCAAGATTAATTTACGGTATCTGCTAAAACTGCTTGAGGTAAAAAAAAGTTATTAACTTGGCTTAAAGTAAATCTTACATTATAATAATGTATGTACAATGACTTTCTCCAGTCCTACTTTGGGCAATTTGCCTTAAAGTTTTACTTTCGTAATTATATTTGTGTAAGTGTATATGCACCTCTTGAAGGGTCATGGTGGACATGTGGTCTAAGTAGTTACTACTGTCATGACCATAATTACTAGCCAGTCAACACTGAGGTTGTGGGTTCAAATCCCGCTCGTGCAAGTGCACTCAACTCCAATCTTAATTGACTAGGATTGTCAGTTTTCCTATTTAGGTCGATGGTTTTCTCCATGCACTCCGGCTTACTCCACTAGTAAAAACTGGCAGCTACGAAATAGCCTAAATGCGGTGCTTAAAAGTGGCATTAATCACCAAAAATCAATCAATCAATTTTGTGTAGTTCAGCATTTCATTGTGTAAAACACTCTCATTTTTAATTAAAAAAAAAAATTGGGGGGGGGGAGGCGAATTAATCTATGTGTACATGTATATATTTAGTTTACCATATTTACAAAGCTAAATGTTTTAACAGGTTTAATAATAAGTTTTGGTATAATTGTTGGAGGAAGATAGGAGCTGAAACAAGAAAAAGTTCCAAACATGGACATCATGTAAACAACACTCATATGTTTCTTTTTAGCTTTATTCATCATTTGTTCATTCAATGTATCCTGACTATGTGCCATTTTTAAAATAATTACAAGACATGTAAAATATTTTAACAACAGATACATATATACCAAAATAATAATTGCCACTACAAAAATATTCACATACCAATTACAAATTGTACATACCGGTATGTACAATTATTAGACTTATTAAACATGCTTTTAAAGTTTAAATTTATATCAGACATTAGTAAACTATTGAAAAAAAAGGACAAGATAAGCAAGAAAGTGAAATATTTATACAACTTTCACAATTCTTAAGTCTTAACATATAGACCCTGACCACTATATACATGTAACACATAGTACTGTACAAAGTATTTACAAAAATAGACCCCCCCCCCCCCCCCCCCCCCCCCCCCCAAATAAAAAAAAATAATATAATTGTAATTTGCTTCGGTGATTCTCTGGAATATTTCCATATTAAGCTCAAATTATTGCAACTGTTTTCTTACCAATTCCATCTGGTAGTCAGCAGAAGGTCCTTCGTCCCAAATTTTTACTGTCTTTTCCATTTGTTTTTCAGATTTCTTTCCTACAGGCCACAGGTCTGTAACCTACACTTATTTCAACACCTCATGTTAAACTGTTAATGTTCACGAACAATTTTTGATCGATCATTTAGCTGTAACACTACAATTAATTCCACACTCTTCAACTGATTAAAAGAGTTTAAATAGCTCCATTTGATATCTTGTTCAAGTTGTTGACAGTTTGAAGAAAGCACATGTTTATCATTTTGAATCTTATTAGTTTAATTTAAAGAACCTACGAAAAATAATTGAAACATTCTAGCTTTAAGTAATGCACAACCATAATATTGAATTTCTATGACATGCTTCTCCACATAAAAGTTATTTCAAGATAGGTTTCACTTTTACTTGGGTTTCACTTTCAACTCAGTTTGGTTGACCGATTAACGTCAAAAGACGCTTTCATCCGCTCCGGGAAAAGTGTGCAAATATTGTATTTGTTTAAGCAGGGCATTACCAATGTGATTATTTTATTAATTAAAAGTATATAATCGATGTGGTTGTAGAAAAAAGAAATATACTTAGTTAATAAGTACAAAAAGTTGCAATTGTTGGGCCTAAAGTCTTTTAAGAATGCAGACGATGACTCCGCTTGTGTTGCTACCTGTTCTGCAGCAAATAAAAGTGAAACGAGAGAAACTGTTTTGAAATATTTTTAAAATAGTGATTAGATAGACATTAACACGTAGAATGTCACAAAATACGAAACATTTTGTCACTATTTGAATTGACGGCAGTAAGATTTAGTGAAAATATTCATTTCTATATTCCGTAAAAGCATATTTATGTCAACATTATAATTTCGTCCCAAAGTAACTTTTTGCCACCGGTCGTTCCTCCTCGGTACTTATCTTTTACCACACGCGAATTTCGGTACTTATGATTGTCTAACTCTTAATCTAAAATAAGTTATCTTTTAATATGTCCAAATTGAAACGTCATGCAGGATCTGCATCCGAGATTAATAATAGAAAAAAGGACGATGCGGTATGATTGCCAATGATGACTGAGACACCTCAGTGTCCAAAAGAGACTAAATGGCACACTGAGAAATGAACAACCATTAGCCATCCGGTCATCGTATGGCCTTCTACAATGAGCACAGTCCATACCCACATAGTCAACTATAAAAGGTCCCGAAATGACAAATGTAAAACAATTCAAACGAGAAAATATGTTTGTTATTTGAAATAATTGAAATCATGTGAACTTGATGAAATTTTTAAAAGACAAACTGACATGCCATGGCAAAAAGGACCGGCCGAAAATTTACCAACAGAAAACCAAATAAATTGTATGACAACATAGAAAAATCGATACAAAGCACGGAGACGAAGCCGATGGTAGAACCCCACCAAAAAACAGGATCGAGGGTCGCCGACGTCCTTCGCCAGGGGCCACAGGAAAGGCCGCTTGAAATCCTTCTCCTCATGTGGCACATGTCTTGTTAATCATTTAAGTTCAAATTCTTTTTCAAAGGCTTATTCGGTGAAGTCAAATTAGAGAAGATATCATGTCTGGTATTTCAAAAAAGTATTCATTATGCAAGACACTCCAAATCTAATTAATTCCAGTATTTTCAACTGCATGGGAAAGCACTTATTTGAACAATTTATGTTAAGCTTGTATAACTTAACCAAGTATGTATTGTTTGAATGGTTTTCTTAGGAAAACTGATAAAGGAGAGAATGTCCAGGCTAAAGAAAATCTTGATAAATGGTTACCTTTGATCTATTGAATGACATGTTACAGAAGGCAAGCACTGCTCAAGATTTTATGTGTGTGTTTTTTTGTTTTTTTGTTTGTTTGGGGTTTTTTTTTTGGGGGGGGGGGTGTTGAGTTCGCCGTGGCAAACACGAAGTAACGTTACCCATTCATATTCTTTATGTGCCTGTCCCAAGTCAGAAGTCAGGAGCCTGCAGCTCAGTGATTCGACCACACAGACGACAACGTTGGTTCATGTCTGTCATATCTATTTTTTGTTATTTATAAGAAAGACTCTGAAGATGTGGTATGAACGGCCAATGAGACAGATATCCACAAGAGACCAAATGACACAGAAAGTAACAACTATAGGTCACCGTAATGCCTTCAACAATTAAAGAACCAGATAAATTTCTTTATGACTAATATAAAGCAATATTCAAACGAGAAAACTAACGGCCTATAATGTATGTACAAAAAATGAACGAATAACAAACATGTATAACTCATCAACAAACGACAACCACTGATGTATAGGTTTCTGACATGGGACAGGATATGGCGGGTTAAACATGCTAGCGGGATCCCAACCCTCCCCCTAACCTGGGACAGTGGTATAACAGTACAACAAAAGAACGAACTATAATAAGAGGCTGTTAGAGAGACAGCAAACCGGATTTTCCTGCAGAAGTCGAACCTTGAACAGTTGAGCAAGTATTGCCACAACATTCGAGCTTAAAACAGCTCTAAATTTGGTTTGTGACTGAATATTTGACACAGCAAATGTTTGTGACACAAAAAAAATGTGGCTAAAGAACTGAAAAAAATGAAATTGGACAATTACCTTTTATGGTCCAATATCCAATACAGAAGTACATTGCTAGAATCAGCATATCAAAGAACCGGTTATTTTGCAGTCTCTAAAACATGTTAAATAGTGCGGTTATTTTTGTATAAAGACCCTCTTTTAAAAAAAAAATCAAAACTAGCATATCAATCAATCGAAGATGTTGACTATCTTTCCACGGTACTTAGCTTTAACAAACACATTTTTTCAGTTTCTAAAAAGTCATTTGTTTTTACAATGTCTGGAATAATAAAGGAACACTGTCAGAAGGGAAACTCATATCTGCACTGGAAAAAAGATAACAAGGAAGATATGAATTTTTTTTTCTCATCATGTCTATCAGGTGAAGACCAAACAGGGTCGTAAAGTGTCTGTCTTGTAAGGGGAGACAGTTGAGTGATGCCGAGTGGAGCGAGGCTAAAAATAATGGACTGGTTTTATGCAGAAAGTTATATTTTTCGGGCTTTTTCTCTGTATATAATGTACCTCCCCAGAATTCACCACTTGCTCAATTTTCTTATATTTCAATAAATTAGCAGCTGGAATATATTGAAAATAGTTATAAACCACTGTTAGATATGTCGGTAATGTAAAAATTTGTTTTGCTTTATCCTGGTATATGACTCATCACAAGCTATTTTAGTAAGTTTAAGGAAAACAAATTGCGAACTTAAAATGAAAGTTCAGACTTTTTTGTGATTTATCAGGCATTGTTAGCTGTCCAAATCGAGTTAATTTGACTTCGTTTCAGAGACACAATTATCATACCTTAAAATGAAAAATATGCATACTTAATAGCTCATAACTTTAATTGTCAAATTCAAATTATTATAAGGTAACACTGTTTTTTTACACTAAATGTTTTATTCGGTACTAGGCTTTGTCAAATGCTAAGGCTATTTTTCTGTGCCCGGACGAATCCCAACTCTAGCACTTCTATATATGCATTCAATATTGCCAACATTGTCACTTATATATGTATGCTAACAGAACCATATATGTCTTGAGCCACATATGAAAGATGGTTTACTGTATGATACCTATATGTGTAACAAAAACATGTTTAATAATAACATCGAATGCTTGTATTCATCCGTACATTACAGAGGGGGGATAGGACCTTTATCGGGACTCCGGGATCGGGTGTTTTTAAGCTCGGGATTTCGGGATTGACCCTTTCGGGATCCGGGAATCCTTTTTTTCGGATTTCGGGACGTCGGGATTTACTTTATTTAAATTCGGGACCTCGGGATTTCGTTTTATTAAGTTCGGGATTTCGGGATCAGGACCCCTCCTATCCCCCCTCATTACATTTTTAAAAAGCTGAATATTCATAATTTGGAGGTAAAGCTCAACTTTTTTATCAAGTCAGTTAAGCTAGGTTCAGACTGCCGATCAGACCAACTCGATCAATCTTGATCAAGACAAATTAAGCGATCGGGTGACTGGTTTGTCTCAATCGAAAAGAATGTTCGGGGTGGCCTACCTTGGTCGTCATCGATCTGACTTTCTACCCGAGAGTTTTTGACATGTCAAAAACATTCGAGTAAGGATCGAGAAGCCAGTCACTCGAGAAGAGATCGAGAATTCGTCGAGTAGCGGTTGAATTGATCGAGAAAGGATCGTGTAGAAATCTAGTTTGGTCGGAATACAAATAGTTTTATCGATCAGTACTTTGCTCGACTTATATCTGATCATTTCCCGATCAACAACAACCTGTATGATATGTGGTCAAGATTACCTCGACCAATGCCCGATCGCTTCATGATCACTGCAACGTCTACATTTTTTTCATCCCAGACCAACTCGACCAATACCCGATCTCTTTGCGACCACTGTTCGATCTCTACTCGGCCATGCACGAGTATACATGACTGCTACACGATTCTTTAAAAATGTGAGCAGCTCTGATTAACTCTTATAACTTCTGCAGAAATATATTGTCACTATTTATTTTTAACTGTATTCAAATTTATCCATCTACAGTACGCGTTTGTACTTTTGCAAGGAGGGGTAAAATTTTAAAAGAGAGAACACAGATACCAAAGGAACAATCAAACTCAAAGGTCAAACTATCACAGCCATAGCGAAAAACGAAAGCCGACGAGAAGACAAACAGAAGTGAACGATGATAACACAGCATAAAAAAAAATAAAAACTTGGTAACACGAAACCCAATCACACTTGGGATGATCTCAGGTGTTTCGGAAGGGAAGTAGATTCTGCATTTTGGCCCCAGAGAATTTTCAAATGTGATCGTAAATGTGCATTAAAATTCATTATTAGACAGCTGATGACTAATTTAGCCTTCAAGGTTAGTTTTTAAGAACATCAATATTATATTTTAGCTATTTAATGAGCTATTTTTGTTTGACTGTCCCTATTTTTCGTATATCCAGAATTGTTTGTAGTATAAAAAAGAAGAAGAATAAACTGAGTACTATAATTGCCAATGAGACAACTCTCCACAGGACACCAAATGACACAGAAATTAACAAACACTTTTTTCATACGCTTTTTGATACAATTTTATTAAAAAAAATCAGACAGTTTCAGAAAAGGTATCATCAAGGGTATTGAAATTTTCTTGCTGGTCAAATTTTTGAAAATATGTGACATTTTTACCCCCTTTTTGTAATAGTAAAAAAAGTTAAAAAAAAGCAGGTTGTTGCCATTGATACATCAAGAAGAAATATCCTGAACCATTCAACTACTGGGTATCCGATCTATGGCAAATACTGATTATACACATATGCACATATATGACACAAACAGCAGGCTTAATTTGTAAGAAAACAAGGAAAAGGGGATGGACATATTTATGTTTCTTGCTGTCTAACATCACTACTAATCCAGTGACAAATCTCATATTGAAGGAAAGATCAGTAACACTCCAGCGCCCTACTTTACTTTCAGGAAGTTTTTATAACCATTGGGGTCCTCTTTGTGCAGCTCCTGTAAGTCTCTTATACTTTTGATTTTGCCATTTGATTAGGGGCTATCCGTTTTAAATTTTCCTCGGAGTTCAGTATTTTTGTGATTACTATTTATACTCCCACGCACTGGTCGCCTTGTCAACCACTGCATCATCTAGATTTTCGGCACCCTTTGCTGTCAACCCCAAGTGAGCCTTTCTCATCACTTGGCGTATGTCGTCCGTCGTCCGTTGTCGTCTAACTACCGTCCAACTAACCGAAGATGGACGCCATGGCTAAAAATAGAACATAAGGGGTAAAATGTAGATTTTGGCTAATATCTCTGAAGCATTTAGAGCAAATCTGACATGGGTAAAAGTGTTAATCAGGTCAACATCTATATGCCCTCGAATTTTCAGATGAATCGGACAACCCGTTCTTAGGTTGCTACCCCTGAATTGGTAATTTTAAGGAAATTTTGTCGTTTTTGGTTACTA
The DNA here is from genome assembly GCA_019925275.1 of Mytilus edulis. NCBI lineage: Eukaryota > Metazoa > Mollusca > Bivalvia > Mytilida > Mytilidae > Mytilus > Mytilus edulis. The sequence continues at coordinate 86,289,849 of CM034351.1, read as the reverse complement.
TCTTGAATATTATTATAGATACAGATAAACTGTCAACAGCAATAATCTTTAGCAAAAGAAGATCTACAAATATGTTAACATGATCAAAATGGTCAGTTGACCCCGTACGGAGTTATTGTCCTTTATAGTCATTTTTTTTAAACAATTTTTGTAATCTTCTAAACAAATCTTCTCCTCTGAAACTACTGAGACCAATTTAACCAAAATTGTCCACAATCATCATTAAGGTGTTGTATCTGATGACCCTGCCCGCGAACCAAGATGGCCGACATGGCTAAAGGTAGTACATTGGGTACAATGCAGTTTTTAGCTCATATGTCTGAAACCAAAGCATAAGAACAAATCCGACAATGATAACATTGTTCATTAGGTCAAGATCTATCTGACCTGAAATTTTAAGACCATTGAGACAACCCATTGTTGGGTTGCTGACACTGCATTTGTAGTTTTAAGAAAATTTTGCAGCTTTTGGTTTTTATCTTTTAGTATTATTATAGATACAGATAAACTGTAAACAGCAATACTGTACAGCAAAGAAAGACCTAAAAAAAATGCCTCCTCCGCTGCAGCGGGTGATATAAAAAAAATCAGATGTTTTTTATACTGAAATTGTATGATACCCGACCTTTGCCCGACTATCCCTACTACCCCTATAATGACGATCAAGTCGATCTGGTCTGGCCGAGGTCAGGCTGAGATCGAGTATAGTTGAGTAAAGGTCGTGTAGAGATCGTGAATTGGTCGGAATTATCGAATATGTATTCAATTAGTGGTCGAATTGGAGTCGCATTGGAGTCGTGAATGGTCGGGTTAAGGTCGTTTACAGTCGGATAGCAATCGGGCAGAAGTCGTAAACAGGCCCGATCAAGAATTTGATCACATTTGGTCGTGGAAATTTGGACAATCGGGATCATCGAGTTGATCTGATCGGCAGTGTGAACCTAGCTTTAAGCAGAAACTTTGAAATAGTTTGTTAAATTTTGGAACACAAAAAGAACAGATACAAAGAGCAGATAATTAGATACTTATTTCAAATTTAAAACTTGTTTTTCGAAAGAAATGTATCTTTCTTTAAACAATTTTCAATTGAGAAGTGCCATATGTAAAATCTGAATCAGTGCACATGATCTCAAAATAGAGACAGGTACAAAACTTTATATATATTATAGAAAGAGACCAAAGGCTTTGTAAGAAATTTTCTCTAAATCTGGTTGAAGATGAACAACATTTCATTACTAGTTGTCCAGCATACAAAAATGATAGGGAGATATTTTTCAAGGAGATAAACTGTATCTGTCCTAATTTTATATATCTTTCAAATGAGTCAAAATTTTTTTGGTTATTTAAATATGTAGGGAGCTAGGATGTTAGACGAAATGTTAATTAATGTATGTAATAACAATTATAATTATAATGAATTATAGTTCTGATCCTGCCTGGAATTAAATGTATGTGATTTTTAAAGAATGAAGATAATAACATCTGTCTGAACTTTTTAATGTTTTATTTTAATATATAAAAATGTTTTTCTGTTACAAATCATGATGTATTGTTTTATGTGTATATGTTATGCTGCCCATCAAGGGCCCTTGATTGGAATAATAAATATTCTTATTCTTATTTTTATTATAGTATTTGTTTTATATTTGGATAGAACTGCGTGTTTTCAATGCCTGCTTACTCCATTGTCCATTTTGGCCCAATCTCCTTAATAGACGGTATATGTAACAACCAATGTTATTAAAATAAATAAATAAATGCATGATTTTAACATTTTTTTTTCTTTTTTGTGTCAGCCCGAAATAGGAGGCAACTGCCTACATGCCTCAATGTAATTTACGGCCCTGCCAAAACAAATTACGTATATTACAAACTAATTAAGAAATATAAACCTGGGACTTTATATATAGTTATACAAAGTTGAATTTCTCGAAACAATATATTAATAGGCAGTGGCAAAATAGTTCCGCGGGGCAAAATAGCGATTTATATAGAGTTTTGATATTGTGCCGGTTTTAATTAGTGATGTAACCGCTGCACATGGTGATATGCCAAACAAAAAAGCTACACAATAAAAAAAAAATTACATTGAAGCGTAAATATATGCTGTTCGGTGTGAGCCAATGTTAGGCTCCGTTTTGAAGACCGTACTTTGACCTTTAATGGTTTGTACGTTTACAAATTGGGACTTGGTTGGGAGTTGTATTATTGCCCCTCATGTCACATCTCCTTATATCTATATATATATAAATTACTAGAATAAGTTAAAAAAATGTTATATCATGCAGAAATGTTAAAAAAAAATACCGTAAGCAATCAATATCAAAAACATATAAAGCCCTCAGTTTAACATGCGTATTTAAGTAGCTTTTTTATTAGTAGGTTATCATTTATTTAATAAAATTTTCTATCAGAAGAAGATTACTAAATCACGCCTGCTTTCTAACAAAATATCCATCATATCCAATTATCCTGGAAAAACGATGTATGCATGGTAGTCAGAGTAAACAGTGATTTGACAAAAAGAAACATTGAGATTGGGACGAACATGAATTAGGGTCGAAAACACCTAAGTTCGCACCCGACTCTAAGGGACGCAACTCTGTAACTTCCTTTCAATTCTTGTGTCCCCACAATCATCATGGTACTAAATTTTATTTACGATTTTAGCCACAAATTGAACATTTAATCAAACCAAAATGTCTTAAATGCATTAACATTGGCATTGAATAATTAAGATTGAAATCGATGTTCTGTCGATGATTCTGTTTAGAACCAGTTAATACGATTTTTTAGTGCGTATAAAATCATGTCTTCCCTTGTCGCTCCAGGTGCAAGTATTGTGATGTAAACTAAAGACTATATTTTCTGAAATACCTTGATAACCTTTAACTGTCGGAAATTCTCTTTGGGCCAAATTGTGTATAGCATTGTATATTTCCTAAGTTCTATGCTCGGAATGTAAACAAGTTTATAATTTTATACACCATTTTTCCCATTTTCGGGAATGATGGGTCTCTGTTCTTATTTTGTTATTTATTCATTAGTTAAGTTGAGCTGTTCTTGTGTTATGACCCCTCAATTACCTAAAGTTCTAATTTTATTTATTCTGAATAATTTGACAGTATTCTTAATTTAGAAATTAAGTGACTATACACCTTATCGCTATTTGTCTGCCATTTCTGGAAATCACACAGGTTCACGTTAAATTTTGACGTCATAAAGCACCCGGGATTAGCAATAAAGTGTATTGGCGTAAAGTCTAAATGATTATGACATCTGGCATGGCTATTTAGATTTTTTCTGGGACGCCTTCCTACGACGTCATAACGCTGTATGATTCTATTTCAAGCGGGCAAATATTTATTTTGTTTCAAAGAGATTTCCCACAATTACCAAAGAAATGTGACTTCCGGTGAATATAAAATATGAAAATCGGTTAAATTTCAACGGACCAGAATTTCCGGAACGTTCGATTTACATTATCCGGAAATTCGGGTCTGTCAAATTTAACCGATTTTCATATTTTATGCCCGATTTATATAATTCCAAGGCCTTTAGTTGGCACCAGAAGCGACAAAGCAGCACATCTATTTTCCACTGACAAATATCCACTTTTTGATGGGACTAGTTCTGATGTCCCACGGCCCCAGCTTGTCTGGCAAAACAGCCTTTGGACGTCAGGGTAATCTCGGAGTAGTTAACCAACTGAGTTAAAGAAGCACTTATTTAGCTCAACTGCTAACGACTGACTTACATGTAGTATCTACCAATAAAAACATTTTGATTGTTAGATTATATATTTTTTTGCAAATCTGCAAGAGGTGGTTAAAGTAAACATACTGACAACCATACCACATCTTCTTCTACATGTACACCTGAATAACAAATTTCACAAAACAGTTGACCCAGTCACATTTTAACCACACATTATTGTTGTGATAGATTCTATTGTCCATATCATTCAATGTAGGTACTTGTATTCACTACAATCATAGAAAAGACCATGGCCACTTTCAAGTTGGGTGCATTTCTGTCTAAAACTTTGAGTATCTTTGATTTTAGTGGACATCATTCATGCCTTTTGAGGCATCATGTCACTTCCTTCCAATGTTTAGTGAATGGTTGAAGTTGTACATTCGTGTTGCAATGGCTTTACTAGTAAATTCCTTGTGAAGAACCAGAATTGTGGGAATATATAGTTTATTTATTTTGTAATGTGCCTTTATATTTTACAGGGTGCACACAAATCCTTCAGGACCAAAATGAAATTGGCCAAAAAACAGAAACAAAACAGGCCAGTGCCACAGTGGGTTAGAATGAAAACTGGCAACACAATTAGGTAACTATTTTCACACTGCATACCCTATCAACTCAATTTCTATTAACCCTTTCAACGCTACACAAAAAAATAGAAAAATGGCTGCTGCTGCTGCATTTTTTTTGTGTTCATTCATTAGAACAGTATATTCCTTTTCAGACTGCTGTATCTTTTTTATTATAAGAGATACAGTAAAAAGTTATTGCATGAAAAATGCTCAGGAGAGTATGAACTGTAATGTTAGGCAGTTATTTCAGTAAAATTTTTATTAGGTTACCTGCATTTTCAGGTAATTAACAGGTAAAAGGTGTAATTTGTTACATTTGTGTTGAATTTTGAATAAAAACTACTTTTCGTCTTCATCTGTTTTGTTTTTGGAAAGATTAGAACTTGTTCTAAATCTTTACTTAGGCACCAGCCTCCCTAACAACAGGACAGGTTAGCTACTGTTACTAAATGTATTCACACTGAAATATAGTTCCCTATGGTTCTGATATATGTGCACATAATACACATATAAACTGGAAAAAAACTGGGTATATTATTGGAGCAGTTCATTCAAGAATGTATGTCATTAAGGTGTGTTGATGTGCAGGCTTTTAAAAACATTTTGATTAGGTAACTGGGTATTGATTCAACTAGTATGATTGACAACTGTCATTATCACTAAACAATCAGAGACAAGGTGAACCTTTAATTACAATGCCCCACCTCCTAAACTGCCAATAAAATTGACCACATTACCTATCAACCTCAGTCTTACATAATTTTACAGAGCACTAAATATAATTCTTAATACACAAGTATTTGACCTAATAATTGAATACACAAATGTGTATATTAGATGTTTGATATTTATAAGGATGATAGATTTATTTATTGCCAATTACTTTTGATCTACATTACATAAAGTGATTCTGTAAATTATATCTGAAAGATAAATGATTAATGGATTAACAAGATCTTAAAAAAATGAAATATGAAATAAATATGAATAAATAAAAGGTATTCAAGTAAGGCCTATAATTTACTTGATAGTAATTAATCAACAATTAAATTAGTACACTTTTTTTTATCAGGAATTGGCTTGAAACAGTTTAAAAATTTTAAAACTTTTAATTACAACAAACCATTGTTTATTAGTTTATTTCCCATCAATCATTATGTCTATTTTAGTCATTTGAATTTTTATTAGAAGTGAATACATATGTTTGCAATCAAGAAAGAATCCACATTTCAATAAGATAAGTTTTTTAATTGGTTACGTTGAAAAAGTACATTTTCAATGCCCTGTGTTGAAAAATACTTTAAAAATTGATCAAAAGGCACTCTAAAACTTTTAATCTTCAATGCCCTATAACCTCTGTTTCAACTTATAAAATGCCCCATAACAACATTTTTCAATTTTGTTTGTTGGCACTTTAAAGTTTTAAGCTGTTGGTCCAGATTTATGTCTTACAAGGATAGTTGGTAACATTTACTAGAAGAATTTTTGCATTTTTTTGTTTTTTTTTAAACATGTTCAGAACCGGCAACATAATTTCGATAAGACACAAACTGCAGTTTAAATAAAATTGTGCAAATTAAGAGACCCATATTATTTAATTTGAGCTCATTTTATCTTCATACTGGAAAGGCAAGTTTCCTTCTAAAGACCTGCTGTAAATGCAATTTTCAGCAATAGTGCTTTATAAATGTTCATTTTTCCCCACCATACCTTAATATGAAATAATTCAAACTACTCTTCTAATCTTTCCATGAGTGATTTCCATCACTTTGATTTTATCTGCCATATAATAAAGAAGACACCAATTGCTCGATTCCGTAGCGTATTGCACCATACACAACGTATTATGTAATCATGGCACAAATCAGTGGCTCTGTCTTCAAAAATTTCAGTCAACCTCCGTTTTCCCCCCTTTTTCTACGTCTCGTAATGATCGATCAAATCATATTTCCCACACGAATTGAATGTAATAAACACATTGAGATAACACGAAACCTTTTAACTAATCCTTGTCATCAGTTTCGCCATAGAAATGCTGAAATATTTCCATATTTACAGCTTCGTTTCCTATTTCCGCCATTTGCATTTGTCAAAATATTTGTTTTTATTTTCCTTCAATTTTCCTTCTACTGCATGATTTTACAATAAAAATTCCCGGGATTTCAAGTGCAAATGAGACCTTGCATATCCTCGATTCATACAAGGAAAAATTAGAGAGAATCCGAATGAAAACCGAATGGTTTAAGAGTCCTTATGAAAAATCCGTTGTCATCGCGGCATATGCCGCGAATAACAGTGGCGGACGGCGTATGTCATTGCGGCATATGCCGTGTATAGCGTTGAAAGGGTTAATACATAATTGAAAGAATGGGAATTATGAAAGCATTCATTGTTGTGCTATTAAGCATACCACTACTTGTAATTCTAAGTATTGGAATACCAGTAGTAGTCTGATATATTTAATAAGAGCTTGCACATCACACACATCACTGTTAAGCTAGTATTCAAATATAGTGATCCTGTTTGGTAGTTGTCGTAATAAAAATTGTTTTGTTTGAACAGAACAGACTGACGGACAAGGTGAATGCAAAAATTTGGTTAAAAAATTACAAATATATCACTATTTGCTATTATTTCTGAAGACTGTTGTAATGCCCTTATGTTCATGCGTAGCAGAGTTGGCAATAAGTTCTACCCTTGTCCGTCTGTTTGTACCAATATTGGTTTCCATTCTCCAACTAGTCTGCCTCAACCAAATATTATGGAACTTATACACAATGCTTATTACCACAAAACACAGGTTCAGTTTGAATTTTGGTGGTGTCACTATAACCGTTCTATAGTTATGTACCTTTAAAAATGAAAAGAAATTGTTGAATTTGAATTATGATGGTGTCACTTTTAACTGTGTTCTAGAGTTTTGCCCCTTTACATGCTAAAAAAAATGCTGAATTCTTTGATTCTGTTCTCTTACATTAAGCTTGCAACAACCAATTGTCATATAGACAATTGAAACTTTTACACAATATTTATTACCACAAAACTTGTATAGTAGAAATTTGGGTCGTGTCAATTTTACTGTTCTTCAGTTATTACCCTTTTTGATGTTGTATGATGTCCCAGGGACACATTCCCCATTTATTTTTTATCTGGTGTGGATTCAAATAATGTCAAAAGACACTTATAAATTGCACAAAAACATGAAAGAAGTAATGAAACATACATTCTTGTTTTTCTTTATAAAAAATAAATAAATTTTGAACATGCATACTTACATCAGTCTTTAAAATGTTTAGGGTTAGGAAAATGTTTTCTTTTCTTGCATGTAGTAGAAAGAAAATTTAACTTGATAGTATGTCATCTCATTATGTTATTTGTATTTCAGATACAATGCTAAACGTAGACATTGGAGGAGAACCAAGCTGAAGATGTAAAATGGATGGATATTGTTTGGATTTAAAGTTACTGAACTATAAAACTTTTATGATTAGGAAAGAAATCATGATTTTAGTCCAAAAATAAATCTATCCAGTACAACAATTTTGTTGGTGTAATCATAAAGCCTATCAAAAGTTAACAACAATGAAAAACATGACATGTATGCAGATGCCTTGTGTTACGAAGTTACCATTTGTTATGTCTATTGTCATTGACCTCATGATCATGGTTGAAGGTTCAGTGACATCTTGAAAAATTTGTTATATTTTTTCGTCGAGTGAAACACTTGCTTAATAAAAAGTAGTAACTAATAGCTATATATTTGTTATATGGGATCCTTGCAAGGTCTACATGTGCATCAGAAAACCTTACCTCAATTTCCTGATCTGTTCAATATGTATCTCAGATACTAAAAGCAATAGATCTACTAATACTATATTTGGTATATGGAGTAAGGGTAAAGTGTACATATTTAACTGGCAAGTTTCATCTGACCAGGAGGCCATTTTCTATCAATGTTTTTGTGTTGTGGTCCATTTCTCAGGTACAGTTTTGTACTTGAAGCAATAAAACCACCATACATGCCAGATAAGGAGTAAGTGTACATATCTCTTCTGACCATCACCTCATGTTCATGGTTTCTTGTATACAGTATATAAGCAGTAAATGCTATATTTGATGTTAGGAATTATTACATGGTGTACAAGTCTGGCAGGGTTCACCTGGTCTATTATATATACAGGACTAGTACAATGAGGGTCTTTAACAAAAGAAAATAACTTGCCAAAGCCAACAATGTCAAAGGTGGAGTGGTTTGACAAAGTTGTCAACTCTGAAAGAGTTTTCAATCTTCTATTTTGTTTTGAAAGAATATAAGGAATGAAATTGTACTTATTTACACGTGGAATATACTGTAGTGAATTTGGCTGCTGGAATTTACTGTGAAATATAATTGGATAGATGACTGATTGATAAATAATGCCACTGTCAGAACTTAGCTCATGCTGAAATGTTGTGCCTTCTTTTCTAATCTTTGATGTGTTGATATATATGATCATAAGTCCTAAATATAAAGCTTTACATAAAACTATCACACCAATTTAACATGATCCAAGAAAATGCAGTCAAGGTCAGATAAACGAAACTGGAAAATCATGTTCACCTTACAATCATTCCATACACAAACTATGCTAAATATATAGTTGACCTATTGCACTTTGCGAAGAAACAAACCTAACCAGAAAAATTTGACACTGATCAATCAACCATGAAAATGAGGCCAAGGTCAGATGAACCCTGCAAGACCGACCTGAACACCTTACAATCATTACATACTATTATTAGTCTAAACATAGTTGACCTTTTGCATATAGTATCTAAGAAACAAACTAAAACCAAGAAAACTTAAGATTGACCATTGAACCATGAAAATGAGGACATGAGCATAGAAAATGATAGTGCATATATGTCTTATAATTGTCAGACAGACTTATACACCTTATAGTTGACCTATTGCTATAAGAATTTGAAAAACCGTCCTTAACTAAAAACAAAAACTTGGCATAGAGCAATGAAATGTAAAAATGAGGTCACGGTCAAAAATGTACACCAATTGTAGTTGCATTGCATAGGCTATTGGAACTTTACGGAACGGAACGGAACGGAACGGAATTTCATTTAAGGTATCCAAAGGGGGCATTTATCAAAATTTCGAAAAATCTTTAAAACAAAACAAACTTTAAAATTTCTGTGTTTTACGGTTTTCCATATACAAATAACACAAATGTATACTTAATCTCATCTTCACAGGTGAAATGTGTTATAATGTATAACATCGGGAAATATTCTGTAGATGAATATGTCGGATTGTCCTGATAAATTATCATGAAATTAACGCATTTGCAAGTCATGCATTATGATATCTAGACTGACCTCACGTCGTCCTTGATTAGAGACAGTGATCAAGTTGAATCTGATTTAAACTTTTTAATTTATTTTTCCGTTCCGTTCCGTTCCGCAAAGTACCAATTGCTCTGAGGAATTGGTATTTAACGGAAAAAACGGAAACAGACATCTTTAATGAAATTAAAACAGTATGATAACAAAAATTGTCTGACACCTCTTTTTGCATGAGTGGTATGTGTTTTAGATAGCATTTTCGACTTGATCAATAATAAAAAATTTAACACAAAGGCAGGTTACACAAAATGTCTTTCTCCTTCCATCGGTAATTATATTTTAAAAAAGAGGCCTTCAACAGCCCGTTCCGCCGATGATTAGAGACAGTGATCAAGTTGAATCTGATTTAAACTTTTTAATTTATTTTTCCGTTCCGCAAAGTACCAATTGCTCTGAGGAATTGGTATTTAACGGAAAAAACGGAAACAGACATCTTTAATGTAATTAAAGCAGTATGATAAAAAAAAATGTCTGACACCTCTTTTTGCATGAGTGGTATGTGTTTTAGATAGCATTTTCGACTTGATCAATAATAAAAAATTTAACACAAAGGCAGGTTACACAAAAAGTCTTTCTCCTTCCATCGGTAATTATATTTTAAAAAAGAGGCCTTCAACAGCCCGTTCCGCCGATGATTAGAGACAGTGATCAAGTTGAATCTGATTTAAACTTTTTAATTTATTGTTCCGTTCCGTTCCGCAAAGTACCAATTGCTCTGAGGAATTGGTATTTAACGGAAAAAACGGAAACAGACATCTTTAATGTAATTAAAGCAGTATGATAACAAAAATTGTCTGACACCTCTTTTTGCATGAGTGGTATGTGTTTTAGATAGCATTTTCGACTTGATCAATAATAAAAAAATTTAACACAAAGGCAGGTTACACAAAAAGTCTTTCTCCTTCCATCGGTAATTATATTTTAAAAAAGAGGCCTTCAACAGCCCGTTCCGACGATGATTAGAGACAGTGATCAAGTTGAATCTGATTTAAACTTTTTAATTTATTTTTCCGTTCCGTTCCGTTCCGCAAAGTACCAATTGCTCTGAGGAATTGGTATTTAACGGAAAAAACGGAAACAGACATCTTTAATGTAATTAAAACAGTATGATAACAAAAATTGTCTGACACCTCTTTTTGCATGAGTGGTATGTGTTTTAGATAGCATTTTCGACTTGATCAATAATAAAAAATTTAACACAAAGGCAGGTTACACAAAAAGTCTTTCTCCTTCCATCGGTAATTATATTTTAAAAAAGAGGCCTTCAACAGCCCGTTCCGACGATGATTAGAGACAGTGATCAAGTAGAATCTGATTTAAACTTTTTAATTTATTTTTCCGTTCCGTTCCGTTCCGCAAAGTACCAATTGCTCTGAGGAATTGGTATTTAACGGAAAAAACGGAAACAGACATCTTTAATGTAATTAAAGCAGTATGATAAAAAAAAATGTCTGACACCTCTTTTTGCATGAGTGGTATGTGTTTTAGATAGCATTTTCGACTTGATCAATAATAAAAAATTTAACACAAAGGCAGGTTACACAAAAAGTCTTTCTCCTTCCATCGGTAATTATATTTTAAAAAAGAGGCCTTCAACAGCCCGTTCCGACGATGATTAGAGACAGTGATCAAGTTGAATCTGATTTAAACTTTTTAATTTATTTTTCCGTTCCGTTCCGTATCGCAAAGTACCAATTGCTCTGAGGAATTGGTATTTAACGGAATCAACGGAAACAGACATCTATAATATAATAAAAGCAGTATGATAAAAACAAGTCAGACCCTTCTTTTTTGAATGAGTGGTAAGTGTTTTAGATAGCATTTCGACTTGATCAATATTTAAATAAACAGCTGCGCCATGAGCGCATGATACGCCCGTCGTCTTGTGAAAAAACATAAATCTTTTTTGAATAACACAGGGTTGTACAGGATGTCATGCTTAGTATATCCTGACTCATTCCTTATTCCCGCTCAATAGGAAGATTGTACAAGATGTATTTGGAAACCCGACGCAACATTAGCCTGTTAAGTTTTAAGCAATAGAGATACAGCGCAACATGTGAAAAAAAACCCTCTTTTTTTACAAAAAAGTCAATAACTCGAAAATATAAAAATGAATCATCACCAAAAAGTATACAGATCTTAAGATTAATATAACAAAGAAGTGTGTAAAGTTTTAAGCAATAATCATAAATCGTTTTTGAGATATGGTGCGACATGTAAACCCCCCCCCCTTTTTTTTTTTTTACAAAATACTCAATAACTCAAAAATGAAATTTTGAATCATCACCAAAAAGTATACAGATATTAAGATTAATATAACTAAGAAGCATTTAAAGTTTTAAGCCATAATCAAGAATCGTTTTTGAGATACGGTGCGACATGTGAAAAAAAAACACACCCCTGTTTTAGTTACAAAGTGCCATAACTCAAAAAGTTGTAATCTTATTTTCACAAAAAAGTATACAGATCATTTGACCATCATAAGAAACAACTATGTTAAGTTTCATGAAATTTGGATAAGTCGTTCTCAAGTTACGGTGCGACATGTTTACACCGGACAGACGGACAGACGGACGGACGGACGGACGGACACTGGACATTTGTATACCATAATACGTCCCGTCAAAATTGACGGACGTATAAAAAATAACACAAAGACAGGTTAGACAAAAGGTCTTTTTACTTCCATTGGTAATTATAAATTAAAAAAGGGGCCTTCCGAAGATGATATGAAACAGTGATCCCCATTTCCATTCTCAATTTTATATTAAAAACAAGGTCTCATAAATATTAAAACATATGTTTAAAATATATCTTCATAAAAATATGAGCACTAAACACTGGTTTACACTATAATAAAAAAATGTTTGCAAATTGTTAAAACATTTTCGGATTTATCAAAGCACTATAAAAAATGGTAACTCCTTAAAAGTCATAAAACCACAATAATAACTGCTGTTAATCAAAGTATTTATAAAAACTAAAAGTCTGTTCTGTTACAAAACCTATAGGCAAAGGTCTTACTATAATATCAGCGGGAAATTTCGGTTCTAGAGGTGCATTCCGTATTTAATCTGGGTTTTTTTTTCTCCTATCTCCTGACGACAGGTGGTGTGTCCGTAGATATTGTTTAAATTTTCTATATTTTCACTTTTTAATTAGTTTACCTGCACAATGGCGCAGAAGCAATATTTATTTTTTGGCGCAAATGAAAAACTACAACTTTTAAGAATTGGCGCAAAAGCAATGCGTACTTAAATATCAATCAAATTTGACCGTGCCCACAAAACGATTGTTCAAATTACGAATAGTTTCAGCTTAAAATCCATGGCACTCTAAAATGTAGATTTTTTAAATCACATAAATTCCATATCGATATACGTATATTTGGATCTATGCAATATGTTTATCTGGACATCAGCATGCTAGCTTAGTTCCGTCATTTCAATAACATGGATGGCAATATGTTTGATTGATCTAACCATACGTTAACCAGTGTCCTTTGAATACAGTGATCATGCATGATGTGAACATTTTTTTCTATAGACATAGGTAGATTTGATTAATCCAAATAATATAGGTATAAAGCATACCGGTGTCCATGCAATTCATAATGCAAAACAACAATATATAGAAATAAATTATGTTTTTTTTTATGAAATGTATGTGCTTATGCATATTATCAAACTGCTGTAATGCATTAGTTATAAACTTTGAAAGAACCGATGACTTTTCATTCGTTTTTAAACTCAAATGTACTTAAATAGCACATTTTAAACCGTAAGAAATTGGTTTATCTCTCGAAAAAACCTGAACTGTTCTCGAAAAAACCCGAACTGCTCTCGAAAAAACTTGGACAGATGGAAATGAATATACCCTTAAAATTGCCTTTTAATTGCAATAACTAAAACTTTTGTTATAGCATATGTAAATGTAAGGATATAAAGACATCATGTGTGCATGCTCTTTGAAATTTGCATTGGTATGTGTATAGAAATTGCTTTTTTCTATATTTTGGCATAAAAGCATTATTAGGCCAAATCAAACTTTTTTAACTGCAAAGTATGTATGTAAGTCAGGAGCCTCTGGCCTTTGTTAGTCTTGTATTATTTTAATTTTAGTTTCTTGTGTACAATTTGGAAATTAGTATGGCGTTCATTATCACTGAACTAGTATATATTTGTTTAGGGGCCAGCTGAGGGACGCCTCCGGGTGCGGGAATTTCTCGCTACATTGAAGACCTGTTGGTGACCCTCTGCTGTTGTTTTTTATTTGGTCGGGTTGTTGTCTCTTTGACACATTCCCCATTTCCATTCTCAATTTTATGGTTGGCAACATCCTTTCATCACAAATACTTACTTAACTTGTTTGATCTTGTAAATTTAGTTTAAGCATTTATTTTACGTGTTAAAGGAAAACATGTCTGTTTGTTTACATTTTTAGTCATAATCTCTCGAAAAAAACTGGACGCTCTCGAAAAAACCCGATCAAATCACTCGAAAAAACACGATCTCAACCGGACACTATACCTACGGTGGTAATACTGATACGTATTATTACATATCAGTAAAAAAAATCTACAAACAGTATGTTAATAAAGAGTTATGAAGTAAAATGTACATGGGACAAAATCACAAAAAATACATAGAATAATACAAATTATCAATGAACAGGTGTTATATGTCAGTTTGGTATGGTCAAGACGTTTGGTAAAGATAACATCCTTTTAAGAGAGTTATCTCGCCTTAACCAGTTATGGGGTTTTTCGTATTGCGGATTGCATTCCGTATTTGTATGATATGTTAGTTGATTTGCTCTCTTGATTTATTGTTACCATTCCATGTAGATGTGTTTTTGAAGAATAGAATTTATTAACTTGAATATTCGTTTATTATCTATGCCAGAAAGGAGCATTAAACAGGGCTTTACTTGACAGTCGATGTAGAGTCTGCAACAAAAAACGAATCATAGTATATTTTTAGCATTCTTTTAAACACATACAGTAGACGACTTTAGTTTTAATACCGATTTTGCCGCAAATACTAATATTCTGTTAGAAATCAAAGACGGTTACTTCGAAGTCGATAATAGGGCTATCTTAATTAGTTATCGTAAGTGTATACTAAGATAGCCGTTAAATTGTTAAGATAACCCACGAGGGGATTGCAGATACTCTCTTATCACCATCGTAATCTTCTTGTAAAGCGTTTTCTCTTAAATGAAACTTAAGATAGGTTTTCATGACACAGGGGCCCGCGGTAACAAGAAACTTCTCTTAAAGTCTTCGTAAGTCATAGTTTACGATTACACAAAGAATGCATTAAGGGTCCTTTTAAGAGTGTATCAAAAAGCATTCTATTTTCGTTCTTTTCTTTCCCATAACTTCGTATGATAAAACCCTTAAAACATTCTTAGTCTAAGTGCACTTATTAATTTTCGGACTTATCCGACAACGTTTTCTTTGAAATTCTTTGATTTACATGTTAGTTTGTCCCGAAAAAATCTAGTGAAATGTTTGTATCGTAGGGCTATCATGACTAGCAGTGACACGGACAGTGAATTAAATGTATGCAATTACTTTTGCAAATAATCTTACATGTTTTCAATTTGTTTCTTAATCCGTTATAAATCAAGAGGACTTGAGCGGCCAAGCAATACACGTACAGTTTCATTCCCTGACATTCCTCATGTGTAAAATAAAGGTCATTTTCATTCTAAGATAGGTTGATGTGTGGGTAGAACCGCACTTACATTAAAATGTTTTTTCACAAGACGACGGGCGTATCATTCAAATAAATTAAAAAGTTTAAATCAGATTCAACTTGATCACTGTCTCTAATCATCGTCGGAACGGGCTGTTGAAGGCCTCTTTTTTAAAATATAATTACCGATGGAAGGAGAAAGACTTTTTGTGTAACCTGCCTTTGTGTTAAATTTTTTATTATTGATCAAGTCGAAAATGCTATCTAAAACACATACCACTCATGCAAAAAGAGGTGTCAGACATTTTTTTTTATCATACTGCTTTAATTACATTAAAGATGTCTGTTTCCGTTTTTTCCGTTAAATACCAATTCCTCAGAGCAATTGGTACTTTGCGGAACGGAACGGAACGGAACGGAAAAATAAATTAAAAAGTTTAAATCAGATTCAACTTGATCACTGTCTCTAATCATCGTCGGAACAGGCTGTTGAAGGCCTCTTTTTTAAAATATAATTACCGATGGAAGGAGAAAGACTTTTTGTGTAACCTGCCTTTGTGTTAAATTATTTATTATTGATCAAGTCGAAAATGCTATCTAAAACACATACCACTCATGCAAAAAGAGGTGTCAGACATTTTTTTTTATCATACTGTTTTAATTACATTAAAGATGTCTGTTTCCGTTTTTTCCGTTAAATACCAATTCCTCAGAGCAATTGGTACTTTGCGGAACGGAACGGAACGGAAAAATAAATTAAAAAGTTTAAATCAGATTCAACTTGATCACTGTCTCTAATCATCGTCGGAACGGGCTGTTGAAGGCCTCTTTTTTAAAATATAATTACCGATGGAAGGAGAAAGACTTTTTGTGTAACCTGCCTTTGTGTTAAATTATTTATTATTGATCAAGTCGAAAATGCTATCTAAAACACATACCACTCATGCAAAAAGAGGTGTCAGACATTTTTTTTATCATACTGCTTTAATTACATTAAAGATGTCTGTTTCCGTTTTTTCTGTTAAATACCAATTCCTCAGAGCAATTGGTACTTTGCGGAACGGAACGGAACGGAAAAATAAATTAAAAAGTTTAAATCAGATTCAACTTGATCACTGTCTCTAATCATCGTCGGAACGGGCTGTTGAAGGCCTCTTTTTTAAAATATAATTACCGATGGAAGGAGAAAGACTTTTTGTGTAACCTGCCTTTGTGTTAAATTTTTTATTATTGATCAAGTCGAAAATGCTATCTAAAACACATACCACTCATGCAAAAAGAGGTGTCAGACAATTTTTGTTATCATACTGCTTTAATTACATTAAAGATGTCTGTTTCCGTTTTTTCCGTTAAATACCAATTCCTCAGAGCAATTGGTACTTTGCGGAACGGAACGGAACGGAAAAATAAATTAAAAAGTTTAAATCAGATTCAACTTGATCACTGTCTCTAATCATCGTCGGAACGGGCTGTTGAAGGCCTCTTTTTTAAAATATAATTACCGATGGAAGGAGAAAGACTTTTTGTGTAACCTGCCTTTGTGTTAAATTTTTTATTATTGATCAAGTCGAAAATGCTATCTAAAACACATACCACTCATGCAAAAAGAGGTGTCAGACAATTTTTGTTATCATACTGCTTTAATTACATTAAAGATGTCTGTTTCCGTTTTTTCCGTTAAATACCAATTCCTCAGAGCAATTGGTACTTTGCGGAACGGAACGGAACGGAAAAATAAATTAAAAAGTTTAAATCAGATTCAACTTGATCACTGTCTCTAATCATCGTCGGAACGGGCTGTTGAAGGCCTCTTTTTTAAAATATAATTACCGATGGAAGGAGAAAGACTTTTTGTGTAACCTGCCTTTGTGTTAAATTTTTTATTATTGATCAAGTCGAAAATGCTATCTAAAACACATACCACTCATGCAAAAAGAGGTGTCAGACAATTTTTGTTATCATACTGCTTTAATTACATTAAAGATGTCTGTTTCCGTTTTTTCCGTTAAATACCAATTCCTCAGAGCAATTGGTACTTTGCGGAACGGAAAAATAAATTAAAAAGTTTAAATCAGATTCAACTTGATCACTGTCTCTAATCATCGTCGGAACGGGCTGTTGAAGGCCTCTTTTTTAAAATATAATTACCGATGGAAGGAGAAAGACTTTTTGTGTAACCTGCCTTTGTGTTAAATTATTTATTATTGATCAAGTCGAAAATGCTATCTAAAACACATACCACTCATGCAAAAAGAGGTGTCAGACATTTTTTTTATCATACTGCTTTAATTACATTAAGGATGTCTGTTTCCGTTTTTTCCGTTAAATACCAATTCCTCAGAGCAATTGGTACTTTGCGGAACGGAACGGAACGGAAAAATAAATTAAAAAGTTTAAATCAGATTCAACTTGATCACTGTCTCTAATCATCGTCGGAACGGGCTGTTGAAGGCCTCTTTTTTAAAATATAATTACCGATGGAAGGAGAAAGACTTTTTGTGTAACCTGCCTTTGTGTTAAATTATTTATTATTGATCAAGTCGAAAATGCTATCTGAAACACATACCACTCATGCAAAAAGAGGTGTCAGACATTTTTTTTTATCATACTGCTTTAATTACATTAAAGATGTCTGTTTCCGTTTTTTCCGTTAAATACCAATTCCTCAGAGCAATTGGTACTTTGCGGAACGGAACGGAACGGAAAAATAAATAAAAAAGTTTAAATCAGATTCAACTTGATCACTGTCTCTAATCAAGGACGACGTGAGGTCAGTCTAGATATCATAATGCATGACTTGCAAATGCGTTAATTTCATGATAATTTATCAGGACAATCCGACATATTCATCTACAGAATATTTCCCGATGTTATACATTATAACACATTTCACCTGTGAAGATGAGATTAAGTATACATTTGTGTTATTTGTATATGGAAAACCGTAAAACACAGAAATTTTAAAGTTTGTTTTGTTTTAAAGATTTTTCGAAATTTTGATAAATGCCCCCTTTGGATACCTTAAATGAAATTCCGTTCCGTTCCGTTCCGTTCCGTAAAGTACCAATAGCCCATTGCATACAGTATAAAAACAGACCAAAACTAACTGCTGAACCATGAACATGAGGTCAAGGTCAGATGACACCTGCCAGTTGGAAAACTACACCTTACAATTGTTTACACACCAAATATAGTAGACCTATTGCTTCTCTTATCTGAGATGTGGACTCAAACACAATAAGTTAACCTTGTTCACTGATCCAGGAAATAAGGTCGAGGTCAAGTGAAAACTGTCTGAAGGGCATCATAATGATGACCTTGCAAGGTAAGCACATACCAAATGTATTTATCTTATTACTCATAATAAGAGAGGAATTAAGAATACTACAAAATCTTAACTTTTTTGTCAAGTAGTCACTAATCCATGAAAATGAGGGATGGTAACTTTATAACATAAGGGTATATATACAAAGTATGAAGGATCCAGGTCTTCTACCATCTGAAATATTAAGCTTGTATGCCGCTACAACTGCTGGATCACTGTCACTATGTTGAGCTTTCGAACAGAAGTTGTCGGCTCAACAAAAACCATACATAGGCGGATCCAGGGGGAGGGGGCCCTCCCTTTCTTGGCTGATTATATAGGGAATGACTGGAGCGCCCCCCTCCCCCCTTATGAAAAGTTCTGGATCCGCCACTGCCATAACCTTATGACAGGTAAATTGTCTTGGTTAATTGAAATTCGAGTTGAATGCAACTTTCATAAGCCGGATTTTACTTGTAACCTTAGGATTGACAAAGTAGTAAACACTGAAAATGAACTAGCAATCTAGTTCTAAAATATTTTCTACACTAATGTTAGTCTATATATAGTTACTATGACCTATTTATCAAAATCAAGAGGGATTCTTATATATTGTATATAACTGAACATGCATGTTGCATTGCATTCCCTTGTAAGAATCTGAATTATCATCTGGAGAGTAGATACCACTTTAATACACTTATTTAATTCTAATTGTAGTATGTACAACACTGACTTAAGACATAGAGGTCTTCCACTCATTCTATGTGACCATATAAGTTTAGTTCCAAGTCAGACTCAGGAGTTTTAACTAGGAAATATCTTCTCTGTTCTGCAAGTATTTTCTGTCTATTTTTATTATCTGACCGTTAAACAGAAAATCAAAGGTATATACTGGGTTCAGTAGCTTCCTTGTAAGCGTTAACCCTTTATCCAGGAAATCATGAAAGGAAATGCAAGCTTTGGAAATTTGTGATAAAAAAAAATCAATATGCAGGTGCTGCATAGAATTGGAAAGTTCACAATTGGGAAGCTGAAATCATCTCTAATGTTGTAAAGTTTTGTTTTTCAAAATACCCTTTTTTTTTATTTTAAGATGTAAATCACAATATGATCTACCTCATCATTGAATTAAGCAATTGGAATTATTTCAACAGATTTCAACTAAAAATTTCCCCTCTTTAATTTTATTTTGACCCCTTCACCTTGTTGTAAAAGAGAGGTTAAAGACGCTAAAGGGATATTTAAACTTGTAAACTGACAAAGCAATGGCAAAACAAAACAAATAAACAGCTGTGCCATGAGCACATGATACGCCCAACGTCTTGTGTGGAAGTTTTATGCAATAATCATAAATAGTTTCTGAGAAAGTTTTAAGCAATAACCATATATTGTTTTTTAGACACGGCGGGACAAGTGAAACCTCCAATCCTTTTTTTTTTTTACAAAAAACTAAATATCACTAAAATAAAATTTTGAATCAAAACCAAAAAGTATACAGATCTTTACATTAATATAACAAAGAAGTGTGTAAAGTTTTAAGCAAAAATCATAAATTATTTTTGAGATACAGCGTGACATGTAAAAAAAAAACCTCCCCTGTTTAACAAAATACTCAATAACTCAAAAATATAAATTTTGAATCAACACCAAAAGGTATACAGATCTTTAGATTAATATAACAAAGAAGTGTGTAAAATTTTAAGCAATAATGATAAATTGTTTTTGAGAAACGGCACAACATATAAAAAAAACCTCCCCCTTTTTAACAAAATACTCAATAACTCAAAAATGAAATTTTGAATATCACTAAAAAGTATACAGATCTTTAGATTACTATAACAAAGACATGTGTAAAGTTTTAAGCAATAATCATAAATCGTTTTTGAGATACGGCACGACACGTAAAAAAAACCCCCCCCTTTTTTACAAAATACTCAATAACTCATAAATTAAATTTTGAATCATCACCAAAAAGTATACAGATATTAAGATTAATATAACAAAGAAGTGGGTAAAGTTTTAAGCAATAATCATAAATCATTTTTGAGATACAGCGCGACATGTAAACCCCCTTTTTTACAAAATACTCAATAACTCAAAAATGAAATTTTGAATCATCACCAAAAAGTATACAGATATTAAGATTAATATAACAAAGAAGTCTTTAAAGTTTTAAGCCATAATCAATAATTGTTTTTGAGATATGTTGCGACATGTGAAAAAAACACACCCCTGTTTTAGTTACAAAGTGCCGTAACTCAAAAAGTTTAAATCTTATTTTCACCAAAAAGTATACAGATCATTTGACCATCATAAGAAACAACTATATTAAGTTTCATGAAATTTGGATAAGTCGTTCTCAAGTTACGGTGTGACATGTTTACGCCAGCCAGACAGAAGGACAGATGGACAGACAGATGGACGGACGGACACTGGACATTTGTATACCATAATATGTCCCGTGAAAATTTTGACGGGCGTATAAAAACATACCAAAAGACCAACAGCAGTATAGAAAACAAACAAAAAATAGTCAGGTGACTATACCCACATGTTGATTTTTGGAGATGACATGTTGTTGACCAATTCTACAACTTTAATACTTTTAACATAATCACTTGAATGGTATAGGTATATACAATTAGATTAATCAAAAGAGAAACTTTGAAGAGCAGTATTATCAATTTGCAAATTATTATAAAAAAATCAATAAGATAGGATCAGGTAGACCAAGACAAAAAGTATGTCAATGCTTTAATATAATAAAGAATGATTTACAAATATTTTATTGTGGTAAAATGGTCACAAAAATAATTTATTGACAATATAAGAACAAAATAATATCAGATAAACCTAAAGACAAATTTGACTATATAAAGAGATATAAACGAATACATAGAAATATAACAGATCTACTATCCAGTATAACAATTTTAACAACCAACAAATTTCTCCTCTGGGAGACATAATGGAATCACAAGAGATGACTATTAAAAATTTCTGACATTGTACACAAAAAGTAAATGCAGGTTTGACCAGCATACTGCAATAAACCTTTGAATATTACTACCGGTATTTCAGACCTAAGAAATAAATGATAAAACACCCCAAAACTGTATTTAATAATGAATTAGAATATTTAAAACTAGAGGCTCTAAAGAGCCTGTGTCGCTCACCTTGGTCTTGTGCATATTAAACAATGGACACGGATAAATTCATGACATAATTGTGTTTTGGTGATAGTGATGTGTTTGTAGATCTTACTTTACTGAACATTCTTGTTGCTACAATTATCTCTATCTATAATGAACTTGGCCCAGTAATTACAGTGGAAAATATTTTCTAAAAATTAACAAAAATTTATGAAAAATGTTAAAAATTAACTATAAAGGGCAATAACTCCTTAAGGGGTCAATTGACTATTTTGGTCATGTTAACTTATTTGTAGATCTTATTTTGCTGAATGTTATTGCTGTATACAGTTTATCTCTATCTATAATAAAATTCAAGATAACAAAAAACGGCAAAATTTCCTTAAAATTACCAATTCAGGACAGTAACCTAACAACAAGTTATCCGATCCATGTGAAAACATCAGGGCAGATAGATCTTGACCTGATAAACAATTAAACCCTGTCAGATTTTCTCTTAATGCTTCGGTTTTTGAGTTATAAGCCAAAAACTGCATTTTACCCCTATGTTCTATTATTAGCCGTGGCAGCCATTTTGGTTGATTGGCCAGGTCACGTCACACATTTTTAAACAAGTTACCCCAATGATGACTGTGGTCAAGTTTAGTTTAATTTGGCCCAGTAGTTTCAGAGAAGAAGATTTTTGTAAAAGATTACTAAGATTTACGAAAAAATGGTTAAAAATTGACTATAAAGGGCAATAACTCCTTCAGGGGTCAACTGACCAATTTGGTCATGCTGACTTATTTGTAAATCTTACTTTGCTGAACATTATTGCTGTTTACAGTTTATCTCTATCTATAATAATATTCAAGATAATAACCAAAACAGCAAAATTTCCTTAAAATTACCAATTCAGGGGCAGCAACCGAACAACAGGTTGTCCGATTCATCTGAAAATTTCAGGACAGATAGATCTTGACCTGATAAACACTTTTACCGATGTCAAATTTGCTCTAAATGCTTTGGTTTTTGAGTTATAAGCCAAAAACTGCATTTTACCCCTATGTTCTATTTTTAGCCATGGCGGCCATCTTGGTTGGTTGACCGGGTCACGCCACACATTTTTTAAACTAGATATCCCAAATATGATTGTGGCCAAGTTTGGATTAATTTGGCCCAGTAGTTTCAGAGGAGAAGATTTTTGTAAAAGATTACTAAGATTTAGGAAAAATGGTTAAAAATTGACTATAAAGGTCAATAACTCCTAAAGGGGTCAACTGACCATTTTGGTCATTTGACTTATTTGTAAATCTTACTTTGCTGAACATTATTGCAGTTTACAGTTTATCTCTATCTATAATAATATTCAAGATAATAGCCAAAAACAGCAAAAATTACCTAAAATTACCAGTTCAGGGGCAGCAACCCAATAACGGGTTGTCGGATTCATCTGAAAATTTGAGGGCAGATAGATCTTGACCTGATAAACAATTTTACCCCATGTCAGATTTGCTCTAAATGCTTTGGTTTTTGAGTTATAAGCCAAAAAGTGCATTTTACCCCTATGTTCTATTTTTAGCCATGGCGGCCATCTTGGTTGGTTGGCCGGGTCACGCCACACATTTTTAAAACTAGATACCCCAATGATGATTGTGGCCAAGTTTGGTTTAATTTGGCCCAGTAGTTTCAGAGAAGAAGATTTTTGTAAAAGTTAACGACGACGGACGACGACGACGGACGCCAAGTGATGGGAAAAGCTCACTTGGCCCTGCGGGCCAGTTGAGCTAATAATATGTTAAACCCAATAGTAATTGATTTTGAAAACAGTTTTAAAACAATATTAATAATGCCTTCATTACTAAATCCTTTTATTCATTTCATGTAATAGTAATTTATATAACGGTTAACACTTGTAACTTTATGATTTCCTCATAAAAAAGGTCTAACATAATTATATTTTGCATGTTCAATAATTTTGAAACATGGTAACAATTGAAATCAATCGTGCAAATATCTACAGAATTTATAAAAAGAACAACAACTATACTAATTCATTAAAGCTCAGATCTATAACAATAATAGAGGTAATGTTTTATTGCTTATAACATTGTCAAATAAAATATAACTCAACTAGATAGGCTGGCAAATAATAGAGAAAACTAAAGTTTTTTTTTGTCAAACCCAATATTCATAGAAATAAGTGAACTCCTCATTTATCCAGACAAACATGAGAAAAAAATAACCATGAAAGAAAAATAATGAATTTTCATCTTGGCTGATGATAAATACATAGACAGTATTGAAAAAATGCTAATGGGAGGTAACTCAATATAATTAAATAACATGATGGTAATTACATAGTAAAACTAAATAAGGATACATACAGTCAAGTTTAATAATAAAAATGGAATGTTTCGATATATAATATCAATGTCATGGGGGACAAATGTGACAATATAAAAATACTGGTGTATAAAATAGCACTAATATCAAATCCCTTTTCACCAACTAATGTATCACAGTTTTAACAAATTTGATGAAAAAATTTGATGAAACCAACTACATAATTACCAAATAGAATGATTAAGGCATACTTTATAATTTTGTATCAGATGGTGTTCTAATTTCATACAAAACAATACTGAATTACAAATTAAATTATTTATGCAGAGAACATCTTGATATAAGTTAAAGGGAGTTAATACACTTTTTAAGGGAGATAATCATTAACACATAAGAAGAAATCTTATGATCAGGACTTCAAATCATAAAAATTAATAATTGTGCTAAATTACTCACCAACTGAGATTTTACTAAATTTCAAAGCTTGTATATTATTAGTTACTACCCGTCTTTTAAAGAAGCACACTGTTTTTAAGATCTCAATATGTTAGGGACTTTTGACAGTAACAGCCAATTTGATGCATATTTTTAGATTTTATAAAGTAGATGTAGTAAAGATTCTAATTTGTATGGTATGGAGTCATGGACAAAATAAATAAAAGTTGTGAAATTGCAGCAAAATTGCATATCAAATTGTGTATATTAGTCATAAAAAAGTTTCTTTTTAAATAAACCACAAATTGTCTGTAGAAGGTAACATCTGTTTTTGCATAATTAACAATATTTACAAATAAATTATTTCATTCAATTATTTACAATTGTATAATGTGTCTACTTAATATAATTTTGATATGTATTTATGATACAAAATATACAATTAACATGATAAGCTTATATCGATATGTGTGTAAAAAAAATCAAATTCAATTAGAATTTAGGGTTAATGAAATTATGAGTAAAAATATTATATTGCAATATAAATTTGTAAGGCTAATTAAAAAATGTAGAACTTTTTTAAAATATCAATCAAATATTGCATTTTTCTAATCTGATTTTAGTTAAATTAAATTACTCTTTTTTTGTTTTCTGTTTTTATCTGAAACCTTTAATCTAGATAATAAAGTGACAATGAGATTTAACATTAATTTAAATATGTGGGGTACATGCAAATTTCATATTTGACTTATACTATAATTGGCTAAATGATAATGGAATTTCATAATTTTTGCATATATTTTTTTTGTAATTTGAATAATGCTACCAAATAACTTCAATGCAATGTTAACATAATTACTGCATATATGAATATATTGAATAATTTTGCAACTGCTATGCAGTTAAATTATAAAAATAAGAAAATGTGGCAAGACTGTCAATGAGACAACCTTATCACTTCAATTCTGTTTTTCAAATGTATGAATATAATTTGCAACTGATAATGTTAAAATTGTCTTTTCTATGGCATTAACATAAAATTCAACTTTGAAAATCATCAATTCCCTTTGCTGTCCATTGAGCGATTACATTTTAGACACTCAATTGAGCAGTAAAATAAATCCAAACTGCAGAAATTAAACCCAGTATTCAGCAAGCACTCTATAAATGACAAATTAAATTACTTTAAAATTGACTATGATATATCTGCCATGGAATGCCTTGTCTTTGAAGGTGTTTTATTTGAATTAACAATACTGCGTAGCTCATCACGGATAGATTGAATTGTTTGATCAGGAGTCGCTTCCCTTTGAGAAAGGTTTGTTGTCACTATATCTGTCTCATCCATATCTTTTGATGTTTTGGAGTGAGGTCTATGAGGTTTAGAATGAGACACGTTGCCATTTAGATTTTTCATTTCTACACTTTGCTGAGAAGGTCCTTTTGAACCAATATGACTAGATTTAAGACCAGATAAATTTGAGCTTTTAGTTGCTCCAATGTCATTAAGCATTGTGGATCTATTTGGTTCATAATTTCCAGATTTTCTATGTTCGTGTGGTCCTCCACTCTTATCTAAATCCATAGTCCTCAAAAGAATAGGTTTTGGAGGTTCTGTGGTCAATGTTGGACCATTGTAATTAACATTTGCCACTGGTCTTTTACCTGGACTCTTCTTGTTGAAATCTCTCCCTAATGATGTTTGCTGTAATAATACATAATCATATTTATATTAAACTATTAAATCAAAACCTAACCAAGGATGTTTTACTTTACAATTATTAATGCTTATAGGTATTATATTAATAATACCTATTTTTCACCATTGCACCAGGTCAAGTTTTACAAGACTGTTTATGGGGTCTTTACACTAAAACAATAAGATGTGTACTAATTAATATCTTTTCTTGGATACATGATCTTTTTTATTAATTGTAATTGGCTTGAAACTAGTTTTCATTAAATTATTGAATCAATCTGTTGATTCACACCCCTTTCATCTGATTTTCATAGTTTGTTATTATGTTGTGCTAATACACAACTGTCCCAGGATAGAGGAGGGCTGGGTGCTAGCGAACATGATTCACCTTCTACATTCTGCTTGTTCCTGTCCCAAGTCAGGAGCCTTTTATTCAGTGGTAGCCGTTTGATGATGTACCGGAATGGTTTGTTGTTTGTTTGTTACTTAAATCATGACGTTTGTTTTCTCATTTGAAGTGTTGAACGTTTTCTAATGTCAGGGCCTTTTATAGATAACAGAAACTTGACTTGGATTAACAACAGAATCTTAGCATGGAGTAACCACAGAAAGTTATCATAAATTATTATATAATTAAACATTACTAATTGATTGACTGTTGGTGTCTGATCAGACATTATTGTGTCAGTTAGGTTTAATTGGTGAAGGAAGGTGGAGTACCAGGAGAGAACCATGACCTGCATCAAGTAAAACATTCCTTGTCAACTAAGATTCAGTGGTGGATCCAGAAATTTTCATAAGTGGGGCCCACTGACTGCTTATGAGGGAGCCCGATTCAGTCATGCATCAGTGATTCCCTATATAAGCAACACAAATTGTCCCAGAAAAGGAGGGGGGGGGGGCAGGATTAACAAAAGAATTTCTAATGCAACATTGATTGTAACGTTCATTTTGATTGGATAACATCACCAATTTTCAAGTCATCAATTAAGAATTGATGCTTTGAAAACGTATGCACAAGCATAGACAATGTATGAAAGATTTTAAATATATGATTTGACGTTGTTTTCTGTCAGTTTCATTAGAATGGATATAACAGTATTGTATTTTAAGCTCTGATGGCATCAATTGGTGATCTGATGGTATGAATACCTGTTTACAGGCTCCACTAATGTATTGATAGTAAACTTAATTTGTGACCATCATCATCAATTGATGCTGTCAGAGCTTAAAATGCAATACAGTTATCTCCTAATTGGATAAAAGTTCTTCTTGATAACATTTTTGTATAGCTTACCATAGAATTAGGCATAGATATAAGTGCTACTTGGTCAGCAGCTCTGTAAGGACTCCATGTCTGCAGTGTTTCTGGCTGTGGTGTATGATTTGTATGTACAAACATTGGCTCATGCTTTTTCTCTATAAAAAATAAACAGTGTTATTAGAAAACAAAATAGTTGTATTTTAATTTCATGTCCAATTGCATTTAAATATTTTGTTTGGAAAATTTATGATTGAATATTGTTTGATTTATGTCCAGTGATATACATTTCATTCGTGTTTAGGCTGAGAAAAAAATAACAATTATTACAATAGTTAGGTCCTGTGATAGGGTTGAGAAAGCTGAGGGAAATATTTGGGATGCCACTGGAAAACATTGAGAAGTTGAGCCGTATAACGGGGCTAACTGTGTACCCCTCAAAGAGTTGCAACAAGGCTTCTCTAATGTGTATGTAAGTAAAATTCAGTATCTACCAATATATCAAAAGTCATTTATGAATAAATATGAATCAAGATACATATAAAGTAACTGCTCATTGGTTTATAATGGAAAAGTACTTATATGTGAATCAATAGGAAACTAAAATATAAAGTTTTAGAATGAGATATGAGAAGAAAGCTCCAATGAAGAATTGAAATTTTAATCAATTAAAGCATTTGCTTGTTATGTAAAACAAGACATTTTAAGACATACGACAAAAACATATACTTTTTTTTATTTTGACAGATAAGTCTCACAAATGAAAGCCATTTCTACATTTAATTTGCTAATTTCAGTAAAAGTTTATACCATAAGTTTGTAGCTATATTGGCCTTCAAAACATTAAAAGTAACATGTGGTTTTCAAGCTGTCAAACTGAAACTACAAATTACCTGATTGAGCTTTTAAATCATCTGCTCTAAATCTGAAAAATAATAATTATAATGAAATATTGTAATGCAAATATTCTACTGTAGCTAAACTAAAACCTCACACAATTCATTTTATTGTAAATAAATTGTCTACTGGTAATTCGTTTCATTAAATATGATATAAACAAGAATGTGTCCCCAGTACACGGATGCCCCATCCTCACTATCATTTTCTATGTTCAGTTGACCGTGCAAATGGGGGAAAATCTCTAATTTGGCATTAAAATTAGAAAGATCATATCATAGGGAACATGTGTACTAAGTTTCAAGTTGATTGGACTTCAGCTTCATCAAAAACTACCTTGACCAAAAACTTTAACCTGAAGCAGGACAAATGGACGGACGAATGAACAGACGGACAGACGCACAGACCAGAAAACATAATGCCCATCAATTATTAAAGAACATGAGGCTCCATAGTCAGAAACATTTTTTAAATGCTTCACTCCTTGACATGTTAAAACTGTTATCAACAATTAATCAATTACTTTTTAAAATGCCATTTTCACATTTAAAGCATCAATTGCAATATTTTAAGATTTTCTATTGAAACAGGAATGACAGCATGTGGACAAAAACCATTCTCTTTTCAATTCTAATGTCAAATTTCTTTTACAATAAATTATCCTACAAGATGTAAAAGATACATCTGACATTAAACATATTTTGTGCATAAAAAATATGACAAAACTTATTAAAACTACATTTGAAATTGAACTAAAATTACAACATAAGATTAAGAATTCTCAAGGCAGCATGTGTCCCTCAGAATCAGCTTTCTTCTAAAATCGAAAAACTTAATCAGTGACATTAATTTATTATTTAACAGTCGTGATATTTTTCATTACAAAACTTAGTCATAATGTGAAAACTGTAAAATAAAAATGGAAATTTTTATCAACCGATTACTTTTTTGCAGAATTGTAGCAGAATCAAAATGTGGAAATAAACCACTGAATTATATGGCAACAGTGATAATTTTACATCCAATTCAAGTTTTAACGTGTTTTTCTTTAAATGGCAAATTCAGTTTTAAATCATAAAGGATGGTGTGCAAGGTTCAAGACTGTGAACATATTTGTCAGATTCTGCTTCAAGTATGCAAAAATAGTAAGGTTTGTTTTATTGGTTGGAACGTCCAACAAATATATTTCCATGTTTCAGTAACAAAGTAATTGGGATGTAATGTTTTCTTACATGTACTCAAAGACTGAGGAGTTATCTGATAAAAAATCCTCTCTGGAAAAGTTTAAAAACATCATTAATATTATAACCATTTTACTCATGCATATCCAATTTGAATATCTATCAATTCTATATACATTGTATTTGACTATCATATTGTATAAATACAATTGAATAATAGATAACTAAATAGTATATTTTATAATTAGGAATTAAAAAAAAATCTGTTTTAATTTTTCTAACTTTCCAACTGTATATATGTTTGTTCTTTTTAGGACAATGTCTATGTTGGTCTATTTTCTTCTCTTAAGCTCATTTTGTTTACAGCTCACTGAATCATTCACTGCACAGTTTCCTAATGACTATAAAGAGCAAATTACATCCAAGACTTTCAGTCAACAGCAGTGGCATATAATCTAGCCTTTTGGAAAGGCTTTGGGATAAGAATGAAAGACAACCCATGACTATTGCTGAATAATTAGAAAATGAAAATAAACTGAACTGGCTCAAAACTAAAGCATGAATATACATCTGATTGGACCTTGTTTTCTTCATTTTCATAACCTTCCCAGTACTCCAGTTTATCTAGAACTAATTATGAATTTTCTGTAGGTTTTATTCAGTGTTCTAACCTTTCCTGTACTCCAGTTTATCTAGAACTAATTATGGATTTTCTGTAGGTTTTCTTCAGTTTTCTAACCTCCCAGAACCCCTGCTTTTATTATCTAGAACTGATCATCAATTTACCAGTACTTTAAACCCAACTTACCCTTGTTTAGTCTGTGTCTTATTTTCAGGGGAGACTTTATTTCTGTAAAATTTAAAAAAACAAAGTTAAAATATTTTAGTACAAAATTATTTATACAATCCTGAAAGTGGATAAATTAAAATCTTAGCCAGTGATTATCCCATCAAGCAAATTTAAGAGATGGAAAATGTTCAAGTACAAAAAAACTAACAGGGTATTTTTTTTATACATTGTATATCTGAAAATACTACATCTTAGTTTGTTATGTTGCAAACTTTAACAATGGAATTTAAGTTTTAAACTGCACAGTAACATTATATTTTAGTATGATATGTGCTAATAAAAACACAATTTGTATAGCCAGAGGCTCAAAAGAGCCTTTATTTGCTTGTCTGGTATTTTTGTGTAAAAAAAAAGATGAAATGCAACAAAATTATTTATATTGAGTGATTTTCTGTCTATTTTCTATATTTTTCAAGATATTAGGTCAAATGAAGTGCTTGTGAGCACTAAACGTTAAAGATTGCATTCATTTTGCAGTTGGAATTAAAAATTTAATATATCAAGCATCTGAATGCAAAACCTACAAAAATGAACAAAGAAAGATAACTCTAATCTTTAATAATACTTTCGACAATACTTCATGCATCATTCCATTCTATACATAAACACTTTATTACTATTTCCAATTTCTCTCTATCTTATATGGCTTTCAAATCGAAAGGAAAAAACACAAAAATAGGGAAAATAATAAATATCATTTAATGGCAATTACTCCATTAAGAGTCATGTGGCAATTTCTGCAACATACAGCAATTTTTGCAGGACAAACTAGATAGATTTGACACTCTATGAAAATTTCTACTCCTTGCTAGTAGATTTTCTTTTTCTTCATGTGTCTCTATCTGATTTCAAAATAGAAGCTAATATTTTGATTTTATCCATATGTTTTATTTTCAGCAATGGTGGCCATCTTGGTTTTTTGGCAGGTTCGTGTGATACAATTTTTTAAATCTAATATTTATAGGCTGATCTCGAGTGTGGACACATTTGGCTGATATTAGCCTGGTAATTTAAAGTAAAAGCTTTTTGTAAAACTTAAAAGACGATGATAGACATGTGACGACCAATGAAGAGAAAAGCTTAAAAGGGCTGAAAAAAAGAGCTGAAAGTTCTAACATGCTCTATTTATTCTCCATGCAGCAAACTAACAGCCGGGAAAAAATCTTGTGATTATGATTCTAATAATCAAGTAGGATGTAATATAAGATCTATTGTTAATATTATCTTAGCTAATTTGAGCAATGTAATGTGTCATACTGTGATATAGTAATAGTTAGGTGAAAATGTATTGAGGATCAAATTACAAATTTTCTTTTATTTCCTAGTATTTCAGCTAATTCCTGATGAAAAACACAGACTAGTTGTTTAAAACAATTTAAGACATGATGAAAGAATGATGAATGGGTATGGGTGTAAATCTACATGCAAAGTCATGCATAATATACTTTAAATTTATTTCTTAAATCTAATTGGTGGAAATATATACAACCAAGTTAGCTGTTTTAAAAGCATACTTAAGGCACATTAAAGTAATTACAATATATAGGGGTACGGCATATAACTCGGGACACAAAAAGAGATAGGTCTCATCTTATTGATGCATGAAGGAATAGTGTGATCTTAAGATTGCAGTTAGAATCTGACATGTTCTCATATGAATGCTGTTTGAGGATTGATCAATATCAAGAAGTTCTACTGAATCAACTTATTGCAAACCTTATAAATTCTTAAAATTATGACATTTTAAAAAATATTACCCTAAAAAATGCTAATAATAATGTTTACATTGCATAATCAAAAGCCTAAACAACTGGATACGTTAAACTTTAGAAAAGCAACACTTATGTCTCAGCTTGTAGGACTTTTGCCACAGGCATATAATAATACTATCAATTTGCAACATTTGTACAAAAAACAATAACATCATATCAACAAAAAATGCATATAAAAAGAATATATTATAACTTGTAAAACTTATACAACAAAGCAATCATATTTAAGACAAACTGTACATGTTAGTAAGGGGAGATAATAAATTGATGATCATGGAGAAAATCAAACTTTTCCGATGCAAAAACTTTCAGATCTACTTATTAGAATGATTCAGTAAATATAAGTTTGATATCTAATTTTTAAATAATTTCAAGAAGGAGCTATAAGTAGCACAATATCAACATATAATTAGGTGTCCAAAATTAAAGATAGAAGTTATAGTTTTCTTCATGATCATCATCTAGAAAGTCTACATAAGTTAAGACAATATAAGATCATCACCTATGTCTTTTTCTTCGCCGTGATCTGTTCAAATTTTAATATTATAAACATCGTTTTATGACATCTGAAGATGGACATAAAGTTTGTAAAAAATCTGATGCAAACTGAACCCTTCACTCTGTTCATTTACAAACAGTCTAACAATATGCAAATTAAAAGGTCAAAGTGAAAGACAATAGTTAAATCTGGTTGGATTTGTGAATGAAAAGTGAATTGTGAACAATATAAATGGTAAAAATCTGCCATAAAAACATGCTGTGATTGTTGCAAAGTCACACATATTTTTACAATTTTAGTGACACATTAAAATACACCAATACCTGTGTGTAAATTTTCTAATTGGGGTAGCTGATTTTGCTACTTTTTTTGTTCTGTGAAAATATAATCAGGTAATTACAATACACTTCAACTACAAGTTACTTTCTAGTTAAAGTGGTTAAAACACAATATTCAGTCATTCATGTAAATTTTAATTCTGAAATTGGAAAATTCGTAATGGTTGTTCCAGATTTTTACACATGGAAATTGGAGGCACTTTTTTAGAACCTCACCACCAATAATATAAAATTCTAATTTTACTTAAAATTCTTACAAAGTTCTTAAGAATATATGCAATGACCCACAACTTATGAATTTAAGTAAGTCCCATCCCAACCCTATCCCCCTCCCCTCATTGGTTAAAATCTTGATCAGCCTTTATGTATTATTTTAATGTTTATAAAAGTTTCTTTCAGATGAGAAGTACAAAAAACATATCCATTCCAATGCTGTGGATAAATTCTATAGAAGAGAATATGATTTTGAAATTTAAGTTAGAATAATCACTGAGGTGAGCCAGCTACCATGAGAAAAGAGGAGGTTTTATTTGAAGTTAGTATGTTATTTCTTTACAAGAATCAAAGAAGAGTTTGAAGATATGATTTTTTACAGGTTAAAGTAATTAAGCCAGACTGCCTTTTCATCCATGACTAGCAAAATTGGCATCTTTGGTAAGTTTGATCCCTGGTGGTCAGGCAATCTTTTTTACATTGTTATTCATAAAAGTATTTTCTTGTCAACACAAGTTAATGGTTAGGTTATTAATGTTAAACCTATTGTAACAAATTATATTCTATAAAGAAAGCTTTTGGCTTCAACCTACCCTTCACCATCATTCATGGATTCTGCAGGTGAGATGAGTGCAAATGCATCGTCTAACAACCGGTGCATCCTATGTCGTGCCTCTCGTAATGACTCATCTTCTACAAATCCATCATTCTACAGAAGAAAGAAAGATTATGGGTAAAACAGTTATATTTCCAAAAATTTCTCATTTCAAATACTTTTACTGTCCATTATTTATCACTTCAGTTCACTTAAAACAATTCTTTTTAAGCAGATCAGTTCAAATTTCTTCATGAATGGGAGTATTTTCTCATAAAATGTATTTCAATTTGATCCATTATTGAATTATTTTCTGAAACTTTTCATTTAAAATGAAGTTTCATTTTGTTGGTAATTCACATGTTTTCCAGATTTAACTTTTATTTTTCAGAGAATAAAGAACTTCTCAGTTCAGCATAAGTTCTTTTCATCTAGATATTAATAAATATGATTTCAAGATTGTAGAAATTTAAAGTTTGACCAAACTTTTAATCTGTCAAAACTTGAAATGAAATAGAACTTACTTGTTTTCCTTCTTTGTCTTTTGTACCTTTTTTCCTAAAAGGAAATAATGTACTTGTAAATATATACTGAGCCAAAAAAGTTTTGCAACAAAAATATAAAATTTTATTTTATTACGAAATCATAACAACATATAATTTAATAATAACAAAATGGAATTATGACATGTAAGAAGCAACATGCATGTTTATCACTCACATTCACTATGAATTTCTTTGTATGGAGCGCAGTAGGGTCAAAATGCTGAAATGAGTATAGTGTTTTTATAAACTTGTCACATGTTGACATTAAGCGAAGATAGCGCTCCTCCCTTGACATTAGTTTTTTTGGTTTACCAGATCTTGGCCTATCCTGCGCAGTTGCAATTTGTCGATTTTGGTATACCAGATCTTGGCCTATCCTGTGCAGTTGCAATTTGTCGATATCTGTTTGTTAGTCTCTAAACTGTTGACTTATGCACATTAAATCGAGCCACGACGTCGTCAATACTCATTCCAGCATCAACCATTCAAAGAGCTTTCTGACGGTCATTTTCGGGGAGGACTTGTTGACGCCCCATGCAATTTGTTCTAACGTTTATGTGTTTTTCTTATCAATGGTGTGTCTCTAGACGTCAGTGAAAAATAAATTTCAAATTTCGTTTTAAAAGTACAGGTACAGCAGGTAAAACATCAATTCTAATGCAATTATTTTGTATCAATGGTTCTGATTGGATGACAGTTAGCGTAAAATTCTCTATCTCCTTGTATGTAACTAAGGAAGCCAACATTTTGAATTGCTGAATGTATTGACATGTAATTTCTACAATAATAAGCCAAAAAACTCACTTGTAGCTAAAAATCTTCTTTTTAATTAATTTTATTACATTCTGAAGCGGCACAAAAGCCAGCAAACGCCCGGTTTTAATGTTTGACGCCGGAAGCATCCCTATGACGTCACATAGTGTAGGGACCAAAGAAGATAACATATTTTCGCAAAATTTTCTTTAATGAAGATTTTACACTAAAATAATGATTGAAATTTAATTATGAACTTGTTTTGCATTAGAATAGAGATAACTGTATTGTATTTGAAGCTTTGCGGACGTCCATCGGTAGTTTTACTGTCGCAAATACCCGTTTACATGTCTCCGCTCCGCGTCGCCAGGTAAACTAAATTTGCGACAGTAAAACTACCGATGGAAGTCCTTAAAGCTTCAAATACAATACAGTTATCTCTTAATTACATGTGCAAATTATTTGTCCCACTAGTAGTATACTACACTGTAAAAACCTTTTTGAGATAGAGCAGGAGTGATTTTTTTTATTTGAATTTATTGTCTAAAAGAAATGCACTACGAAATAACTGTGTTCTAGGGCCTAATCAGATCAGGGTTATATCTTTGTTTTGATTATTTTAGTGCACAATACATGAAGACTGTACTTATACCTATCATGGTTAAATACAGTTGTCCCATAGGCACTCATACCACATCTTCTTATATCTATGTGGATGTAGACTATTATTTTATATAAGCTCAAAGTGAATGCATTTATGTAAAGATAGTTACAAAATGTATCCAAAATTAAATTCTTACTTTTTAGGTTTATGTATAAATACATCAGGTACTTCATCTGTACTATGACCTAACACAGCATCTATTTCTTCTTGTCCTGACAAATATTCCTTCATTGCCTCTTGATCTATATTAGAATAATGACAATCATAAAAGAGAAAAATATATCTTAAAAATATATCAAAATTTTTCAGGTAAAAGATTTTACCACAAAATAAAAACAAGTGAAAGGTTGAGCTATAAAATAGGACAGACAGAGGGACAGAGGTAAACAGTATACCCCCACAGTTTTAAAGTGGGGGTATAATAAATATCTGATTTTATGTAAAGAATGTAAGCAATAAGAAAAAATAACATATTTAAGTTAATGTGATGTCTTCTAATTAATTTACCCAACAAAATTTCTAACTTCATAGAGAATTATTTTAAACCACATGCATAACTTAAGGCTAATCCAGGAAAAAAAGTGTGGAGTTGCACAACACTTTTTACATCCTCCACCACTCATCTTTTGTAATAGAACTGTATTTCCTTACAATCTCTTTACCAACAAAAACATTTGAGGTGTCCAATCCTCCCTAAAACAAATTCCTGGAATGCCCTTATATTTAATAAGTGGCAAGGATTTGAAAACTCTAGAAGTTGGATACCATTTTTTGAAAAGCCTTGTCTAATTAATATTGCAAAATTCTACAAATGATTTTAACATTGAGTTGGAATGTTACTGTCCTTGACTTTTACTTCATTTACAAATCAAATAACATACCTTTTTCTCTCTTTTTCCTTTTTTCTCTCAGTCTTTGCTTATTTTTCTTTCTTTCGGCCTCCTTACTTTCCTTTAAATCATCATCAATCTGAAAAATCCAATATTTATACAATGAAGTCATTTAAGTTCCTTATTTTTGTTGAAGAGTTCCTGTCTTTATTGTCTGTCATAAAACTTCACATCTAATGGCCCTCAATTTTGTCAGACTCTTTTACAAGAACATTTTAACCAGCTTAATATGACTTTGCTTCAGATTGACTTATTATAACTAATCACCAATAAGTTTTGAAAAAGATATTAAAATCAGAAATTTTGAGACTTTTTTTCTCTGTAGATTTAAAGGAGTAGGTCCATATGAAAAATCTACCAAATATGCCGAAAAATGTCACTTTTCAGATGGTTTTTGTCAAAAATGAAAGTGGCCGCATCCGTGTTCATCCTCAACCTTTATATATATTATATATTATTATCAAATACAACTTACAGTTCAATATTAAGGATGAACACGAATGCGGCCACTTTCGTTTTACACGGAAACCGTCTAAAATTTAACTAAAATGCTAGAATTGTGAAGATTTCAGTAATTTAGCATGACTTAATGGTGCTAGTACCCGATATATGTGCATTGTATTGTCAAAAACAGCCTATATCTATGTAGCAGAAGCATTCTACTGTCCAATAAATAACTTAAAGTTTACATTTTAACAATTTTGTAAAACTGCTATATTTTGGGGCCAAAAAGGGGTCTTACTGAACCTACTCCTTTAAAAAAATCATTTTTTGAAGTAAGTTACACTGCCATACTTGTGAAGGAGAAGCAAAAGATGAAAAGAAAAATACAAACTTATCAGTCAAACACATACTGACAATGCCATGGCAAAATAATAAAAACAATCAAAGACAACAAACAGTATAGAAAATCCAACAAAGAAAACCAAATACAAAGACACAAACCCCAACAAAATCTAGCGTGATCCCAGGTGCTCTGGAATGGTAAGCAGATCCTGTTCCACATATGCTGAGTTGATTTACAGTGATATTTCATATAATTGTCATCAGTCAGGTTTGCTGAATTTTATATCACCTATGACAAAAACAATCATTTATAAACAATTACTTTTGGCTTGTTTGTTTTAAGGCAAATATCTTGTTGCCTTGTCCATACCCTTGTGAATCATACTTAGTAAATGTTCATTACCTGAGGTTCATATTTCTGTAGGTGTTTTGTCCTTATTAGCTTTGGTGAATTTTCATCTGGTTCTTCTAATCCAGCAACTGAAATGAGGTATAACACATACAATAAATCAGAACAAATTCTTTAAGTGGATAACATCCTATCAAAATTGAATACATTTCCTAGGAGTATAGTTGACTTTAAAACAGTAATGCACACATTGTTATCCCAAGCATGCACATCCATAATTCAAAGTATCTATTGGAAAACAGCAAGAAGGTGTCTGACAAACTCTGAAATGTGTTTTTAAACATTACAACTCATTACTGTCAAGCTGCTGACATAATATAAAGTCATTCTGTTCTGTGACAATTTTTGCTTTAGTTCATTCAACATATCCAAACAGAAAGTACACAGTAGTGTGTATGTTTTTTCTCCATTAATACATTAGAGTAGTCTTTGTTCAATTTCTTAGGATCATTCTTCAACTTTTGAACTAGAAAGATGTTTTTTTTCTTGTAGAAGTTTGCACCATTATAGAACTTTACCATTAACTTGAATCAATACAATCATATTTTAGTTTTGCTCATTGTTAAAAGCTGTACAGTGATCAATAGTTGTTAATTTCTAGATTATTTGGTCTCTGATGGAGAGTTGCCTCACTTTTATACCTAAAACTTAACCTGTCATCAAACTTAGCTCATTGGTGACTGGAGCATATGCAACCTGTTTCGTTGGTGGTTATTGGTGAAAATCAGTGAAATGAGTGTTGCATTAAACAAGGAAGAAAAATTATTAAAAAAAAACTTTCTTGTTTCTCTGAATACTTTTTTGTGGGTACCAATTTTCGTGGATTAAGGAAAATTTACATGTTCATGGATTTTTAATTTCGTGGTTTTGCCTAAGAAGTCTGCATACAAGCCAACAGAACATGTATCGATCAATGAACACTTAATTTTGTGGTTCATCTATACCCATGAAATCCATGAAAATTTGTATCCTACGTATAATAATGAATCCACAGTATACTTTTACCAACAACGAAGTTAATATAAAAGATAACTTACCAGCCTGACTACTTCTTTTCTTCTTTTTCTTTGTTTTTTCTTTTGTAGTATCATTATATTCTGTGACTATATTCATTGATTCTGCATCGGGTCTGAAAAAGAAAAAAAATACATTGACTATTCATGGCTACTCTGATTTGGTAAAAATGTTTCACAAGAAAATTAATTTTACTTCTTAAAAGTTTTTTTGTGAAAAACTATTGTGAAAGACAAAGTAATCTATGTTTGTAGATGTCAAACTAAGTATACCTTCCATTCATATTGGTCACTCATATAACATTTCTTTATACCTGGTGTACATAAAAATGAAACATTTTAGTTTTGGATTACACAAGACTGAGTGTAGATTATAATGTATTGTATCAAAAGAAAAATTTATAAGAGTTTCACAGAACCCAGCGTCTCACCTTCTTTTGCTGTTAGTAGCAGGCTCAACAAAATGGGGAAAAAATTGTTAAAAATTTTCCTCTAGATATTTAAAATATCTTTTGATAGTACAAAATGTGCAAGTTTGGTAAAAATCCAGGATGGTTTATGAATCTAATAAATGTTTTAAAAAATTAAACTGAAGACTGTATGGAAGAAAAACTAAGACAATTTATAAGAAACACATGTATACGGAAAAACAGGAAATAAATTTTACAAATTGTTCTTATAGATATTAGCTTTTGATTATAAACAAGCTTCTGTCCAAGTTTGGTATAAATCCAGGAAAGTTTAAGAAAGTTATTAAAATGTTTTTAACTTTAACCACAGAGTGAATGTTATGTTAACTGGTAGAAAAACTAAGTCCATTTATAAGTTATAAACAGATTTTTTTTTTAATACAAAATTTACTTCTGAATATTATCTTATGATCATAAACAAGATTCTGTCCACGTTTGGTAGAAATCTAGGATAGTTTTAGGAAGATATTAAAATTTAAAAAAAAATTTAAAACCACAGAGTAAATATTTGAGGACATCGCTGACAGAAGTAGATCTAGAATTGCTATGTCTCGCTTTTGAGAAAAAAATAAGCAAACAGAATTGACAAACATAAAATCATACTTTTTTTTAGGAGATGATTTACTGGGTTTCTTGACCACAGCATACAAATCTTCCTCCTGATTGACCTCATACTTCTCTTTCTTTGGTGAGGTCACTTTATAAGCTGCTCTCCCATTGGCTGCTGTTCCAGTCACATGATCATACTGTGCTTCATCCTTAAAAGACATAAGTTGAATAAATGCCTACCTTTTTAAGAATATATTTCTTTTGCACAAAAATCTGTAAAATATTAGATGCCAGTAACAAACAATATGTCCAAAAGTTTATATTCTTATCAACAAAAAAAGATGTGGTATGATTACCAATGAGACAACAAATGTTTTAGCAATTTTAGTCATTGTGACCAAAGCAGAAATGAAAGATATGAAACTGAAAAAATCATCTCGAAAGAAGATTAATTAATTGATTAATTGTTGGTGTTAAATGCCAGTTTCAGCTCTCTTTGGCTTAATCATAGTTACAGCTTTTATTCATGGAGGGCCAGAGTACCAATAGAGAGAACTACTACCCTTCAGCAGGAAACTAGGGCTCTTTTCTCAAAAATTATTAATCTTAAGAGTAAAAGAAATTGTTAGTCATACAATTTCAGAATAACTAACAATCAATTTAAATCGTAAATTTTTTGTGAAAAGAGTTACAGATTCCTTACAAGAATCAGATTAACCTGGATAAAACTTTGTTGTATACTTCATTGGAGTCCAATTGCAGTCTGCAACATTAGCCACTAGTCCGATGCACCAGACTAATAAAATTTTATTCGGACTAGTAAGTTTTGCCACATAAGAAAAATGTTGGAATCTTGGTCTTCGGACTAGTAGTTGGAAATATTTTGGTGCAGACTGCGATGGAATGACAAAGAAAGGGGTAAAATAGGATACTAATAATACAGTAACTTTGACTCACCTCCTCTGCTCCAGTAGGTGATCTCATCCTAAGTAGTGGTGGATCATTTTCTGAATCTAGAGGTCTGCCTTTGGTTGGAGCTCGTTTATACTTCCAGTATATGATACACACAACAATCCAAATAACTATAACAACAAAAGCTATGGCGCCCACAACAGCTCCCACTATCCATATATTTGATGGAGTATCATCAGTAGCAGGTTCCTGGGAGATGTAAGCTTAAAAGTAAAAATAGTGTTAAAATTATAAAATATTCAAATTCTGACACCTGTGTTCTATAGCAGACAAACCACATCAATATTGTTTTAATTAATTCCTTGATTTTGTGTTATCTGATAGTGTGA
The DNA here is from genome assembly GCA_019925275.1 of Mytilus edulis. Taxonomy (NCBI): domain Eukaryota; kingdom Metazoa; phylum Mollusca; class Bivalvia; order Mytilida; family Mytilidae; genus Mytilus; species Mytilus edulis. The sequence continues at coordinate 86,248,515 of CM034351.1, read as the reverse complement.
TCTCATTGCAAGTACATGTATATAAATATTCTCATTATTTAAGTATACCAAACAATTATTGAACAAGTGAAATTTAAGAAATGGTTGAGTTTTGTATACATATCAGATTACAAGTATACTGTATATTCGCTGCGGACTAGAAGTTAACAGATGCAGGTAAGTAATTGTTTCAGAATTCACAAATTATTGCCTGCATGTAATACTGTGATTTTAAAGATTTATCAAAAAAGTGAGTTTAATTATTGCGATTTTAGGAAAAGACACATACAGGTATTTGTATTTGATATCAAAAGGTGAGTTTTTAAAAGAAGTCTTATTAATCGCATTAATAAAAACCTTGCAATAATTTCTGAATTTACAGTAATAAGTATTGGTTTATAGCTTTTTGCCAAAATCATTTCATTAATATAACAAGGATGCGTCCATAGTACATGGATGCCCCAAAAACTATCATTTTCTATGAACAGTGAACCTTGCAGTTGGAGTCAAAACTCTTATGGGGCATTAAAATTAGAAAGATCGTATCATAGAGAACAGGTGTACTAAGTTTCAAGTTGATTGGACTTCAATTTCATCAAAAACTACCTTGAACAAAAACTTTAGCCTGAAGCGGAACAGATGGAGGGACAGATTCACACAACAGAAATCATAATGCCCCTATAATATCCTAGGTGGGGTATAAAAACCCAAATGCATATAATGAAATCGGTAATGATTATCAAAATACGTCATTATGGCAATAGATATCACAGTTTATTACTTTCTGCCTTCGATGAAACTTCATATCCTAGTTTAATGGCCATCATCTGATCACTGATACTAGAAGTGGCTGCCACAGCTTCTGTCGCTGGCAATGTTGTACCATCTTTATCTACTGTATACCCTACTGTAACATCTTCTTTACCAGCTGCTCTAGTTATGTCTGTAACCTGGTAAAATAAAGGGGAGATAACCATTTAAAATATTTAAAATTATATTCCAGCTAATTCTTCTAATTTTGTTTTCATCAACTGCATAGTTCGCTAATGTAACATTTTCAGTTCTATTTGCTGTAGATATCTATATCACCTTGTAAAGAAGGGTAAACAAGTGATGAAAGTTTTGGCCATAAATGTACTCAAGCAACCATGCACCTCCATAACTTTATCTTCATGTCAGAATGTATGCTCTTTACCTAACACCCTCTGTTCTTGATGCTCTCAAATAACTCTCATAACTCATAAAACTAGTGAAAAATAATTGTTTTATGCAATATGAACAGATTCTTATAGCAACACATTCTGTATGTGTCTGTTCCAAGTCAGGATCCTGATATTCAGTGGTTGTTGGAGGGTAATGTTTGCCATTATTTGGTTCTTACAGAGATTGGCCATTTGTTTTCTTGTAAAATTGTTTGTTGGCTTTCTAAAGCTTATTATTCTGTATGGGTTTTGCTCATTGTTGAAGACTGTGTGGTGATTTATAGTTGTTTACATCTATCTCATTAGCCTCTGGCGGATAGGTGTCTTATTGGCAGTCATATCACATCTCTATATTTTTCTGTTTATACAATGCCTAAAGAACCAACTCAGTAGTTACGGTTATGTGTATTTCCAAAGGAAAAATAATCAAAGCAAAGGTACCAAGATATACTTATAACGAATCATTAAATGACAAATAAAAAAAATCAAGCACTCGCAGTGGAATGATAAAAAATGCAGCACAATATAGTGTATCAATCAAAACATTTCTTTTTTAATAGCCATCGTTCATAGAGCTTTAAATCTTTTTTCAATCCTTTTTCTTCACATAAGTTATTTTAAACATTGACAAAGGGGGAAAAAAATTGTTTTAAGCCAGTATCTGGTATACTTTCTAAATGTATTTTGGATACATCAATACTTCCTATCTCTTTACTTTTACATATGCATGTGGTTTAAATTCATCAAGAATAAATTTCTGTTCTTATAATTTTATATAAATTGTGCTCAAATTTCATGAATTTCATCATCAATTTTGAAAAGAATATTTAATTTTCCCAATTTCCAAAAAAACTTTAAGTGAAAATTTGCAATTAAAAAGTCAGCCTGTTCAGACTTAACCATAATCATAAAAATAAAGGTACTATAAAATCACTGTGAAATGAGATTTGTACATGTTGTACTAGAATAAAATAATCTTTCCGATCTGTCAGTACAATTAGGGTCTGATTACTTTTTCAGATGCATGGTTACTTGTTCATGATGTTAATTTAGGTAACCAGGCTTTGCAGTCCTTGTTTATCAAATCAAATATTTATGAATGATATAGATTTGTAGTTTATGATTGAGCATTTATATATTCTGTAAACTTTATTTATTATTTGTGTGATCAGAGATACCGGATTTAAATGTAATGATGCATGGAGCTTGTAATAATATCTGTCTTAAGAATTTACACTATAATTTAAAATGACAAGAAAAATATGTATGTTTTTAAACTATATATCATTATACTTTGTGTGTTATATTTTAAAATGATTTAGAAGAGGATTCTTGATAATAATCTATACTGTTATATACAATAGTAGCTTAGTATTATTATTCTAGGTGTTTAGTTATGCACCTCCATAAATGAAGCTGGGATGCAATTAGTGCATCCGAACAATGTTTCTTCAACTCCTCCAAAACCACTGAATTGATTTTATTTTGTTTTTGATCTAATGTTTTTTTTGAGGATTCTATTGCAAAACCTGGAGCTTGACACATTTAAAAAGTGGAGTTGGCAGGTGGGATGGGAAAAAAGTTAAAACATTAGGAGATAACTATTATGTATTTGATTCTCTGACGGCATTAATTGGTGATTTGATGGTTGCAAATTTAATGTTCACTGGCGACACGTTAGCAGAGATAGTAAACTGGTATTTGCTACCATCAAATCACCAATTGATGCCGTCAGAGCGTTGTTGCATTAGAATGTAAAGTTTATAACACAAGAGTTCAATCAGTTACAGATCTTCATGCAACAAATTTATTTGATTTATAGATTATTGGTCTGAAAAGGAGAGGGAATTACTAGATAGACTACAATCTCATCTAAAGTCATCATATCACTGTGCTTAAAAGGCTGTGGGTAACTTAAGTTACCCACAGCCCAAGATGGCGGACTCTAAACTCGTTGATATTTAATTCATACAAAATGTACCTTTTGCGACGTTTTTCATGCAGAATGTAAATATTTATAGGATTATTGAATAAAGAAATGACTAACAATTACCATAAATTTGTTAATATAGAGTTCACTAAAGCGCAAGGTCAACTTTAAAAAATGCATAATATGTCCGTAACTTTTTTTATCGAAACTAAGCAGACTGTCCGTAACTTTATTTTTAGATGTGGGTAACTTTTGATTTAAAATTTTAAGAATTATAATTTCAACAATTAGAAGACAATTAACATCATATTTGTAACCTTCGCGGCCGTTTATACTACTCATTCACCACCAAATGTGATTTTATTAACGCATCATACTTACACCACAGAAGTTTTATGTGGGGTTTGTGGTACTCCATCCTGGTTATGGTTTGAACTTTTATTTACTGATGTGCGTCTTATCGACGTTTTTCGCTTGTCAGACCAAGGCTTTTCCATACTCTTTAATGTTTTGAGTTTAATTATATGTTTGCGGTTTACCTTCACCTCTTGTTTCTTTCTATGTGTATTTTGATGAATACTCTTTGACGAGGCTCGGTATTTATACATCCCACCAGTTAGTTATAGTGTTATGATTTTTTGAATATGTTTCCTAGTATGTTTTTTTTTTTCTCTCTTTGTATGTTATCAGGGGTTGTTAGACTATTAAATTACCCTGTTGTCCTACGTAGTTATTTATATTTTTATATACTATGTCGAATTGTTACACTATGTTGACTGCTCTTTTCCTTTTATTGTCACTGACTTTTACCTATTGTGTCTTTTAGTTTTATTCAGTTTAATGAGATTTGATGCAACTTGCATACAAATGAAATATGCAGCTAGCTGTAAAACTAGGTTTATTCATTTATACAAAATGTCCTTTTTTTTTTTTTTAAGTTTTCCCATTTACTGTAAATCTTGGCCAGGGTGCCGCAATATCACCGTGCGCAACGTCCCAGTGTGTCCAGATTGACACCCCTTTTATTTTACTGTCAATGCTGATGGGATTTGTTTGTGTGGGGATGAGAGAAAAGTGTTTTTGGCTTTTTCAAAAAGACGGGAAAAGTTTGTGCACTTAAGTCTCGTATAGTCTATCTACTGCATGCCTGGGCAATTTGGGTTCCCCTCCAAAATCCCGAATTCACGCTACCCTTGTCGTTTCTGGCAGAAAATCAGTAAGTGTATACATGCTACATGTATGTGTAAAAAATACTTGTGTAGTCTACTTGTTCAAAAATAAAAACGAACAATGATGTTTCAACAGTTTATCTGCTATGATCGGAAACAACCCTCCGAACTAGGCGATTCGGGTACCCCGACGTTATACAAAATGAGACCCGAGTTTTGCGGATTTATCATGATTTTTTTCATATTTTCCCAATTTTGTCTTCCATCGATACAATGAATTATATCAAACTAGACATCTACTTCGTTTTGTGAATATGTATTCGATGCAATCTCTATCATCAGTTTAAACATTACATCCGCGTATGTCGATTCTTTGAAAGTTACGGACATCTCTATTGGTATGATGAAAAAAGTTACGGACAAGTTGTTTTGAAGTTACGGACAGCCTAAGTGTTTTTTAAAATCGTGCTGTGATCGTTTATTTTGTAGAATTTAACCACCTTTCCAATTTAGGGGTTTCCCTAAACGATTAATACAACTTTTAAATTCAGTTGTTTAATTGATGCATTCGTGGTATTGTTATTCTATAGAAGAAAAGTATCTAACCGACACAAGGCGGCTCCATCTTGGGCTGTGGGTAACTTAAGTTACCCACAGCCGTTTAAGCACAGTGCATATGAGAGGTTGCTGAGAACTTCTCAGAGTTTGAAAGACCATAGAACATCTGTGTATCCCTATTTACATAGGCTATGTATATAACATAAGCTTATGACTGCATTGCATTTTCACTCTATTAAAGCAACTGATTTTTTTTTGTCTCAGTTGAGATGAAAAATTTTCAACAGAAATATGATTGAAAAATTTATGTTAATACTGACAAATATTCATATAAGGTTTAAACAAAGGTAAACTTCTGAATAAAAACAATAAATCAATTTCAGAAGTGAAAAAAGTACTAACAAGTGAATAATATGATCTTGTGTAACATCTGTTAGCATTAGTAAGACATTGATTTCTTAACCATGATGTAAATAAACACGTCAAACTTGTATTTCTAATATGACGGAATTACTTTGTTATTTTTATTCATAGAAGGGAATTAGCCCAGTATTTATTGAATACTTAGGTGTTTTCATGTTTAACCTATAAGTTGTGATCAATGTTTCGAAACAAATATCACATTTCATTATCATAAGTTGCTTATGGAGAAATACAAAATTCATAAATATGTCACAAAATACTTATGAAAGTAAAATTTTGTATTAATATGTACAATTCAAGTTTTAAAGCATGAAATTTAAAATTTGTAGGGTGTAAACCAGGGCAGAATCATCTATCTCAAAACTGATGACGATGGAAATTTTTATTGCCCTTGACTGGCTATACAGTCCTTGCACGGTCGGCTCTCAAAACCGATTTCATAACATACATAGCTTCTAAAGAAGTGTCTGAAGCTATGACAGTATTACAGATAAAAAGTCTTACATTGATTCCAGCCTTTCCAATCTGTACATATCTTTTCCTCCTTCTAGCCTGGCCTTGTTTCTGGAAAGCCAAGTCATAGGCATTAGCAAGTCCTGACTCTACCTTGGTCTGAAATGTTACTGTGTTTACATCCTCTGTCACTGGAACTAGGATTCCTAAAATCATTTATATCACAAAATTTTATGAACAAATCATACAGTTATCAAAAATTCTACAGTTGGCACATAATACATTGGCAGATCCGGGGGGGGGGGGGGGGGGGGGGGTGGTTCTGGGAGTTGGAACCCCTCTATTTTTTTGGACGATGATTAGTGCAGGGACATGTGGTTGAACACCCCCCCCCCCCCCCATTTTTTAAAATGGCTGGATCCGCCCTGTAATATAATAAATTTAACAGTTTTCTATTATTTCTTCAATTAATACACCATATTACAAGCAAAGAGTATCAACTGACAATTTCACACACATACTTTATGAGAATGTAACCTTGTAAGAACCAGTGTACATTGAAGTGAACAAAAATGTGTTTCTCTCATTGTTGAAGGCCATATGGTACACTTTAATTGCTTCATACCACTTCATTTTAATTCTGGTTGATAGTAAGTTGTCTCATTGGCAGTCATATCACATATCAATATTTTTATATTGAGCTATACCAATAGAAAATATCTCTTTTCATTGTGTTAAGGGTGATTTGTGAGTGAGTAATATCAATGCCGTCTTGAAATGTTGAGATGTCTTTTGCTGTTTGTCATTGGGTTGCTGTCTGATTGATGTATATCCAACATTTCATTTTATTCACAGTTTAACAATTTTTTTACATTTATAACACTAAATGTAATAAATAATAAGAACAGCATTGTATTTAAAATTAAGTCAAAAGAACTATATAGTCTTTACAGCATGGATTTTCATGCACACACAATACTGAATATACATGTAGCATGCTGATGCAGAATAATCATTTAGGCATGTCATACATGTATATCTATCATACTGTAAATAATCCTATCTTTTGTTCTAAATCATAAAATAAGCAAATGCAATAAACAGTAGTAACTATTAAACTATAGTATAGGAATAATCCATGCAAAATAGCAATAACTATGACTAAATAAAGTTAGTTCATTTGACAATTTATTAAATTATATGTAAAAGGATTTTTTTCTAAATCAGGCATGCTCAGTTTTGGTAAAAAAATGTGTTACCAGTTGTCATATTGTCATTTGTCTATCTACAATTCCGACAGGAATATATCTGGTCTGCAATGGATTAAACTATGTTAAACTGTGTATTTTAGATAGATAGACCCAAGAAATAAGTGGACATCAGAACATTCACTTTTGAAAAAATATAGGCAAAAGTGATTTGAATTAACTTGTTTAAAGTAAAGTTTTGTCCATAATTTTTGCAAATAAGAGTACTCCATCTTCAATATTTCAAATCTAAAATCCCTTGAATGGGCAAAATATGTAGTTCATTTGATTTATTGAAAGACATGATTTTATATTGTGTTACCTTTTCCTTCAATTCAATTTAAAACTGTAAGTACTGTTATAAAGAATATAATTTGGCTAAACAAATAAACTGAGCAAACAAACTTTTAAATTATTAAATATTATGAAACTTGGACTGTTATCTGGATCTTGTAGTAAAAATGGTTTGTTATGAGAAGTAAATGGTAGGACGTTTCTGCTCCTTAAAAAGATTGTTTTTCAACTGATTCTTTGTATATTCACCACCTGAGAACACTCACAAAGTTTAAACTTAAATAAAAAAATAAAATTACATAATCTCAAAGCTCAGACACAATTAAGATTTTTGGAAAAATATTCCTGCTGTTTAGACAATTCTATCAAAATTGTGTAAATATCTCATTTTACTGTTAAAAAAAAAAGAAGTTCAAAATGCGAAAAAAAACTTAAACGTGTACAAAATATGCACAGTGAGTGTTCTTCTAAATAAACCAAGACCAAATAATCCCTTTCAACTGTATTTTTTATATAAAAATATGCAGCTTTTTTATAACTGCTCATTAATGTCCTATTTCTGGGAACAAAGAAATTCATCTTTTTTATAATTATAACTTAATTTTTTTTAAATTTCGTGATTATAGCTGTAGTCTCTTACATAAGAAATTTCCCTTATATCTGCATTTTGTCGTTTTAATTTGATGTAATATTGTAAGCACTAACCTGTCTTAACCCAGTATGTGGCCTTGACATCCGGAGTTGTCGTAGGTGGTGGAGTTGTAGTAGTCGGTGTTGTGGTTGTAGTCGGTGCAGTTGTCATAGTTGTTGGCTCAGTTGTTGGAACAGCTGTTGTCATAGAAACAGAACTAGACATTTGAATATGTGACGGAGAAAGAATTGTTGAAGTTAATACATGTGTTTGTGACAACACACCAGTGCTAGTTAACACATCAGACGTGATCATCGTTGAAGGAGAGGTGCTAACTGTTAATGATTCAGTAGAAGATGGCACCTTTGTTGGAATAATACTACTTGAGAGAGATGTTGAAAGAGTAACTACTGGTTCACTGCTACTTACTGGTCCCATTGTAATAGTTGATGATATTGCTACAGTTGATAAATATACTGATTTACTTATGTCTGTTGTAGATACGCCTATTGTTGTTAAACCAGAGGATTGTGTTAAAAATTGGCTTGAATTAAGAACCATTTCTGATGATGAAGACAAAACAGGTGTTAAACTTGGTTCTACTGTTGTTAATGACATAACACCTGTTAGGTTTACTACCTCTGAGGAAGACATAAAAGTTGTTGCTAAACTTGGTCCTACTGTTGTTGATGACATAATGCCTGTCTGATTTACTATCTCAGAGGCTGTCATAAAAGTTGTTGTTAAACTTGGTTGTACTGTTGTTGTTGACATAAAGCCTGTCTGGTTTACCTCAGATGACATGAAAGATGTTGTTAAACCTGGTTGTACTGTTGAAGATGACATAATGCCAGTCTGATTTACCATCTCAGAGACAGCCAAAGAAGTTGTTGTTAAACTAGGTTCTACTGTTGTTGATAAAATAATGCCTGTTTGATTAACTATCTCAGAGGCTGTCATAAATCTTGTTGTTAAACTTGATTGTACTGTTGTTGATGACATAATGCCAGTCTGATTTTCCGAACTTTTCTGAATAAATTCTGAAGAGAGCGCCATAGTTTGGGAAACATTCATAGTAACAGAAGGTAAATGAAAATCACTAGTGAAATTTAATGTAAAAATGCCTGTTGCTGTTTCAGTTGATGATTCTATGAAAAATGAAGTCAAATTATTTGTGTCCAGAAATGAAGATGAAATTACATCCGTAGAACTTACAGGCATTGTTGGTTGAACTGTAACAATAGTAAAATTAGATGATGTTTCTGAAGCAGCTGATATCAAATCATTTGATGACATAGGTACTGTTGGTGTTATCAAGGCAGACATATTGTCTGTTTTTATATCAATTGATGAAGATTCCTGGGATAAAACATAAGTTGAAGTCATGGCTATGGACATATTAAATGTTTCCAATGAAGTTGACGGCATTGTTATAATACTGGAATTAAAAGTTTCCAAGATAATTGAAGAACTATTGTCATTGTTGGCTGAATAATGACTGGTAATGTTGACTCTACAGATGACGCTAAATCAGATGTTGAATTCATATACATGGAAGTATTGAATAAATCTCCAGAAATTGACTCATTGCTGGGTACCATTGATGTTGATAATTGTGAACTGATGGCTACTGTAGGCTGAATAATGACTGGCAATGTTGAATCTATTGTGGAATTTAAATCAGAAATAGAAGTCATCATTACTGAATCTGATGTTGTATTTGGTAAAATTGTTACACTAGTTTGTTCTCCAGAATCATTTCTGGACATATATACTGTTGTAAGTTCTGACCTCATTTCACTATATGATAGGTTTAGTGATTGTAAAATGTCTGATGTATCTGAAGTAATATAGGTTGCTGTGACATTCATTATAAGGTCACTTAAAAACTCTGTTGTTTTCATTGGTTGTGTAGTTAGATTTGAACTTAAGGTTGATTGTATTGGCATAGTCATATGTGAAGAGTTTGAATTTTCTAATGAGATGGTTGGAAGATTGGTTGCAGCTGTAAGTATCATATCAGAAGAATTTTGAAAAAAATCAGATGTGAAATTTGTTATTTCTAAACTACTTGTAAAATTCATCATTGGCAAAGTGGCTGGAAATGAACTTGAAGAGATTAAAAAAGTTCCTGATGAGAAATTAGCTTCACTTGTCAAAGTCATTGGGAAATACATGCTTTGTGACACAGAAGTTGCATTTATACTATTTTCTGATTGATTTAAACTTTGAGATGATACAAAAATTGTTGACACTGAATCAGGAACTAAATTATCAGAAAAATTTTGAGTTTGAGTACTTGAAATCACAGTAGGAGTTACATTAAACATTAAAAATTCACTGCTCAGATCAACAGTATTAGAAGTTTGAACATTAGATATATTTAACATGAAAGAACTATCTGAACTTATAGTCATTACTGGTGTTGGCAAAATTTGGAATGTTGAGCTGTCTGAAGCATTTATCAAGTCTGATGTTTGAAAAACAGGCATACTTGATTGGATATTCGATACATTCAGTGTTAGAAAGATTGAATCTGAACTTAAAGTGCTTCCAAGGTCAAAAATACTTAAACTTGACATATTTTTTGTAGGACTGCTTTGCATCATTTCAGGTGTACTTGATTGGTTGACAAGTCCTAATATAGATGATCCTAATTCTGATGGTAGTAAAGATTGTGTATTGAAAGCACTAATGTTTGTTTGTGGTGTTGTTGAAATAAGAGACGTCGAAATAGATGACTGTTCTACATTTTGGCTTGTCGGCTCAAGTGAGCTAGATTGGCTTTTTGCCATTGTTGATGTGAAAATTCTGAGGTCAGAACTTAGTAATGACTTTGTTTCAAAATCACTAACATTTAATTGAGGTGTTGTTATCACTAGTGAAGATGTTATAGACATCATATCCTGAGAAGCAGTCTGTTCTATTTTACTAATAAAACTACCACCAGAAGGAGTTGTTAACACAGTAAAAGTTTCTGAAGGAGTTATTTCCCTTTCTAATATTGACGATAAGATGTTAGTTTCATTCACCACACTTTGTGTTAATTCTATGCGTTGTACTGAACTAGTGCTTGATAAACTTTCCATTAAATTGCTAACAGTTAAAGGTGCAGTCACGGATAAATCACTCAAAGAAATGGTTTGCATAGAAGGTTGAGAACTGCTAGTAGGAACAACAGTGTTGAGATTGGATGTCTTTGGTATGTTATCTATAGTGCTTGGAATCATACTATTGTTAAAATCTTTTGTTGGTATGTTAGTCATGGCCAACTGTGATGATTGAGCAGAAGTATCAGTCATTTGCATTGTTGACAAGCCAGACATTTGTTCTAAAGGCAAATTATTTGAAGTCTGAAGAGAATGTGTCGCATCACTAGAAAGTATTCCAATACTGCTTTCAAGTATGTGTTCAGATTTAAATGTTTGTCTAGTTGATGAGATTTCAATTGAGACAGCTGATTTTGATTCCAATACTGATGTTGGTAAAATATTAGTACCAATTGATGCTGTAAAGGTGTTAGCTTTACTTTGTGAGATAGTTGTCTCCCCTGAAAAAATGGAAGACATCAAAGTCAGTTCACTTGTTTGAGCAAAATTTGATATAGCTACATTTTGTGTAGTTTCCTTAACAGCAGTCAAACTGTTAGTAGACACTGCAATGTTATTTGATTCTGATGTCATAAATGTTGAAGATGTTTGGATGAAATCAGCGGTATTTATACTATAAGCGGCTGTAACCATGACGATAGATGAAGATGATGTAGATGAAAGTGACGGATCATTTCCCATTGACAAATGACTGGCTGTTATTTGTGGCACATCTTTTGATGAAGATGTTAAGTCAGTAGTACCAAAAGATCTTGAAGAACTACTATAAACATCATTTGATGAACTTGCATACATAATTTGAATACTAGAAGCTAAGGCTAATGACTGATCCACTAATTTTGATTTTTCAGACACATCACTTGAAACTGTTTTAGATGGCACAATATCATTTTCATTGATATAACTGCTCAACTGTTCCACAAAATCTGAATTCTTAATCACATCAACTGATTGGGACAGGCTACTTAACCTAGTTGAGATTTTCTGTTGTGTTGAAGTACTGCTTGAGATTGTCAACTGATTTGTCTCATACATAGACTCTGTTATTTTACTATCTACTGATTTAGTAAGCAAGCTATTAAACTGTGCAGGTGACTGAGTGTTAGTGAACGACAAACCAAACACACTACTTGGTTGCAGGGACACACTTGGATCAACTGTCAAAACAAAGCAATTCAAATGTTAATAAAAATATCAATTATCAAAAATAACTATAATATTAAACATACAATATATTAATATCTAACAACTTCAATAAAAAAAAGCACCTATAATTTAAATCTATAATAAAAACATCTAAATCGACAAGTTAGAACTAAATGTAAAAAAATCATCTAAATCTATATTAACTATAGTGTAAGTATCTGAACTATAATGTTACCAATATGTACGACTGTATCTGAAAGGTACAATATATTTTATTATCATTCATAACCCATTATTATAACTATTGAAGTGTATGCAGCGCTAAAGTTTTTATAAATATGTAATTAAGAGGTGAAGTATATGCAAAAGATACCTAACCCACTTGTCTATTTTATATGCATCATTTTGACATCGGAGTTCTTTTAAACAGAGTTTTACTGTGCGTATTGCTCTATATGAGTTTGTTTTTCTACATTGGCTAGAATTATAGGGGAGGTTAAGATATCACAAAACATACTTATCCCAGCCACATTTTTGCGCCTGTCCCAGGTCAGGAGCCTTTGTTAGTCTTGTATGATTTTTAATTTTAGTTCATTTATTTATTTTGGAGTTTAGTCACTGGCGTCCATTATCACTGAAATAGTACACATTTTTATTTAGGGGCCAGCTGAAGCACACCTCCAGCATTGTCCTGGTGCAGGATTTTATTGATATGTTGAAGACCCATTGGTGACCTTCGGCTGTTTTTTGCTCTTTCGTCGGGTTGTTGTCTCTTTGACACCATCCCCATTTCCATTCTCAATTTTATCTACAATTGTGTATCTTATAAATAATGAAGTGCATATATAATAAAACTGGAATCATTTTTAAATAAAACATGTAAAAAGTTAAATATTATCAAAGATGTCGCCAATGATAATTCTGTCACGTTAGTATCTTCTTTTACTTTTGAAATTGAGGTCAAGTTCACCCAACGTTTGTATGAAACTACATCATTATTGGTCAGGAAAAAAGCACTGATAAATTATCATTCTTCTTTAACATATGGTTGCTTAGATCAGGACTTATTGAACACAAAGTTCAAAGTCATCAATTAGTGCATTATATGATGATCATGATAGCCTTTGTTGAGATTTTAAAACAAAATCGGTCATATGTTGATATAGAGTGTAGGTCAAGGAATGATAAATTATGTTTTAAACCTTTCTCATATCAATGAAATACACAGTATCTCACAACAAAACATAAGTCCACGAAATTCCAAATTAAATAATGAACAATGCCATTTGAATATATATATAGCTTATTTTCTATACCCTCATATTTGACGTAGAAAAAGAATCATTATTCATCGGATTTAATTCTGAATTTATAACCAATTGATAAATGTATGCCTCTTTTTACCATATGGTGCCATAATATATATTGCCCATAAATCTAACTTTTGGGTCAGATTGAAAATTTTCGAAAAAATTCAAACTGTCAAAAGGAACATTGATTTCAGTCGAGGAAGCCAAAGTATTGATAGTCCTAAAGTACAATATACTTGAAGCCTGTTTATTTAAGATATGTTATGATTTACACAAAGGATTATTGAAGTGTCAGTACATATAGCACTTTAATTTTTTCTTAAAGTAATAATCTAAAGGGCTGTGAGGAAACACTCAGAATACTTTGATAAACTTCAAACGTTTCATATGAATACATGTACATAGGCTGAAATAGCTGGATATGTGAGGTATGCCATAAGGAGACAGAAACCAAAAATTAGTGGAGTATAACAAAACATAAACTTGATCTGTAACTCATCATGGTTAACTCACATACCAAAGATCAGCCCAATATTTGAAGGCGTTTAGAAATAATAATGGTTTGCTGCGGAATGACGGAATTACAGAATTTAGGGATTAGGGAATTTCTGAATTACAGACAAGGGTAAAAGAATGACGGAATTACGGAATTTCAGAATTACGGAATGACGGACAAGGGTAAAACTATATGGCAACGACAACTTCATTGGGGGGCCATAAAAACAGGTTAATACTAATATTGGGCTTATGACTCTCTGCTTATCAAAGTTTACATCGCTAAACAAATAATAAAACTATATAACACAGACAAATGTTAATACTGAACATTTATATTTATAAAAATGACTAGACTTAAAAATGCAGTTTATCAATTTTATGTTGAAGTTATATCCATATAATCCTTAAATATACAGATCATTTCTGATAAGGTGGACAAAAACACACAAATATGGATAAATTAATATTTTATTTTAATATTAAATTGCTTTGTGGTCAAAGAGATTTTCAAACAAATCAGCAAAAGAATTTTAATTTGTTTATGTTTTCAGAAAGTGATTTCAAGAGATGAATGGCATTTCAAATTGTAAAATTCTATATGTTCAAACCCCATCAATATCAATAAAAGAACTGAGTCACCTGCATTGCACATATATATTCTATATTTTACAAGGGGCAATAACACTTTTTAAAAAGTCCACCATTATAGAACTTACTAGTATAAACCTATAGTACATTGTATAAGTTTTATAAAAATCTGGCAAGAATTGTACCTGTGAGAGTGCTAACAAGACCAGATGGACTGACACACAAATGAACACACAGACAGACGCCCAGTATTTCCATGTTCCCTGCAACCCAACATATTATGTTTTTTCTAAATTGTTTTTAAGTTTAAATTGGGCCTTAAACTATACTAACTAGCTTTCAGTAAAAATGAGATGAATGGCATCAATTATGAAATATCATAGCTATGTTATGTTGTCCATTTGAAATACCTTGATAATGTAGATCTTTTAAAAAATATACAAACTTAAAAAAATAAACATATACATGTATTAATAAATAATAGCCTTCCCAAAAAATCTAATAGAATTGATTGTAAATATACTTAATGATCAACTTTAGTTGTATGATTGTTGTCAGAAGAAGACTTGTGCATTCTGTCAGTAGATTTCCTCAGACTGCTTATGATATCTTTACACTAAATCTGCTAGAGGTGTACTGATTGATATTTTTGGAAATAAATGACTGGGTTAAACATGTAAACATGTTTATGAGTTTTCAACCTCAAATAGATTGACACTAAATACATATATATACTGAAAATAATTCTGTCTTGTCATTTTGTTAAAAAAAAAAATATAGGTATTTAGTGTCAATCTATTTGAGGTTGAAAACTCATAAACATGTTTACATGTTTAACCCAGTCATTTATTTCCAAAAATATCAATCAGTACACCTCTAGCAGATTTAGTGTAAAGATATCATAAGCAGTCTGAGGAAATCTACTGACAGAATGCACAAGTCTTCTTCTGACAACAATCATACAACTAAAGTTGATCATTAAGTATATTTACAATCAATTCTATTAGATTTTTTGGGAAGGCTATTATTTATTAATACATGTATATGTTTATTTTTTTTTAAGTTTGTATATTTTTTAAAAGATCTACATTATCAAGGTATTTCAAATGGACAACATAACATAGCTATGATATTTCATAATTGATGCCATTTTTTTATTTCTACTCCACATAAATGTCTGTATTTTTAATAGGTCAAATATCTTACAATGAAAAACTGTTTCAGTATAGCTATGGGAAAGAGTTTGTCTGAATAACCCTTTATCATTTATTCATGTTATTATCATGATTGTAGGTCTATTAAAAAAATTAATATGCCTATTTAAAAACCAAGATTAAAGGATATATATACATGATATATATGTACAAACATGATGTATAAAAAATTATGTTAAATGATATAATATTGTGATTTACCATTCATGCCTGATTTGTAACACAGTATGTTGTTTTTGTTCTCTAGAAAACGGGATATTTTGATGTCTTCTTTAAATGTCATGTTATTGAAAAAAACAATTGGAAAAGGATTGACTTTGTCCCTTTACACATAATTATCATCCTAAATAAGTAAGTCTGAGGTTATTACCATTCTGTTCCATCTTCAACATGATTTTATTTAGTTGATAATTTAAATTGGCATTTTCTGCTTTAATAAAATAAACATGTAGCAGCAATCTGACATCTATCATAAGCAATAGTAATATAGGTAATAGCACAAATGATACTGGTTGCAAAAATGAGAAAATTTGTTACCTATAGATATAATGTACAAATGTAATGTGAAGATTTCAAAACCATTATACATGTATACGTAACCAGTACACCATTAAATTCTCGTTTAAATCGTTTTACATTGTCCTTTTGGGTCTTTTAATAAATGACTATGTGGTATGGCTTTGCTCATTGTTGAAGGCGGTACAGTGACCTATAATTGTTAATTTCTGTGTCATTTTGGTCTCTTGTGGAGAGTTGTCTCATTGGCAATCATACCACATCTTCTTCTTTATATATATATTAGCTATCCCTTAAGTTATTAAATTTCTTGGTGATTTTTCTTCAAGTCTTTTCAATAAAGGGTTGGGTCTTTTCTGTTATATAACTACTTTAAAAAGAAACCAGATGTTTATAATGAGTCAATGATAATCAATGAATTTTCTACCTACACAACTGTCCTTAAAAATGTCGGGATTATAGGGAAACATATGGTACACAAACTTATTGACTTTTTATATTTTGTTATCATAAATTATGGCTGTTATTAAATCTTGACATTGTTAAATTAAAATATTTATAATTTTGAATGATTTTCTGATAAGCAGTTCTTGACAACAAATAAGTTGCTTAAATTCTCAACTTTCTTGACTTTATATAGTAAATGAAAGTGTTCAAAATCAAGATGTATACAATGGGGGATACATTAATGTATCCACAATATTTTAAAAAAATCTCCAACCATGAAAATTAGTACATTTTGTATTTTGTATTAACACAAAAAAAAGTATCATTCTTGAGAAAACCTGAATGATTGAACAAGCTACAATGTACACTACATTGACTATGAGTAGAATCAAAAATCTTTTATACTTTTTTATATTCAGAAGATAAAAAAATATTCCAAAAGAGGAAACATTGATGCATTTTAATTAAATAAAAGAGATGGAAATAAATACATTAAAAATAAAATAAAACAAGAATGTGTCCATAGTACATGTACATGTACACTGATGCACCACATATGCATGCACTATCATTTTCTATGTTCAGTGGACTGTGAAATTGGGGTAAAAATTTAATTTGACATTGAAATCAGAAAGATCATATCATGGAGAACATGTGTAATAAGTTTCAAGTTGATTGGACTTCTACTTCATCAAAAACTACCTTGACCAAAAACTTTAACCAAAATCTTTAACCTGAAACAGGACAGATTGACGAACGGATGGACGTACAAACAAATGAACAGACAAACAGACCGAAAAACATAATGTTCCTAAGCAGGGCATAAACAACTACCTTCTTTATCCACTGTCATATCATGTATATATATATATATCAGTGAGAGTACAACATTCTTTTGTTTTAATCAGAGAAGATTACATACAGGAAATTCCAAAGACAAAATGATTCACTCCAGGTGAGGCAAAAATGAAGATTTTTTGGTTGTTTACAACAAACAAGACAAACATTGCATTAAAATGCATTTTAGTATTTTGGTGATATTGAATCACTATATAAATATTGTCTCTATGCATAATAGTATTTACAAACTATAAAATGAGCCAGCTCACGTTGAAACTTTAATCCATCCCTTGTTTCTAGCTAATTACCACATTAAAGGATCTTTATCATAGATACAATGTATTAATGGTTAAAATGTACCAAACTTCCCCCGTTACAAGAATTTCAAATAGAAACTGGGTAATGTTTGAAACCAGATCTAATTTAAAAGGCCAAAGGCATGATACATTGTGTACTAGTTCATGTAGTTCTTTTAAGAAATGAGTAAAAGATGTACATGTGGGTTACCTGTTTATATGTGTCAATGTTTCAGCAACCTAAAAACACATTTAAACTAAACATAAGATGAAGTAATATGCATGGTCATTATATTAAGGGGGGTCAAAAACTTGTGCCAAAAGAACTTATTGGTTTGCTTGATAACTTAAATATGGTAGTGGATCCCTGATTATTGCTTATCATTGCTTATGGTGCAATTGAACATTTTAAGAGAAAAAAGTCACACTACCATGATTACTGTGGATTCATTTATTTCTGGGCGTACCAATTTTTATTGGTTTAAATGAGGAAACTTGTATTTTTTTCATGGATATTAATTTAGTAGTTTCCTCTTTTGCCAACATCAGCATACAATATAAAATTGAGAATGGAAATGGCAAATGTTCCAAAGAGCAATTGATAAAACAACTGAATTAAGCCTAAACAAAATTAGTATTTCGCTGAAAATTAAAATTTGTAGTTTACCTTTAACCACAAAATCCACAAAAATTGGTACCCAACAAAAACATGTACTAAAGAATTCAGTTTACTGTTAAAAATGTCAAAATTACAGACTTGATTAATAATTAAAAGAATAACTAAGGCGTCATAACCAGAAAACAATACACAGTCTAGCTACCATTTCTTTATTGGCATGTCTAATTAAGTTCTTAATATCAATAATTAATTGATGGCTTTGAGCTTCCGACAGAATTGATACCTGAACTTCAGAAATTCATGACAAATGTGTGATAAATCAATGAGGTTTGCATATAACCTGTGAATGTTTTTAAGATAACATATGTTGCCATGCTTGATCAAATATTCAGATATGCTAACATACATGTACATTCTGTATGATATGTATTGGAAATTGGATGATACCAATACCTTAAAAGTTGAATTAAAAAAAACACACCTTTTTTATTTTTAAAATTCTGTAACATTGTAATTTTATACAACATAAAGTTAAACTATACATATTTACAGAGGAAAGATATAGACAACTCTCCATTACAAAAAGAAGGAAAAAAACCAGTAATTTCAAAACTGTTACAAACTATATGAGATCGAAATCTTCATTCTTAATACACAGACAGAACCTCAATACTGTAAAAAGAACTAAAAAAAAAATCAAATCTGAATTTTTAAAACAAAAAAAAATTCAGTTCTGGCTGTATGTATACAATGTTCTTGATGTTGTAATTAGATAAAGAATTTAAAGATAATTAACTTTTTTATATTAAAAACAGATTACCTGTAATTAATTGATTATCCACGTGGATATTTAACTCACCTGTTGTTGATTGACAGTTAACAATTAAATTCCGCTGCACCATATAAACACAGATGTAAATAAAGGTTAAATAATAAAACATGTTGCTAAAATTCAGGAAACATCCAAACGGAAATATTGAAAATTATAATGAAAAAAAAGCACATCAAATGTTTATGTCATTTCTGATGAACGGATCGTAATTATTTCCGAAGTCAATTTATGTTTTGACTTTTTCACATGTGTGGGCCTGTTTGAAATTATAATTTCCTTTCAAATCGTAAGATATCGCCTTAAATTTCTCAATTAAATGACTGTCAGACATGATTGGAATGCGCATTCCCTTTACATCGCAAATGACAACAACAAAAGAATGTGTAACACCGGCCCATTCACTTTTCTGCAACATTTGTTTACATTGATGGCAAGGCCAAAACGAGACTTAGCCGCCAGAAAACTCCGTCATGGGAGACAACTCCTAAACTTTTTAAGTATAAGATATAAAAAAAAATAATAACTTGGAGAATTGAAACATATCGATAAAAATCAGTTACTTTTCTGCAGTTGGAGTAAATACAGTGTTTGAAAATAAATAACTTGTCTGACTTGCAAGTCCTTGCAATGTATTAAAAATAAATAACTCGTCAGGTCTATTTAGAAAAAAATCGGGAAACACTTCCCAAATCCTTTAATGATAAAAGTATAAATATTGGCAGTGGCTATTTGACCGGCACCGGCTAAATAGCAAATTTGCTATTTGACCGGCACCGGCAAAATAGCAAATTTGCTATTTAGCTGGCACTGAATAAAACTGTTCATTGATGTGATTAGTAGAGAATAAAAAAACTGGCTTAATAATAATTTAAAACCATTTTATCACAATATCAAGCATTAAAAATACAGTACAATCAAAAATAAAATATTGAAGATGTTCATAACTAAATAATTAAATACTTTATGATATTAATTAAAAGCATGAAAACACATTTGTATATACATTACTTAAAATATTTTTTTCTAAAATATTTATAAAAAAGTTGATGTCCAAATCTGTGAAAATCTATGGTTTAAATATCCTGCCATGCGATAAAAATAGTGTTATGTAAAACTACGTACATCATAAAAAAAAAACAATATTAAAAGTTGTTTGCTACAAATTTCAAAAGGACACCTGAGCGGTATCTCGTTCTTCTTCTTGCAAAACTAGTTTTCGTGAATTTTCTCTCTTGTGATCGTTTCCTCCATGTACACAGCATAATTTCAATTGCCCATATACTAATTCGTTATTGATGTTTCTGTTTGGTGCTCGACATTTCATGGTTTTGATGGTACGTGCATCCCTTTTCCGCAGCTGAACAAAATGTTCCTTTTCATAATTTTCTATACCCAATGCAAACTCTTTGTAGGTCTTTGTAGGAATTGAATTGTGCATTAAGCTCATTTTTTTAGGTGTTACATCCATTATCACACTATATACTGACCAACTATTTAGGTTCAGTTCATTTGGTTTGTAATATTTTTCAAATTAAATAAAATTTGCCGTAAGTCATATTCAGGTACATGATAGGGTTTTTTTTTGTAAAAGGAGAGTTGTATTTTGATTTTTAGAATATATTTAATTTGATAGTTAAAAGTTTAAGTGTTTATATAAGTAACAGTAACAAAAGTTTTAAAAATAAAATTTTGATAATTAATTATTATTCTTACATTTTAATGCCAGAGAGATATAATTTAATCAGAGCTGGCTAAATAGTAAATTTGCTATTTTGCTGGTGCCGGTCAAATAGCCACTGCCTTACAATATTACTACTAATCACATCAATGAACAGTTTTATTCAGTGCCGGCTAAATAGCAAATTTGCTATTTTGCCGGTGCCGGTCAAATAGCAAATTTGCTATTTAGCCGGTGCCGGTCAAATAGCCACTGCCATAAATATTATTCAAAATACTTTAAATGTCTGACAATGGGTTTCATTTAACTTGGGGTATATTGTCTCAGGAACACTTACCTCACTTTTATTACAGGCCGGGCAGTAACTACATACAGCCAAATGCCTCATGTAGGAAATTTCAAAACCAAAAGCTTGTCTTTGTTTCAAATTGTTTTCACGGCGAGTGTCTTGCAAGAAGCAAGTTCTGTTCTCCCTCAGACGTAGCTCCTGTTTTTTTCGGGATCAATGTTTCTTATTTATTTGTCTTTTGTTCATTGATTGCCCTTCTGTCATGTCTGTGTTCTATTAGTGTTGCATTCCTTTTGTGATTAACTTGATCATGACTCGGTTTAAAATAAAACCAGCAGCCACATACTTAACCATGTTAACTATGTGAATTATTTTTTGCCTTATCCTACATATTGGTCTTTTGATGTTGTCCCTAAAAACTTGTCTTACATTGAATCTGTATACGCATGTTGCATTAAGACCAAAATATCATGTCAAAAAATGATTAAAACAGAACTTCCATTTTCAGATTAAGCAATTAGGGTCTGGGAAACACCCAAAGAGCATGATTTTGCATCATTAGTTCTTTAGGTTCTTTCGGCCTTCAGCGGCTCCAAAACCCTTCATTTTTTTTTAAACTCGCTCTGCTCGGCATAAATGATTCGCAATTCTTTTAAAAGCCAAACTTTAATATCTTGTAAGTCTAGATCTGCTACACATGTATATGCAGTTTGGAATTCAGAAGATTCATTTCCACAGATGTTGATAATTCATTCTGATTAATAGTACATAATAACTTGACTTTACATGTATTATTTATAATAAAAAATGAATTTAAAAATTGTATGTTTTCAGATTATAGATATAGTTGTGAATATAAATAATATGTCCCTTGTTTTAATGAAAATGAAAAATCTTGCTTCAACGTGCAGAAAATAAATAATCGGTCCTCTTAGTTTACAAAAATAAATAACCGATCAAAAACAAATCCTCCTGCACCCCAATAAATTTACAAAAAGAAGCTTTCAATTCCTAAATATAACACTGTATATATTATATTAAGTATATAAGTATTTTTTTTTGGGACAAGTGCCCGTGTTTCAGATTTGGTTCAAAATGAAAGTACGCCGTGATAATTTTAACAGGATTGTGAATCAGTGTGGGTTTTTTCATAACGAAAAACCTCATGACTTAATATGATTGATTTATTTTATCAATATTTTTAAAAATAACACATATAGATAAGATAAGATAAGATAAGATAAGAATTTTATTAATCTAATCAAGAACCCACAAAGGGCATCATTTTACAACACAATATGATTGGAAAAAGCAAAACAGAAAACTAATACATACTTTAACGTTATGAACAGGATCAGAGCCTAACACAACATGTGTTTTATATAACTATTATATTAAATCTTATAACAATAAAATACTAAATTACTTCATATATTTTGTTTATATCTGGATCTTATTTCTAACCCTTTAATAATGTAATTTCCTAGGCACATGAGAGTTGGTAAATGCTCATTTGTGAACAGCCAGAAATATTTCTTATCATTAGGTAGTTCTTTAAAATTAGTACAAAAAGTTATAACTTTATCAAATAATAATTTCCTCTGTTCATCATATAATGGACAATTTACTGTAAAATGGGTCTCATCTTCAATAGAATTTGATCCATGTGATAAGCAGTGATGACATAGACGTTGAGTTCTCTCTATGTATTTTTTATTATATCTATCTTTCTCAATTTTAAGATCATGAGCACTTATTCTCATTTTACATATAGCTCTTCTTATACTAAAATCTTTAATTGATAAATAAGCCTCCTTTACAAAGTCAGTCTTGAGGTTGAAATAATTCTCTAATTTACTATTACCTTGTGATAAGGTTTCAGATCTTTTGACCAACCAAAATGTTTTGAAACTATTACAAAGTTTACATTTTACAAATTTAATTAATTTATTGAGCTTTGTATCTAAATTTTGTATATCAAGTGATTGAAGTACATATTTCATAGATGAATACCAACAATTAATGTTTTCTGCATCTAAAATTTTATTACAAACATAAGCATCATGAAGTAACCCTGTGTCCAACTTGTTAAGCCTGTGTACATATTTTACCATAGATATAATGACAGAAAAATAAAGAGGAAATCTTGCAACCTCTGATAACACTGCTAAATTTGAGGCTTTCTTATTTACACCAAGAATATACTTTAAATATCTGAAATGTGATTTTTCCAAATAATCATTTATGTAGATTAATTCAAATAGATAATCACTTTTTTTCTTGCAAGAAGCAGAGTTAATTTTAAATGAACCCCAAATTTCACTACAATATAATAAAATTGGTTTTATTGTGTGATCATATAAATGAATTGCAGTATCAATACTTGGATTACATGCTGACATGGATTTTTGTAATTTAAATTTTGCCTTTAAGGATTTTTTGAATAGCTCTTCTTTCCCCTGTTGAAAGAGACCACTAGAAGTAAAGACTATCCCTAAATATTTACATTTATTAACACATTCTATAGCCTCTTTATCTAAATAAAATGATTCCTTTAAAAATTTTCCAGGCTTGTTAAAAATTAAAACTTTTGTTTTGGAAAACAAAACATATATTAAAAAAGAATGGTACTCAGAGAGGAGAAGATACCAAAAGGGACCATGAGTCAACCTTGTAAGTCGAAAACGAACTGACAATGCCATAATGGTGGAAAACGACCAAAAGCCAATTCAGACAGTGATATTCAGACACGTAGCATGCAGGGACTGCCGTAGTTCCGTCTGATTTTATTCAGATCCTGCTCCACGTGTTGCACCCTTCGTGTTGTTCATAGTAAGTAGAAACCCAATGATAAATTAACTTCTATTTCGAGAGGTCACTTTCGAGAAAAGTAGGACAATGTTTTTAATGTTGAAGTAATCGGTGATTTGGTTCTGATAATGATTTATCAAAATACACTTCAAAAAATCGACTGTATAAATTTTTCACAAAAGAATTATGCCTTTATACCTTATATGTTTAATAGATTTCAATAAATGTGCATATTTTGGGGATTTATAGTCTCCGACTCATCGTACTTATGCCATTGAATACTTTGGGAATGGAAAATATATCTTAATAAAAGGAAATAATTTCAACTGAAATAAAGCTTGTTAACATTGACAGTTCTTAATTTTCCATGCAGCGGGAACCATTACATTCAGATTCAGAACGATATCACTATATTATAGAGTGAACTCGAAGACAGCTCTGTTTTGAACTCAGTCAAAATTCTAACATGCACGTTTATAAGGTAAAATATACAGAACATATATATGGCATTCTGCCAGAACATCCTGACTACGAGTTGATCAGTATTTTCTGTTACACTATTCCTAAAAGTATATCGGCTGACAAAACGTTGATCGAACTTTAATCTGACCACATGCACGGTTCGCGTATAGAGTGAAAAAGATATTGTTACAATTACTTCACAATAGAGTTCACAACTAGAAAACTTTCTCAATGAAAATGTTTTGAATAGTATTCTAAATAAGAAGAAAAATAGTGCTTCTGTTATAAAAACATAGTAAGAGAAAATACATATAAATTGATAGGAATGCAGATGCAAGTAGTCCCTGAACATGCAGATAAACGATGTTCGGGTGTTATACTGTTGTATTGGTTTCTTTTTGTACTGAAAATTATCAATTACAACACTTTTTCGAGACTTTCACAGACTAATTCTTACGGAATATGATAGTCGTTTTCCATTTCGATTTGATGTGTTTCTTCGTGCTTTTGATTTTATCATTTGACAAGGGACTTACCGATTTGAATTTTCCTTGGAGTTCGGTATTTTTATTATTTCACTTTTTAATCACATTATTTTACTTTGCACCTCGTATTTCATTTCTTCATAATTATCCGAATGATTGTTTTGGAATGACATAAACTTTGTATCTGCTAGTTTATCCTAAAAAAAACTTGATACGAATTTGAATTAAATGAAATGTTCTCGAAATCCTCATTATATAACGACATCTAGCACCTCAATTTGACAATTAATTAATTTTATCAAGTCTAAATTTTGGGTTTAATATAGAAAAAGTGTATGAACTTCGCCTTTATAGTACTAATTTAATTTAAGAATGTATCAAAGTCTTCAACATGCATAAATTAAACGCCATTGAAGAGAAGACTCACCCATTATTTGA
This sequence comes from Mytilus edulis, assembly GCA_019925275.1. Lineage (NCBI taxonomy): Eukaryota > Metazoa > Mollusca > Bivalvia > Mytilida > Mytilidae > Mytilus > Mytilus edulis. The sequence goes on along the minus strand of CM034351.1, from coordinate 86,223,050 downwards.
TTGATTTTGTATTTTAATAATTTACATTGTGTCATAGATCAAATTTTTCATATGTCTTTGATCGAGTTAAGCCATTTCAATTGATATTTTATTGTGTGTCTTTCTATGTTGTGATGTTACACAATATTGTTCCAGGTAAAGGTTGGTACCTATCAAAACGTTTAAACCTGCTGCATTTGTTCTCATCTGTCATTAGTCAGGAACCTGGTGTTCAGTGGTCAGTGGTTGTCGTTTGTTGATGTGATTCATAAATGTTTCTCGTTTCTCGTTTTTATATAGATTGGACAGTTGGTTTACCAGTTTGAATGGTTTAACATTAGTCATTTTTGAAGCCCTTTATAGCTGTTCGGTGTGAGTCAAGTCCCCGTGTTGAAGACCGTACTTTCACCTTATAATGGTTTACTTATGTCTTAGGTGGAGAGTTGTCTCATTGGCACTCATACCACATCTATGAACCAAAAACATCTTTAATAAAATTATTTCAATAAAACTTGATTAATGATCAAATATTTTTGTACTTTGCAGAATGTTTTATACCTAAATTCGTTACAAATAGCTGAAACTAAAATGTGTATACTTGATTAAAAACAAGTCAATAACATTCATATTATCTATTTTAATGTAAATCTATTGAAAATATTTTATAATAAAATTCTTAAAGCAGCTAGTATATATGTATCACAGTCTTATAAATATCTATATAGTTTGGTATAGTTAACAAGTGAGCAATGAAAATGGACGGAAATATACGTCATCTTAACAATCATAAGTGTACAAAAAACAGACACAATACTTATGAAACTAAGCATTACATTATTTTCCTGTAGATACACTAATGCTAGTGAATATAATTTAACAAAACTAAATTGCTGTAACATTGGAAATAGTCTCTCAATGTTTATCAGCATATGATAGTTTATCTTACCTCCTATACATTTCTAGGAATATGATTGGTTAAAAGCAACCGCGTGGAGACCGTATATTTTCCATTTTAGGTTAGTAGGGTTCCATATTCAGTTAGCAGGGGGCTTTTAACAAAGATATAGGAACAGCTCAAACTCAGTAGTCCTTGGCAATACAATCGAGGCTTCATATCAAATAATACTACATTATGCTGCAAATATAAAATACTGAAGGGGAATACGACTTAAAATTTGAAACTTGAGGACTCGTTAGAGCCATACAAACGCCATAAATGTATTAGGTCGAGAAAATTCTAAAAGCAAAAGTCATGATTTAAGATATAACTGAGCAACAAAATAAAAATTAAAGCATTCTATTTTCTTGGTTGAGGAGTTCTTGGTTGAGGAGTTCTTGCTGAGCGTGGTTTATCATCAATAGCTTTTCTGGTCCCTGCACCAAGCTGTCCATAACTATCTGTAACATTTGCTCTCCCGCCAGCTTTCTGAAATTACATAAAATAAAAAAATCTGAGTAAAATTCAGATCTATCATGAATCCCGTACTCGTTAATCAAATGAGCATAACGATATCAGAGATCTAATTAAACTAAAAAGTATACAATGTACTACTTTTTTGTCTATGTCGCCAACAGCCATTTTTTTTTATATAAATCGGCTTGTCTTAGACGTTTTCACTGATAATAGCTCAAAGGTGGTTCTAATTTCTGTCCTATTCTTCCCGAGAATACGTTTTTTATTCTTTTTTTCGTTTTGTCATTGCATAAAATTAATATTCTTTTTCGGTTTTGATTCGTCAAGTTATGGAATAAGTCTCATGATTATTTCAGGAACACGTGTAACCACTGAGTATATTATTCTATCCTGCTTTGGTGATGTCATGCCTTTCATCATTATATTTCATGTTTGTAAAACTAAAACTATCACTAGAGTAAAAATAATAAAATGAAATGCGACATTGGGGAATTTTACTGAAAATCGAGGGTGAAATAAACTTCTCCCTGGAGCTTCTCTAGAGCGAAGTGGGGAGTTCCAGAGCGACCAGCCAGAGCGACTTTGTCGCTAACTTCACCTGGTGTGGTGACCCCTGAAATAAAATAGTTCAATCTAACATCACTTACCTTTTCTTGATACCTCCTCTCATAATAATCCATGTCAGCTTCTCCTGGTCTCTTCATTTGAGAAACCCTCTCAGTGAGGTCACTAAATATCTCATCGTCCGGGTCGTCAATTCCTGATAATTTAATAAGCATACAATTAATCATGAATTAGGACGGTTGAATTAGGGTTGCACTTATTTTGAGATAAAAGGTGAACGTATTATAAATTCATTGTATGTTGCAAGATTTAGTTTATATACAAAACTCAACAATTTCGAAGCTAGTGGCCATTGATAAATCTATATGTAAATAATGTAATAGATACACTAGTAAGAAGATGTGGTATGAGTGCCAATGAGACAACTCACCATCCAAGTAACATGCAATGTGTAAAAGTTAATCATGTAGTAATGCCTGTTTATCTATATATCATTTCGTTAGCAATAAAGTTAATTGTTTCGTTAATTTAATGTTTAAGTGGTTTTCTTAATTACAAATACGAATGTGACAAATGGTGGACAAAACAACTTGCTTACAAAAATAAAAAAGTAAGATACCGATGACACCGTTTGTACCAAACGTGGTTCTGGAATACGTAAAAAGCTAAATCACCATTAGCATGTACGGACAATACCTTAATTCAGTTTGGAAAGCCAAAATTAAACAACGTTTTGGAGTGTGCAAATGAAAAAAAAAAAAAAAAATTGGGTTGCAAGAATATTTTATTTTTGGAATAAATCTGTTTATGTCGTTTGGACAGCATAATTATAGAAACTTTATCGAGGCTCTAAAAATGGACAAAACACAAGTTTTACGTTCACTTTCAAGACTAGTTTTGAAGAAAAAAAATGGTTGACCGAAACGATTTGTATTCGTTCCAACCGATGATATACATAGCGACATTCAAACAGCATATACATAGTATGAAGTTAACAAAATAAGATACAATAATTTAATTGAGAAGCATGTAGACAAAATAAGTACAACAAAAACATACAAATTTTCAAAAATTATTAATATAGCTCAAATCTGTTAAATTTCACAGACATCATGATTGTTGTGTTAGTTTACCATTTACCAAACACAGCTCCTTTTCCCACAATAAAAATATTCAGATTCCGACTCGTATACGTAGTTAGTGCAAATTAACAAATTGTTAAAACAGCTAGATGGAAACTATGTATCAATTCATCTGTAAACAAGAGTGCTAAGATTTTGTGCATGTGTAAGTGAATGAATTATTTATATTCATCTGGTCTGTATTGTCTCTTTAGCACTGTCTTTCGCAAATGTGCAACTATACCAACTAGTATCCAGATGCAAAAGTCACCAAGGGTAAGCTCACATAGGACATGCACATGTGCATTTGTAACACTTTAGTGCAAGTTTTGCCGGTTTGGGTTTGATTATGACAAGGAATATTCTTAAACTAGTATCCCTTCTCCACCTTAAAAAAGTGTACAGACACCCAACTTGTCAATTTTTATTCTAAGGTTAAAACTATGAACTACAGACAACTATATTTCTAACAATTAACGTCACTTTCAAAAGCACACACAAGAGTATAGTTTACCATTAACATGCAGCTGTTTATTTTGTTCCCGTTCTTGTAAATAAAATAAAAAACAGTTTAAAACAGAAATACTATTTACATTCTAGTTTTACTTTGTAAATTGCTTTAATTAATTAGTCAAATTTTGATATCTGAAATTTTTATTTTGAGACCAGTCCAATGACTACTAGTATATTAATAGGGTTTTAGAAAAATCGATTAAACAGTTATAGTCTTTACCATTACTGAAAAAACAATACAGAACTTTTCAATACTTGGTTCTACTTCAAACGTCCGGTCAGAAATTCTTTATTTCTATTTATACTTTATTTACTCTTTTTGTAAATTCATTGGGGTGTAAAAGCGTTGACCGAAGTACATTTTGTATGAAGCGTAGTAACTTCACTCCAGGATTATGAAAGTTCGTGTTGCTCAACCTTTAGCCTTTTCGGCTAATTTTTGTCAGTTAGTCTTTTTTTAGCCTTGTGTCTACAAATTATCTATTGTGTTTATTGCCTATTCTGACATTTTCACTACCTGAATCTGGATTTGTATGGCTGATGAAATATACATATCAGAAGACGCTTTCTCTGTCAGTGCATTTCCTCCCGTTTTTTTTTCTCTTTTTTTTTTGTTTTTCTATATTTTGAAAATCGATAAACTACTGTTTCCTCTTATTTATATGTCAGAATGAAAGATGCATACGGTAGACACACAACAGCTTGAAGAAACTATGTATGCTGTGTTTTCCAATGTATTTTATGAAATATATAAAAATTCAAATACACAAAATGCATCTACATACCTCCTTAAAAACATAGAATGTAGTTACATACCTCCTTAAATACATAGAATGTATATAGTTACATACCTCCTTAAATACATAGAATGTATATAGTTACATACCTCCTTAAATACATAGAATGTATATAGTTACATACCTCCTTTTAGCATGTTCTTCTGCATTTGATGAGATTTAATAGCTTGAACATTTGATCGCAAGAATGGGTTGTCAGCTGATGTAATCGACTGCTCAAGGAAACCTTTGTTTGGAGCACCTACAGAGAAAACATATTATATGATATTAAATAGAAATAGTCTCAAAAAATAACTTTCATTAAAATGTATGTAACATATGTAAACATATTTTAAAAATGTTCTTTGACACTGTTTTGACTTAAGATTCTTGATCTCGTATCACCTCGATCCTATGAAAATCTTTAGAAGTACTTTCAGTAACCTTTTCCTCAAAACAATTGTGTATAATAAGCTATTTGAAGAGTGAAAGATGCTGTTAATTCGTATTACGTTTACAAGATATTTACTTTGACCAATTACATCAGCTTGGTCTTTAATCTACGAACTTGAAAATATGCATTTTGTTCCAAAGAATTCTATTGCTTTATTTTTTTTTTTTTTTTTTTTTTTTATAAAAGTGAATCTTGAATAACATATCAAATATATATACGGTGAACATATACCTCTACCACTAGGATCTAGCCTCATATATCCGTCTGCAAGGGACGAAAATCCAGTTATTCCACCCATGGCAGCATACGGTGTGGCTTGTCCTATTGGATGACCCCTGGCCTCGCGTTCTTCCGCAGTTTCTACAATCATTTTATGTTGTTTGTATGAACCTCCACAACCACAAGTGAAGGAACTTGTAAACCCAGTACATTTTATACATCCTCCTGTATTAATATACAATGTAAATGAGATAAATAAATAAGAAAAATTATGACGATTTCAAAAATGTTTTCAAATGAAGAATATTTGCGACAAACACAAAAAACAAAATCTTAAAAAACCCAACACCAAAACAAGAATTTTCAAAAATTGTAACCTAAGAATATTTATCAACACATTGGGAGTAAACGTTTTCATTGCTGTTTATAGAATTGAAAATGAAAACGGGAAATTTGTTAAAGAGACAACAACCCGACTAAATGATAGAAAACAGCACAAACTTACCAATGGGTCTTCAACACAGCGAGACACCCCTGACCAAGAGGCGGGTTTCAGCTGGTCCCTTTAAAAATGGGTACTGCAGTTCAGAGAAAATGGAATTCGCATTAAACTCCAAAACATATAAATGATTTTTTTAAAATACAGGACTAACAAAGGTCTGAGGTTCCTTACGTTGGACAGGCGCAGAAATGCGGCGGTGTTAAACATGTTTTGTTAGGACCCAACCCCCCTATACCTATAGCCAATGAACATCGATCGAATGCTAGCTGTGTTTGATCTTACGTTTTTTGCACCGGTAAGGCTGTTCTTCTGAATGCTCTTCGGACGTGTGTTTACACGTACATCTGATTGGCTGACTACCATTTAGTGGAGCGAAATGGTAAGTTGCACATTTGCAGCCTCTTTGTCTGCATGGAAGTTTTATAGGTCTATCTGTAGGTATTACTTCAAAATCAGTTTTATGCTGTTTGTATCTGAAAAGGAATTTAAATTTGCAGATTAGATTTGAATATTTAAGTTCAAGAACAAATATGAACAAAATAAAATGATTAAAAAATGGATAGATATGCAATATAAGAAATAAAATTGAGAAAGGAAAGGGGAATGTGTCAAAGCGACAACAAGCCGACCATAGAGCAGATAACAGTCGAAGGCCACCAATGTGTATACTAGTGCAGTGATAATGGACGTCATACTAAACTCCGACTTATACACAAGAAACTAAAATTTAAAGTCATACAAGACTAACAAAGGCCACAGGCTCCTGACTTGGGACAGGCGCAAAATTGCGGCGGGGTTAAACATGTTTATGAGATATCAACCCTCCCCTATACCTCTAGCCAATGTAGAAAAGTAAACGGCTAAGCACATAACAGTACGTACATTAAAATTCAATTCAAGAGAAGTCCGAGTCCGATGTCAGAAAATGTAACAAAAGACAATAAATAAAATGACAATAATACATAAGTAACAACAGAATACTAGCAGTCAACTGACATGCCAGCTCCAGACTTCAATTGAACTGATTGAAAGATAATGTCTTATCATATGAATATCAGACACAATCCCTCCCGTTAGTGGTTTAGTATCATACTATCATAAAATACATGAGAAGAAAATAACCCGTGTCATGCCAACAACTAGTTTTTTTCTAAAATAAATGTGTTTAGTTCTGATGCAAAGACCCTATAAGTGAATCAATATCAAAGCCAAAATATGCAATCTTTAATGACTTGACAACATATATTTTGACAAAAAAAAACATATTGACTAGGTTAATCTACTAATTTTCCTAGGAAGGAAAATAAAATAACAAACAACAATCATACAAACACCCTGTGTGTATGAACTTTAATACTCAGTTGCGAGCGAAACAGAGAAAGCGTTAACAAAGTGATATACGATTTTAATATGTATACCAAATTCATGTCTTTGCAAATCTTTATTTACCGAAATAAAGTTGGGTTTTGTACTTTTGAGATACTTTAGAGTTGTCGTGACACACTTGAATTTAAAGCATCTTTAATCTACGACATAATGTCTCAGTATAGTCATTAGTTGTCTCATTGGCAATCATACCTAATCCTTACTTTATATTTATTAAAAACAATTTGACCGTGTTATACAAAATTTGCTGTTACATTACCTATGCGTACAGAAACATGGCGTTTCAGGTCCGATCATTTTACAGTCCATACCAGTGGGTGCAGAGTAACTAACGAACAGTCTGTTTTTCATTCTCTAGAAGTACATATACCAGAAATTTATACTTTATTTACGAAGCTTTGCTGTATAAGGTGCATCCTAGCCAAGTAAATTAAGAAATAATTAGTTTGTATTAATTCCTTAGTCCATCCCATAGGCACTTGTCTCGGAAAAAATTTCCTATATACCTTAATATAACACAGGCTCAGATTGTCTCAGATTGTTTTCCCCCTATATACCTTGATGTGTTATATTTAGGTATATAGGAAAAAATTTCTGAGACAAGTGCCTGTGGTCCATCCATATTCGATAGCCAAAGGTTACGATCCAGTCCTCTCCTCTCTAAGGGTGGTGGAGAGGAGGGGACTGGATCGTAATCCTTGGCTACCGAAGATGGATCACACCAGTCTCATAGAATCTAACTTTTCACTGAAATAGTTTCTGGAATCCTGGTGTTTCTACACCCCAAACACCTTATAAGAGTTCAAATAAGACAGCGGATTGATATCAACCTGGTCTCAAAATACCTGCTGTATTACACCAGTTCTCAACTGGCATTGTCTATGGAACATTTTATTAACAAACAAGACATTTTTTTTACACAGGAATCCATAAAATACTGGTATCGATATTCAGGTCACGTTGAATTGTCATTTAAACATGCGTTTCCAGTTTCTTTTCTCAATGTTAATGCTTTCAAACAGAAGTTGAGCGCAAACCAACTTAGATAAAAATTAAGTTATTAACGAAAAACGAGAAATATTCGTGGAATCTTAAAAGATTGCCAACGATTAAGCCAATAGTCTTCCATTGCGTGATGCAGAAGTCACTATTGATAGTCAACCTTTGTCTCTGTATATAATGATAAATTCGAAACAAAATCTTGAATTAGTATAGTTGTCATACCATTGGCAAAACTTTCTTTTTGTATTCCTCAAACTGATCTGGTGTCATGAGTTCTCCTCCGTCATCATCACCAACGATTCTGTAACAGAGAATTCATTGCATCTCAATATTGACATACGAATATGGTAAGTACGTAAGTAATTTACGCAAACTTTATTTAGAGCCGGCATAGGTGTAGAATTAACAGTAAAATGAGCTGAAGAATCTTATACCGGACTATGTACCATATACACGTCTGTACGTCTATAGCAACAACACTGTGTTATGAAGTTGCTAATTGCTTTTTTATGATGATCATTTATTATCTACATTGCAAATTTCGTTCAACGGAAGGCAATTTTAATTTTGATGATCATGAACTCATATATTGGCCCAGACCCTTAAGATGATAGAGATACATGTACCTAAACATACCACCCAATCTAATTTTTACAAAAGGAACTATATGTGCTATCACATAAAGGCAATTCCCTCTATACATGTTATGATATGTACGGACAATAATTGTGGCCGTCCTGCATGTCACGACAATACTTTACAAATTATTGTGTTGAACTTATCACACGTAATTGATAATTTATTCAATTTGAATTAAAAAATCAAAAGATTTTTACCTTACATTGAATGACATATACTTTACCCCGTTCACACTGTGTCTTTTTAATCCGAGTTCGGATTACGTTAAAAGAATGTAACTTAATTGTGGTATTAAGAAATATTGACTTCTGCAAAAATATTCTTAATATTTTAGAGAATAATTGTTTCAAATTATCGTTCATACCTAAAATTAAAATGGTACTGAACCATAATATTCAAAGGCAATTATTGACTAATTATTGAAACTACTGCATTTCGCAAAGGTTTGCCGCGTTTAACGCAAACACAGGAAGAAGTATAAAAAAAAGATGTTGCGCTAATACGCTTCCGTACTGCATTCTATAAATGCATTCTGTTACACACATCGTTGAAAATATAACGGAATTTTATGCGACTGTCAAACTTGTAAGTGAAAGGTTTAGCGCTAAAAAAACAGGACCAATCCACCATACCAAGTCAGGAATATGACAGTTGTTGTCCATTCGTTTGATGTGTTTTATCATTTTATTTTGCCATTTGATTAGCGACTTTCCGTTTTGAATTTTCCTCGGAGTTCAGTATTTTTATGATTTTACTTTTTTTTACTTTTTTCATACTTTAAATGTTAATGAATATAAATATGAAATGATGTGATATGATTGGCCATGAGATAATCATCCACTGGAGACCAAAGAACATGGATTTAAGCAACTACAGGTCATCGTACGGCCTTTAACTATGAGCAAAAGCCATATCATTTGGGAAGCTAGTAAAGATCTGTATCGTTGTAACAAGACATTATAATTACCGGTGTAAGTCAATTTAATGTATTGCGCCGACATTCGAATTGAAAGTTTAAATACCGGTTGAATGCATACAATTTTCTCTGTTCATACATGATTGTACATTATTGTACTCTGCAGTTCCTATATCGATAGTATAGTAAACAATATAGTTGACTTGCCTTTTGTATTCCAAATATTCGTCCACAGCCTGAGCATTTTTGTTGTCAAATTTCAGATGGTACTGTCTCTCCGCCATTTTTTACTTTTACCTGGATGTTTATATTAACTACGGGATCAATATGTTTATATTCAAACCCATTAAGCATATCTAATGTTTAGTCAGACATGTACATTTTTGCTACACCCAATATTTAAATGGTATAAATCTTATTGAAAAAGATTAATTATAGTGAGTGACGTAAACCATATACTTTGCTCTCTTATCGCAATGTTTGGGAAAATACATATACGTCGAAATTTATTTGAATAAAAAGAGTATTCATAATTTTGGTGAAGAGATAACTTTAAACCAGTATGTATGGTATGGTTACCAAATTTAACATTTCATTGACAAGAATTGAAACGTGTTACGTTTTGAATGTTTGGATATCACCAGTTATCCCTGAGAGGCTCTTTACACGTATTTGGATCAAAAAGTTCTATGTTCTAAATATTTTCATGTAACCCGACATAAAATAACATTTTCTATTCTATTCTATTCTATTCTATTCTTGGTCATACTGTCATCTATGTGCCTGCTATCAGTAAATCATAACATTCTTCATAATCTTGATCATATATATATAGTTGATTTGAGTATTTATGAATACTTTTCGTGTATTTCATTCAATATCTTTTGTGCTATGTTGACTGTTTCAAGCATGAAAAGCCGATAGATTTCCATATAACATGTATACTTTAACTTACTAAAATAGATTTTTTTCAAGAGTTGCTTTTTCGTTGAGTTGACCAGACAACCCTTTACATAAAGGTCGAACTCGTCGGTAATATTTGGCAGTGTAATTTTTTTTCAAGTTTTGACAGACACTATACATGACTTACTTAACATATATTATGCTTCTTTTTTTTTTTTTTTATCTATGACAAAACCCATTTTCTAATTTATGTAATATGCATCATGCTCTCCAGCAACAGGCGAACTTTAACTGTTTTAATGTGGTTAAAGTGTTTCAAATAGTTTATATATCTTTGATTTTATTAAAACTTCAGTAATTTCAGCAACTGCGAACATTCTTTGATACGGTATTACTTATTGATGCTTTTCTTTTACTTATGTTTTTGTTCTCTATTAATTTTTATTAACAAAATTGATTGCTTTTTAGTGTATTTCTTTTATGTACATTTTGTTATAGCACTTATCGATATCAAAAGTTTAAGGGTCGATTCATAAAAAAAACCCTATAGTCTAACCTTCAAATCATGTGATTGTCCAAAGTCAGGAACCTATTCAATGGTTGTCTTTCGTTATGTATCCAAATATTTTATTTTTTGTAATTTGGTCGGAATAATGTGTAGTTGATGGTAGATAGCCACGGTTGAAATTATTCACAGTGCTCACTGTATATGGTTGAAGGCCTATGTTCATCTTTGATGTCTTTTGATTTTCGAATAGTGCTGCTTAAAGTATACCTCATATCTCGTTTTATTATTATTTCCATACATTAATTTTGTAAAGTTTGTTAAAAATGATGAGGTAGTTTTAGAAAAAGATAAAAATGCGGAAAGTAAACGGACGACGGACGACAGACGAAAGATGACAAATAATTGCAAAAGATCACCCGGTCTAGGGTCTCGAATTTGATATACATTGGTTATTCCTGCAGTGTGCATGATGATCGGTTTGGTAAGAACTAAGAATTGAGCTGGGAGATGTTGGGGGAATTTAATAGACATTATGACGATAAGTTAGGAGAATTAAGGTTGGAATATAGAAGAGAGATAGCATTTTTACATACTGTCCGTTTTTTTCGCTATCTAGTACCATGTTTTGAATTTGCATTTAATTTTGTTTAATGAAAAATTCAACTGAAAACCTCTTGATTGCATGTCTTCAGAGTTTATTTGTTTACATACATATAATACGTCCATGTCATTTTAAGTTATAGTAGGGAGAACTTATGAGTATTAATAATGCTGTGTGTTCTGTGTTAACGGAGATCATATCAAATGTATGAAATAAAGGTTTAAAACAAAAACTATATTTTATTCTATTAAAATTCTCAACTCATTTTGATTTGTTTATTTTCAAGTATCATGTTCCCTTTCTTATTTTTTCATAGTCAAATATTCTAATTTCTCCCTATTCCACATAACAAAATTATTCTTTGTTTTGCATGCTATATAGATCAATTTTACCTCATTAAATTCATATATTTTAATTTCTAAAGTACTTTCAAAACATATTTTTACAACGAAAGTTCTAAATGCCACGTTTACGCAGTATTTATAGTTTGGGAGAATTTGAAAACTGTTCATGTAAATATTTAACTGCACGCGAAACACTCGGGATTTTCCCTTGTCTTTACTTACAAGTTTAGTTTGAACTAATATACTATTGATTATTTCACAACCCCCATCACATGATACTAGGTATATAAATAAAGCTTTTATTTTTCTATCAACCATTTGAGTTAGACTGAAGTTTGTAACATAACAAAAATGGCAAGCACAGCTAGTTTACATGTTCCACCAGGGGGACTGTTAGAAATAATATTTTCCTTTGATACCACGGGTTCAATGTCATCGATATTAGATGAAGTTCAAAGCCGACTGCAAGATATGATACAACGCTTGCAATCTGACATTCCGGAATCAGAATAGGGGTTATTGCACATGGCGACTATTGCGACAAGGATGTCTTTTATTTAACAAAAGAAATTGACCTGTGTCAAAATGTTGGTGAACTCTGTCAGTTTGTACAGAATATTGAAGGTACCGGTGGAGGCGATGAGGATGAATGTTACGAGCTCGTTCTGCGCATGGTTCGACAAAAAAGTTCATGGACTCCAGGTTCACAAAGCATTCTTGTGATGATAGGTGATGCTAATCCACATGAACCAAGCTATGAACAGAATGTCGACAATATTGATTGGAGAGAAGAATTAAAACTTATGAAATTATCGGTAATTGATATACATTAGCAATAGTTAAGACAGCAAATTTTAAAGAAGAAAACACTTTAAAATTCTAAATATATGTTTATATGTGGAAATTTTTAATTTCAAATATAAAAAACATCATGACATAATTTAATTATGTTGAAAAGAAAATAGTGAAACAAAAGTCTATAGTTGAGTTATTATTATGTATAATATTCTACTTTTTTTCCTTAATTCTGTATTTAATTTTCAGGGTATAAAAGTGTATGGGGTTCAGGTGTTTAACTTTGAAGGAGTTGACGAGTTCTACAGAAGTTTAGCAACAGAAACTAACGGACATTATCTTAAATTAACAGAATTTTCAAACATTTGTGATCTAATGATGGCTATTTGTTACGCTGAGCGAGGCGAAGACTTCTTAATGGTAGGTTTGTTAGTTAGAAATCCTACGGCATGCATATAATACTCCATTCGCTAGCCAAGGGATACGATCCGCTCCCCTCCTCTTCAAGAAGAGGGGAGTGAATTGTAACCATTGGCTAGCGAAGATGATTATACTAAAACACAGGAAAATTAAAAAAAAAGAGTTAGTAATAGCGATATGTTTATTGAAACGTACGACAATATATGCTAAGAAATGATTAAACTCACAAAAAATAAAATATATATATATATACATATATATATATTAAAAGAAGAGTTACAATACAAAAAATATCTCACAAAAAAACTCACATAAAACCGTTAATAAAAGAAAAAAATACACAGTTCCATTATGCCTATACTTATATTTTTTTTTAAATTTCAGAACTATGAAAACGAAGTCCGGTCACGCTTTGGTGCATCTGAGAACGTTCCGAAAGATGTAGAAGGTTTATTCGGAACTTTACGGAGAGGTGACTCCAATAAAAGTACAACAAGCGGAACGACAGTTATAGTTCATGGTCCACCAACTTCCGCTAAAATTGCAACAGTGATACCAATTTGTAGAAAACGCAAGGCATCTGTTATTTCAACGGACACAAAAGCAGTTGATTATAACAATAATACTCAAAGGAAGAAAGCAAAGTTAAAACGGCCATTAAAGGTGTGTATATATTTGCAGCATCTTTTTAAATAAATTTCTTAAATATATATTTGAATGTATTATTTTACAGGATATGTTGAACTTTCTTTTGACGCAATAACAAGTATTAAAATAATAATTTTATACAAGAGAATATACAATTAAATTTTATACATCATAGAAGGGTGATATGTTTAGTTTTTGCCTATATAAATATAAAATTTATAAAATAATTGGTTTTTTTTTAAAGTAAGAAATATCGTATGTAAAATGTAAATAAAAGCTCGATATAGAAAAAAAGTTAATAAAAAGAACTGTTTCTATTTTGTAGGAATTTAGGGAAAGCTTGAGTACAACACAATTCGATAAGAGGTGTTCATGTAAATCGTCCACCAGATGGCGTCTTGTTTACTCCCCGGAAGACCTTCATACAAATGAATTCAAGACTCGTCGATTATACAATGCAAACAGGTACTGGAAGAAAAAGATAGCTTTTAAAAAGCTTTCAAATGACAAAGGTGTTTATGAACTAGCAGTTCAAACCAAACCGGGTAGAAAACTGCATGTTGTATACAGTTGTGTGTTCGACCAACGGAGATCGAAGTTAATGCAGACGACTAATTGGGAAGATGTTTTATTTCAGTCGAAATATCAGAAAAGTAGAATTATGCGACGCATAAGGAATGTATCTGCGAATCAAGGGTGCCGTGTGTTCTTAAGGCAAATGAAATACTCAAAGAAGACAGTTGAAGTTGTTGGTAAAATGGACTTTGCATGGAAACACGTTAATTCAAGGAAATTGGTTAAAAATGAAGTTGAAATTTCCTAGCATATTTGATTGTTTGTAGCATTCATTTAGTTATTTATGAATTTCATAGGTTCACCGCTCATTTTGTTTTGCTTTTGTGCAATATTTAACAAGTGCATGAAGTTTGTAATTTATGTATAATTTATCTGTTTTGTTTTTAAAATAAAAATACATGGAAATTGAAAAGTTTTTCTTAATTGTGAAGAGCAACAGTTTACTAAAGCTTTCTTTTGAGAGCAAATACACTTTTATAATCACTATAATTGTTCTATTTAGAAAAAGCAAAATGGTATATAATGTGAAATTGCATAATTTAATCTTACATTAATTTTACTTTACAAATCAAATCTATTAAACTGAATGAATGTCTGGAGTTGCAGACACAACATTAACGTTCTGAGCGCGTTTCTGACTCAACAATCTGGAACACTTATAAAACCGAAGCAATTAAAAAGTCAAAATAACACAAAAAAAAACAACAACCAACAACTTAATAAGTACTAAACAGAAAGACAGCTTCAGTACTATAAAGTCAAGTTTTACTGAGAGATAATGTGTGAGTATCACAAACTAAAGCAACAGTAGTTTACCGATGTTCCAATCTCATAGATTGAATAAGAACAGACCTAATTTAAGTAGGTAACAACCAAATTGTATGAACTTCAAATATTCGAAACCGTGAACAGATTAAGCACCGAAAAGATGTTCTAATTACCCTTCCGGAGCATCTGATATCACCGCAAGTTTTTGTGGGGTTCTTGTTCCTCAGGCTTTTAGTTTTCTATGTTGTATTATGTGTACCAATATTTGTCTGTTGGTCTTTTCTTTTTATACGCCCGTCTTTTAGACGGGACGTATTATGGTATACCGTTGTCCATCCGTCCGTCCGTCCGTCGTCCACACTTCGGACAATAACTCAAAAACACTTTCACCAATTTCCATGAAACTTAAGTGAATTGTTTATATCTATTGACGTAAGCTCCCTTTCGTTTTTTTAAATTTCAGATTTTAAGTTTTGGATTTATGGGGCTTTATTCATAAAAAAAGGGGGGATTTTCAACACTTCGGACAATAACTCAAAAAGGCTTTCACCAATGTCCATGAAACTTTGGTGAATTGTTTATATCTATTGATGTAAGCTCCCTTTCAATTTTTATAAATTTAAGATTTTAAGTTTTGGATTAATGGGGCTTTATTCATAAAAAAAGGGGATTTTTAACACTTCGGACAATAACTCAAAAAGGCTTTCACCAATGTCCATGAAACTTTGGTGAATTATTTATATCTATTGATGTAAGCTCGGAGCCTCCCTTTCAATTTTTATAAATTTCAGATTTTAAGTTTTGGATTTATGGGGCTTTATTCGTAAAAAAAAAGGGGGATTTTTAACACTTCGGACAATAACTCAAAAAGGCTTTCACCAATGTCCATGAAACTTTGGTGAATTGTTTATATCTATTGATGTAACAAATAATACTTAATAAAATCTGATGAAAACATAAAATTTGTTGAACAAGTGACAACATGAAAATCCTAACATGTGACTAAATATTCCTTAAATGTTAAAGGGTGTCATTTTATGAAAAAAATAAGGAAATCAAGTCTCCTAAACATTTATCAATATGATCATCTTGTGAATATTCTAAGCAATAAAAAGGTAATAATCATTATCCACCATATTAAGCACCATTTGAACAACTTTTGCATACATCTTTGTATAATTTAGTATGGATTCCTTACTGTGTTCAACAGAATCTAACTATGAGCAATATACCCCAAGAAAATTACCTTCTTTCAAACTACTATAAAATTTGGAAATCAGCCATAGAATTACTAAAACCCATAATCATATATCACTTTTCTTATATTGCATTGAAGACTTTTTATGTTATATGCCAATGTTAATGATATTTGTTTTTGGAAAATGACGCAGTCATTGTTCCATTACTGGCGACCTGAACTTCATTACATTTCTCTGCCTACCGCGCTTGGTTTCGTATTTACTATTTTCTATACAAACTGGAATTTGCTTGTGTTCCATCATTATGCATGAGAGGTCATTGTGTAGTAATCAGCCAGGAACCAGTTAACAACTAACTGGTTTCTGCTTGTATTCCACTACACTCGAACAAAGTGTTGTAGTTTGACGGGAACCAGTTTAGAATTTGTAAACTACAAAACGTAATCGGCTATTGTTCATTCCGTTTTGGTGTTTCATACCGACTTTTATGGTTTGAATAAGCTTAAGACCCTTCAAACATTAATGTGATAGGTATATTAAAGACTGTTTTACAAAAGGATGGAACTGTTTTGCTTTCAAAGTCGTACTATAGTGATATCTGTTATGTACGGATTTCCACTCTCACCGGTTAATTTCTTCTTTTACACGTGCTTTTGAAACTTCCTGTTTAAACATCGCAAGTTTTAAAATTGTTTTTTGAGTGAATTTAACTTATTTTAACAATCATGAAGCGTTCCAGAATTATTTTCAAGCAGTTTCTTCTTCTCTTTGATGATGGAAAATAGGTTTTTCTCAAGAAAATACCGCAAACGATCGCAGAGGAATTGAAACGTACAAGTCAAGTCGGCACCTGGTTAAATTGGCATCTTGTCAAATCGGCACCTATTTGACGTCAATTCGTCATCCAATAATATTTGTTATAATATTTTCTATTCAATTAATTAATAACTGTTACCAAGTACATAGTGAATATGTTGTTGTGTATTTAGGTAAACAACGAAACCAAAGTGAAATTATGTTGTTGTGTATAAAGGTAAACAACGAAGCCCTTACCCAAGCTGTTGTTTTAACAATTAGACAATTATTAAAATAAAATGGAAAACTATGAGTCCCTTTCAATAAATCAAACTTTCATGCCAAATAATAAGCAAATTTAAGGTGTTTTTTTTTCAGTAAAGTTTAAAAAGCATTAAACAAACAATCCTGTAAAATGCTCAACTGGTTTAAATAATGCATAAAAATATCCAATATCTCATGTATTAGTCCAAATAATTATGACGTCTGGCAAGGCTATTTTATTTTTTTTCTGTGATGTCTTCCTACGAAGTTCGTAGGAAGGTTCGTAGGAAGGCTTCGTAGGAAGGCGTCCCAGAAAAAAATTAACATAGCCTTGCGGTCATAGAAAGGTGTCCCAGAATAAAATTAAAAAAGCCTTGCCAGACGTAATAATTATTTTGACTACTCATATATATATATCATTAAAAATACACAAAAAAAGTCATTAAGTTGAGAAAAATAAATATATACAAAATGTACATGAACACCCAAAAATGTGAAAGTTAGTATTTAACTCTTTTTGCTTAAATACTGAAAAAAATTCTGGCAACCCCTTACTTATTTTTACTCTTTTTGCTTAAAATACTGTTAAAATTTATATATAACATGGGTGACGAATTGACTATATCAGGTGTCGATTTAACCAGGAGCTGATTTGTCCAGGTGCCAATATAACCAGGTGCCGGTTTGACTAGAATTCTTTGACAAAGGTTTGAAATTACCTGAGTTTCATTAGACCTTTGATAACAGTAACAAAAAGATTATTTACTTAATATTTTGTGGGAGAAGGGGGTTCAGACTATGTGGTATCAGGTCTGTTCGCGCCCAATACACTTTCGCACCCTACACGTTGGCACGTTGGCACCCAAGGTCCGTTTGCACTCTACTCATTCGAGCCCAATTTTAATTCAAATTCAAGTTGAATAATTGGAAAATCATGATTGTTGTTTTAAATTGCTTTGGTGTAAATACTGAATGTATTTATAGCTTGGTATGAGTAAAACATTGAAGATTTTAAAGGAAAAACACAAAAGATAATTATTTTTAACAGCTTGGTCCCTTTGATCTGAAACAACGAAACAATAAAATATAGGAACCAAAATATAGCAATCCACTATTATAACCAAAACATGATAAAATCTATTCAACACACAGAAAAAAACATAGTCAGAATCTCACTTCATTTTGAAAGAAGTCAATGAAACAAAGTTATAGCAATACACTAACCAAAACATGATTAAGAGTTATTCAACACAAAATAAAACGTTGACAAAATACCACTTTATTTAGAAAGGATTATTATAATTTTTAACAATACGCTATCTAAAACATGATTAAGATTTATTCAACACAAAAAAAAATGCTGTCTCACTTTATTTTGAGACAATGACAACAATTATACTTATAAGAAAACACTTGCTTACAGAGTTATTAAACACAAAACCAATTAAGATTGGGTGCGAACATGTAGGGTGTGAAAGTGAAAGGGGCGAACGGACCCGGATTCAGACTATGTACCAGTGAGAAATATACAAGTCTTTCTACGGTATTTATTTGTACAATTCAGGTAGTCTTGACCTATTCATTTGTCTTAAAAAACAGCCAGTTGTCACCTTCACTTCACACACACACACATATACGAATATCAATTATATGCTTACGAGACATGTTGCATTGTTAAACTAATTACGGTATGTGAAAATCAAGACTTGCATAAAAACTATCCCAATATTAGAGACAGTGGCGTCATTTTTCCTCAGAGCTTTCAGCTCTTTGATTTTATGCTAAATATTGAAAAGCTGAACTAGGTTTAATCATCAGTGTCTTCTTCACTGTAATCACTGTCCTCATCATCAGAAAAATCCTCATTTTCATTCTCAGAAGAGGCCTCCTCATTATCAATGAAATCTTTATCTTCATCATCAATGAAATCCTTACTTTCATCACCTACTTTCTCATTTAGATCATAACTTTCAGTAGAGTCACTTTCCCTGTTATCTTCTTGCTGCTCCTCATTGTCATTGTAGTCTTTTTTTGCCATTTTTTATACGCCCGTCGTCAATGAAATCCTTACTTTCATCACCTACTTCCTCATTTAGATCATAACTTTCAGTAGAGTCACTTTCACCATCTTCACTTTCCCTGTTATCTTCTTGCTGCTCCTCATTGTCATTGTAGTCTTTTTTGCCATTTTTATACGCAAACAACGGGCGTATCATGCGCTAAAGCGCAGCCCTTTATTTAGCCATGGCGTCGTCAGTCTGTTGTCGTTTTAGGAGTTTGAATATCCCTCTGGTATCTTTGAACTCTCGTTTATTCATTCTTATGTATTAACCTACTTCCATCATGGAGAAATTCCGCTTGCGGTAGCCATAATATGGCCTTCTTTTACTTTAGGGGTCCCAACCTATATTAAGCTATACCGAATAAGCCTTTACCCCAAAGCTCACCCTAATCCATACCTAAACCCAACATGAGTTCTAACCCTAAAACCTCATCCTTACAGAGAAAATCTCCATACCAAACTCTAACCATGACTGAACCCTAACTCTAAAGTATAGGGACCTTTAAAGTAAAAGAAGGTCCAAAATCTCGTCATACTTTCCTCGTTAATGACATAAATACTACACATAAGCAATAGGTCGAGTGGCGCATTAGAGGAGCAGGAACTGATTGTTACTATGTAGCACCTTAGTTCTCTACGTAGTTTTAGCCATGTTGCTCAATGACTAGTTTTATGTGTATTTTTTCTAAACTGCTTGTTTGTTTTTCTTTTCGTTTGGTTGTATAGTGTTGTGTGTCTGAAACAAAGTTATGGGTTTTATTGTCTCCCCTATCGGTATATTGCTTCTTGTATTGTCTGATAGCCGATGGGTCTAAGTAGTTCATCTTCTGAAATGTCGTTTTCTTGTATAGACTCGGGGTAAAGTTATTGTTAAATTTATCTTATTATATATCTTTGTCTATTGACCATGTTCATAATGTTGACCAAGCGCACACAGATGTAGCGTGATTGACATTTAACAAGGAATTCCGTTAAAACCGATGATATCGGTGTATATGTTTTAGTTCCTTGTTGAAGGGCCTTAGACAACGCTGACGGGTTAGAGAATAGCATTGCATTTGATTTCTTCCTATATGTATTTTATATTACGAAAGCATACCCAATATCTTTTTGATTATATCATATCAACAGATTTTGTCTCTCGAACTGAGTAAAGGTTGATACAGATATTTTCGTATAGCAGGTGTGTGAACTTGTGCATTTACAGGTATATATATATGGCTTTCTTATTCTGGAGAGAACTAATTCTTCTCTTAAACATTTGTTAAATGTGTATATTACCTCATTTCTTTCTTTCGGTAAGTTTTTGGGAAATTGTTATGCAATCCATCCGAATTATCTGCTGTATTCATGAATTATGCATTGCCATGTTATAAAACCTATATTTTGATTTGCTAAGGGGTTTGATAAATTAACCATTGGATATTCTGTTTCGAAATAAAAAGATGTACACAATCGAAATCATCTTCGCAAGCAAAGGGTTACTATCTGGGGCCCTCCTCAAGATGAAAAAAAAGGGGGGGGGGGTAAACGAAGGTTCATTAAAAGTCGTCTGGACTATAGACAGGCGCCTTCACCATATAACAAGATCTAAATCCCATTTCGAATCGGCCAGAAAGAACAACGAAAAAAGCATCCGCGGAAATAAGAAACTTTACAGTAGATTAAAAGTATGTAGAATGAAATAAGTGGTGAAATTACAATGTATGCTTCAATTAAACACCCTATCAACTTAGTTCTAATATCTATAAAATAAATTCAAATTATCTCTATTTTGAACATTTTTCCTTTGATGTTTTTTTGTGATAATTTTCATATCAAGCTATTCGCTTGAGATGGAAAATTATCGCTAGAAACTAAAGACGCACATGGCGTTGCTAATGAAATTGACATGAAATTGACAACGTCGTCATAGGTAAAATAGCGATAAACAGATTATCATTGGTCATCTCAACTCGATTGCTTTTCTCGCTTTCGCCGTACAAAGCAATCATCAACAAGAAAGAAATATCATTCAAATTGACAGTGTATCTTAATTTGTCTCACGTATGTGCCACATGGGATTGTGAAGTAGGATCTGCTTACCCTTTCGGAGCACCTGAGATCAACCCCAGTTTTGGGTGGTGTTCTACAATGTGTAATACACATTCACATGGACATAAATTTCCTTTCTTCATTAAAGTTTCTGCACAAACATGTACATTTTGATATTAACAAAGAATACTGTAAAACTAGATGATACGCTTTATTTATTCATCTTGCCATAACATCTCGATAGTACAATTTCGGCCGCTCTGTATACAATTTGGAACTGGCTAGCCTTCCAATTTCATTTGCAAAGTTTATACACATTATTTCATTCAAATGTTATCTTGTATTTACTGTCTTTCATTTCTTCTTTGTACTGAGCATCAAATTTCTCATTCTGTGCGACCGTAAAATGGTTTTTCCAATCTCCTATTTCACCTGAAAATAAGTTTAACATTATTATAAGCAAGAGGTACGAATGCTCCCCACCTGTGTTTGGGTAGAAAGCTGACAAAATCGTGTGTATTTTGAATATAAGGAATTTACATAATTATATAACATTTAGTAATTTCTCCATTTTGTGTTAACAACTTTCTGAATTTAGCTTAAACAAATACAGGAGTTGCACCTTTATCGATTGAAGTACTTGCAATTTTGTATATAAAAAGTTAAAAAAAAAAGACAGAAATAACTCCAGTTGAAAGAATATTTGTTGATGGCAGATCTTTCTTAGTTTTTCTTTGGTTTATTGGTTATAATTGTTTAAAAGTAAACTTATGACGACTTAAAGCTTTACATATTGTAAGATACCCGGCAGTCCTGTCTACTATTGAAGCTTGTATGCCGATTTCTATATTTTTTTGCTGTATTAATATTGTTGGCGTGCGGTCTCATTGACGTTTACGTCACATCTCCTTTTGTTCACTTTGAAGTTGCTGTATTTCACTTTCTAACCTCATTTAGAAAGCCCATATCTAAGTCACGCTTACCAGTTAAGTCATAAACTAACTCAAGTAGAAATATTTGACATTGTGCAACCGGTCTAGCGTCAAAATCAAAGATAAAAGATGGAAATGGCAGACCAGAAATCTCGTGAATAATTAAGAAAAAAACCTAGAATGTAATAATTCCATTACATTTTCAAGATGACCACACTGTGTACAACATAACTGTAAGGCGATCTTGTATGCACAAACACGTACATTGGTAAATCGGGCAAATTATATACGTACCTTTCCGATATATAAACCCTTTGCCATCAACAATCACTGTGATATCAAATTTGTTTTTCTGCATATTTCCAAATGATGTTTCTTTGGCAATTTGTTCTAATGTGTCGTCTGAACATGGTGTACCAAGAAAATCTGCAAGTTTCTTTATTTCTCTTACAGGATCCTAGAGTAGACCAGTAATGATATAGAAAATAATGTATAATCAAGTTGGATGTACTAAAGGTATTTTTATGCATATGTAAAAAAAAAGAATGAATAAATGAATACTTTATCAAAATAGCATTAATTATACTATTAAAAGCAACGAAAACATATTTTCAACACGACAGAGAGTTATAGCTACAAATACATAAATAGCTTAATAGGAAAACTTGAAATAAGAAAATAAGCAACATCAAGTAAAATAATATGATCTGATTGACCTTGCATATTTACACAATTTCTTTAGAAGTAAAACAGACTTTAAAATTTATTGAAATAAATACTGAATTTTGTAGTGCTTAGTCAAGACCAAAATAAAATTGGCCACAAATTAGGCCCTATTGATCTATAGGTTAGAATTTTCCTTAAAAAAATTAAACCATGAATTAACTATGTCAGTTACTCCTAAATGTGTTGTAAAAGTTAACTGTTGTTTAAAAAAATTAATATTTATATGGTTATTATTCATTCAATAATGTTCAAAATATAACGAAAACTGAAATGTTCCGGTCACATCCTCTCATTAGTCTAAAGTTGAATAGATGTATTTTGAGGAAAGCTGCAACACTAAAGCCTAAATCCAAGCATTCATGTTTTCTTCATTTGGAGTTGATGAAAGTTGGGGAAAAGTATTTAAGAGGGTAATGGTAATGTTCTATTTTGACTATCCTAACCTCTTTTAGGAGCTACCATTTGATTTGTGGAGGTGGTGCTAAGATGAAAAAGAAATTACTGTGCTTTTTTCAGTTGTTATCTCTGTCCTGCCTTTTTATAGTTCACTATATTCGGTCCTGCCCTTTTTTGTTAGTTTATACTGACTTTTATGTTACATAAATTGTCATTCAAATCTCATAGGTTGACATAGCTGCGGAACCGTAGCTCTTAGGTCCTTATGTTATTTTTTGACTATTTGCGGACCATAGTCTATGGTCCGCAAATAGTCAAAAAATAACAGACTATGGTCCGCAAATAGTCAAAAAATAACATAAGGACCTAAGAGCTACGGTTCCGCAGCTAAGGTTGACAACGTAAAAAACTACGAAAGACCATCCATTCAGTCAACAGATAAAACCGGGGATCTCGGGTGCTCCGGAAGGGCTTATTGATCCTGCATCACTCATGACGGTAAAATTATAAGATTTGATTGGTCTTTCAAATTGGTTGACAAATGCTTACTTAAAAACTTGCTGTTGAAATTGTCAGTCTTATGCACGTTTAGCTTTTATACGGCGGTAAAATCATATTAAAAAAAATGACTATCACATGTATCACTAAAAGTTTTCATAATATTTTTATGAAGATAGTTGACTACCTTTTTCATATCTTCATAATAACAGGTAAAAATCGTCTCTGGAAAGTCGCTTGCTGCTCGTTCCATTTCTAACTCATAGTTATACCATGATCCATAAGGCACTATGGAGTATACAATATACATTTTGTTTTTAAATACATCAAAATATCTCGACCTTGATATATCTTTAAAGTATAGGGAAATAAAAAAAAACTATTGATATGTTTGCAGTGAATTATATATTTAGTTTTAAGAATTATAATATATACTGGATTCTAAGTAAAGTAGCCTTTCAGAACTAAAAGATTAATGTTGATCACTTCATTGAACACAAAAAGAGAAAAAGAAAAGAAAAAAAATAAGAAAGGCACTTGTTTATGATTTTATAGTATTCAGCCTGTCAAGACCAAGTCAAACAACAGGTATAGGCGGAGGGTTGAGATCTCACAAACATGTTTAACCCCGCCGTCCCAAGTCAGGAGCCTCTGGCCTTTGTTAGTCTTGTATTATTTTAATTTTAGTTTAATTTTAGTTTCTTGTGTACAATTTGGAAATTAGTATGGCGTTCATTATCACTGAACTAGTATATATTTGTTTAGGGGCCAGTTGAAGGACGCCTCCGGGTGCGGGAATTTCTCGCTACATTGAAGACCTGTTGGTGACCTTCTGCTGTTGTTTTTTTCTATGGTCGGGTTGTTGTCTCTTTGGCACATTCCCCATTTCTATTCTCAATTTTATATATTTCAAACTAAGATTGTTTTTTGTTATCGGACCCGGAGTAAAGTAATGTGTATCCAGTAGTCCAATCGGTGACTACTCGAGAACAATGAGGTAACAAGGCAACTCATTATGAACATTGTTTTGATGAAAAATTATGTTGACCACAAATACATTTAGTAGAATAAAATACTCACGTTTTCCGGACATAAACAGTTCAAAAAATTCCTCCCATGTTCCATCAAAGTTGATAAACATGTCTTTTAAACAGTGATAATAATATGAAACACATACATCTTTAGGATTTCGAATCATGTGCACAATTTTGACCTTTTTTTCTTTGTGTTGCTTTGGTAAATATTTAAATAGACAATGCGTGTCCATAATTCTTGGTGATGGAACACCTTCTAGCACAGACAAATCTTCAACTGCTTCTAACATGCTTTGCATTTTGCTCTTGTTGTCTAATTCTGTCGTGTTTCTCAGTAACATATTCACTATTTCATAAGTCCAATGTGTTCCTAAAATGAAAGTATTTTTTTCCCTCACTTGGATCAGACATTTGAAGTATTATTGAAATTAAAGAATATTGATAAAAAAAACCATATAGTAATCAGTCATAGAAAGCCATTCACCTAATAAATATTAACTTTTAAATTCTTTTTTTTTTAAAGAAGATTGTTGGAAAAGAATTCAAATATTAAGAAAATTGCTTTTTATCATCACCTTACCATAACAAAGATTTATGATATGTCAAAAATAATAAATCCTACTTATTTGTAAAATCTATAAAAAAAAGCAACTAAAAAAACCCTTATTGAATTGAATATTGAAAATTATGATGATTAAATAAGACAACTAGTATACAAAACGGCAAACCAGATTATATCGAGTGTCCAAATTTCATATACGGTTTACACTCTGTATAAATGTTTTTATCTTGCAATCAGCTACATGCATATCATGCATGCAGGGACATAAAACATTTTTTTTCTGTATTGTATTTGTACAGTCTTCTATTACTTCGCTTCCTTGTTGAGTCAGCGCTAATGTGAATATTTCATTTTGTCTACCAATTTATTTTTTGTTTTTATTTCGCGGTCAATTTCTATGAAAAATTAGACAAATTATTTGGATTTAAATAACTAAAGCTATTACATTCAAGTGCCAGAAGTAAATTGTAGGATATTTGTTTTTAATCCAAATAGCTGTTTCTAAAAAAGAATAAAAAAATATAGAAACGTACTTGTATTGCATTTTTCCTGTAATTTACAACCGGCACTTGAAGCTTTAGCTTAAAAAAATCTACCATTATTTAATACAAAAATGAGTAATAAATTATCTGTTCTAAAACGTGGAGTTTGAGATGTTTCTCCTGACCACTATATGAAGCAAACGTCAGTTCACACAATTAGATTTTAAAACATAACTAATATTCTTCCATACCTGACTTTGCATACGTGCAGATTATTATATCTGAATCTCTAGATTTGACATTCATTATATCTTCAATTACATTCTTGGCTTCTTTTTTCCTAAACGGCATAAATGATGGATACGAAACTCCTTCAAATTCTGGCTGAGGAACTTTTTCAAGTTGGGCCAACATTTTTCTCTTCTCCTCTAGTTCCGACTGCATTTTTTTTTACTGTCTGTGTAGTTTAAAGTGTCAATGACAAGCAAGTTCGCTGAAATAAGAAAACTAGAGGCTCATGGGAGTTTGAATCACATCACAAAACGAACAAAATAATTATAACAATACAATTGAATATGAAAATGGTGAATGTGTCAAAGAGACAACAACCCGACCAAAGAGCAGATAACAGCAGAAGTCCAACAACGGGGCTTCAACACAGCAAGAAAATCCCACGTCTGGAGGCGGGCTTTGGCTGACACCTAAACAAAACTGTGTACTAGCTCATAGAAAATGAGCGTCTCACTAAAACTCCAAAAGCAATAAATAAAAAAAGATTAACAGATGCTCCTGACTTGGGAAAGGCAAAACAATTGCGTCTGGGTTGAGCGTGTTTTGTGAGATTTAAACCCCCCCTCGAGCTAATGTAGAATAAACAAACACGCAACAGTACTCACAGTAAAAGTCAGTCTGATAACAGAATAGTTAACGTAAGAAAATGACAATAATACACAATTTAACAAAGGATTACTAGCAGTTACTGACATGTCACATGCGGACCTCAATTAAACTGTTTAAAAGATAATTTCTTCAACATATGAAGATCAAGCACAATTCCATCAAACTACCAACGAATGAATAATTCAACTGCTTTGTGTGTCTCACTTTAAAAACTAAAACAAGAGAGCACACGTTGATATGTCACGCCTGATGTACTGACCATTGATCGTTGATAGTTCCAAAATGCAAAGTTTTACTACAAGTATCATATAAAATCAACATGATCCAAGAAAATGAGACCAAGGTCATATAAAGCAAGCCAGAATACACCAAATATAGCTGACCTATACTTACATGACCTTATACTTTAAGAAAAATGGATCAAAATACAAAAAAATAACATTGAACAATGAACCTTGAAAATGAGGTCAAGGTCAAAAAAACCTGCCAGACTTGCATATACATTGTAAAATATTTTGATACACCAAATATAGTTATAGTTGCATACGGAATCAGAAAAACAGACCGAAACACCAAAAACTAAACTTTCACCACCGAACCATGAAAAGGAGGTCAAGGTAAGATGGCACGTGCCAGTTGGATATTTACACCCTTTATACAATCATTCCATACACCATTAATCTAATTTTAGAGATTTTCGACCAGACTTTAGTTCGACCCCTATTCTGTATATATAGACAAGACAGCAATGTTTATTGATCAACTTTGACAAAAAACACAAACTTTATTGTTGAGATCCTACGGAAAAAGCAGACACATGCTTGTTTCAACCCATTCAGCAGTTTGGGAGGATATTTTAAAGGGAAAAGTTTACAGGCGGTGGACGCAAAAGGATGACAAAAGATTTTATGCAAGACCTCCAGGCAAGGTGATCTAAAACGTGAGAAAATTGAATAAATTTGTACGGATATACTTGTTCCATTCCTCCACAGTGATATTTTCATTAATACGAAGCTCTTCAACAATTCTAAACTATAATAGTCATGGAATACCATATTTTGATGTCAATGATGCTATTATTGTCCCGCTGTGTTATTTTGGTCGACGTTGACAAAATGAGTTTCCCACCTGCTGTTAGGAACACTTTGGTCGTCAATGAGAACAGGGCAAATACGCGGTTACTTTTCCGGCAGAAATATGACTATGGCTGTTCTGTGGCTATAACACACGCAAAACCCGATGTTTTTGTAACACATGTGCGATAATTAACGTTACCAAAATCGTCACATGGTTTTTCATGACATTTGTACCTAGATACACAATAGCCGAAAGGAATCTGTGACGTACCCATCCATATACAGAAGTGGCAAATACAGATACAATATCCTTGCATGAACGATAAGAGTATCTATCCCCTGTTGCAAAAATGATTCACAAGTAGCCAAATATGGTCCCAATTGAAAATACAAGTGCTCGCAAGGCCATATCACACCAATTTTGCTCTGAATCTAAGTCAAACATTACATTGTATTAAGGAAAGAAAGAAATGTCGACAATATCTTCATTTGATCTATCTCCCTTTGTACATAATTTTAGAATCGATGGTTTATCAGTTATATTATGTAGAGGCGTGTAGGCATCATATTAACCAAGTTCTAATTTACGACCCAAGACAAGTATACTAGTTATTAAACAGATATAGGATAGTTGTAAACAATTAGTCCCAGTTTATTTTTTTTTAATTTATACCTCATTGACCTTGGTATATGAATAATATAAAACATTTGATCAAAGATTCAATGTTCACCTAGCTGCACTCATGAAGCTGTGTATACTCAAGAAATACAGACCGTGAGGTTACCTATGACTGTTAACTTCTGTGTCATTTGGTCTCTTGTGGAGAGTTGTCTCATTGGCACTCATACTACAACTTTTATTTTTTTATAAAGAGATTGAAATACATCTCACAGCGACGCGACAATATTCAGCCACCAAACACCGAAAATATAAGACACCCAGTCCCTACCCCCCCCCCCCCCCCCCAACCCCCACAAAAAGAATTAAATTAGATTTAAAACATATTCATTCTATATACCGATTACTTACCAAACAAATGGCATATAAAAATCGCACAAACTGAAGTACCTGAATTTAATGATTAATTATCCAAATAATCCTTTCGATAATATGAATACACTGTCAACACAATGATTAAATGTATTACAAATATATTTCTTTGAGGCACAAGTGTAACATAAAATATTGTCCCCCATGAAATATTGTCCATCAGATACTAGATTGACATTTTTTTTCAATATAGTTTTGGAAGTGCTTGAGTACAGTGTAACTGGAATATTAATTTGTGTTAATTTGTTATTATAAGTCATACAAAATATCAATATCTAAAATGAATATATGTTGATAACCTCCCCTTCATGAGACAAAATCCCATGACAATCTGTCTATGAAATATTGTCTCAATACTCACAGCATTTAACCAAAAGATATAACATCCCTTTAACAGGACATAATTTCATAGTATTCATCTGTGAAATATTGTCTCAATTCACACAAAATATAACCTCCCTTTGACAAGAGAAAAAATACAATATTATTCATCTGTGAAATATCGTCTATATACAGACAAATTTCACAATGAAAAGTTGTTTTTCTATGGACATTTTTCCATAGACGAGGACAATATTTCATGACACATAGTTATGAAATATTGTCTTGTTTGACAATATTTCATAGGATAATATTTTGCTTTACACAGGGACTCGGTAAGCAGATTGAAATATTGTTTATCAATGTTTTTCAAATTTCGCATTGTTGGTGTCATTTTTTTATTGCCTGACTACAAAGAAATTCAAACGTTGATTATGTAATACAAATAGACAGGAAATGCAACAAAAAGAAAGATTAAAAAAACAATGATAAACTATTTTCAATCTGCTAACCGAATCTCTCTGATTTGAGGTTCATCAGAGGGAATTAAAAAATATGGCAGTGTTTACACGGCCAATTAATTTCCTCTTGAGTACAAACAAACCTGTGCGCCTGGTCAAGTTTTAAGCGATTGCAGGAATCAAAATGTCTTTTTATGTTTCAGTAGACTAAAAACTAACCTTGATTTTGAGATTCTTTTTTGTCATTCCAAAAGAGTGCCAAACACAACAACCGAATTTTGTTTAAATCACCTTATATATTCGTTTGTTTTATATTATCTTATGTGGTCAGACATCTATTGCCCATCTATTGTAAATCGATACAACTCACTGTTATTATTACTCAGTAAGAACTTCTCATTTTTCTAAACTTGGATTTTTGTTGAGCATGCAACTTCTGTTCGACATAGAAATTGGTATTGATACGGCGGCGACGGCGGTGGCGTTAATAAACTTCTTAAAAGCTTAAAATATTTCAGAAAGTAGATGATCTGGTTTCTTCACACTTTGTATATAGATACAATGTAGATGTAATTCCAGATTGATTTATCTGACCTTCAGCTCATTTTCTTGGATCATGTTAAGTTTATGTAATAGTTGGACTAGCAGCATAAACATTAGACATTAGACATTAGACATTATTTCATTATACCAATCATGGGCCCTTGTCGGGCAAGATACACAAACATCATAATACAATGATTATCTAAACATTAGTGAAATACACAATAAGTAATACACAAATAATAACTTGATAATATGAGCAATGTAGGATATAATTATGGTAAGAGGCATTGAGTGTAATGAGGCCAATTTAATATCAAAAGAATATGAGATAAAGTTTATTAATACGGAAACAAAAAAAAAGTGAAAATAGAACCAGGAATGAAGTATCTCATTCTGCAGTAGTTCTCCTCATGACCAGTGCACAGCAGTGAGGGACTTTTACATCACAACAATGCAAAGGTTATCAAGGGGAGATCCTTCAGAACTAGCTACAGATACATGAGATAACTCCAATAGTGATTCTCCTCATGATTAATGCACAGTAGCAAGGGATGACATTGCTATTGTGCAATATTCATCAAGGGACGGTGCTCTAGAACTCACTTTAGAGAAAATATCAAGTTCAAATTACAAGTAGTAGAGGGAGATAAATCCCATTAAAATTTTTCATATTTCTTAATGAACATGCATAATTCTGATAATAAATTTTCATCTTCATTATTCATTAACCATATCAGTTTTTGGTTAGGGTCAAGAATTTTAAAATTCTTGCAGCCATTATTTATCATTGTTATCATGTCTTTCCTTTGGTCTGATAAACTATCACAGTTGAAAAGAAAATGTGTTTCATCTTCGACCTCAATTACTACAACATCTCTTACATATTCTATTGTGTCGGGGAGTATTACTATATCTACTTCTCTCTATAAGTAAATGGTGAGCAGATATGCGAAATCTTGTTAGACTACGTCTATCTTCAAATATTTTTAACAATATTAAGATATTTTTCACAACCAGAATTTGATTTAAAGGTAACATATGTGCATAGTTTTCCATCTGAGTGAGTTTTGAGATTTTTTCCCCAATCTTTCAACATGGCATTCTTGGTTTTCTGTTGTCAATTGGTTTAGCCGTGTCTGAGGATATTTAATAATTATTAATCAGTGAAAGAAGTTTTTCAGATGACATATACCACGATGGTTTCTTTGACTCATACAATTTCTTTGATTTTATAAATGCATTATATAACAATTGAAAGTTAGTGTCTGATGTTTCTAGTCTGTAATAGTATTTAGTCATTGCTTTAATCATGTTAAAATATATTGGTAACTTCCCAACTCAGTTAATACTGCAAAATTGGTGCTTTTGTTTGAGCTCCAAGAATAAATTTACAGAATTTAGTAGGAAGTTTTTCAGCAGGTAATCTAGAGTAAATATGATCAAATGAAAAAATCCATTTCTATATTTAGACGACATTAGATTAAAGGCACCCCATATCTCACAGCTGTATAATAGGGTGGGTTTGATGGTATGATAAAAAACATGCATGCTTGTTTTGACTGAAGGATGCAAGGATAAAAAATCTTCAGATAACTTAAAATAGGCTTTTAGTGCCTTTTTATACAATTCACCCTGGGCTACTGTAAAGGAGTCAGATGCACAAAAATGTATACCCAAATATTTATATGTATTAACACCATTTAGCATAAAATCATAGCATACAATCAATGGTTAGCAGTGGTGGATCCAGAAATTTTCATAAGTGGGGACCTGCTGACTACCCAAAATTTTCCCATAAAAGGAGGGGGATCCGCCTTTGGTTAGTAAACTGGCAAAGAAGGCAATACACTTCAGTGTGTGCACTCGTTGTTTGTTGCATTCTGTGGGAACCAACCAAAACAAATATAAATAATCTATAAATTCATCAAAATGTTATAAAATTTTCAATATAAAAATGAATTTGAAATTTAATATTGTTCATGGTTCCTGTCATGTCTGAAAACTTAACAATGTGTACAGGGTTGTATGTACTCACTGAGTAAATACGGAGATATTTGTCAAAAGATAACGACAAACCTAAATTTAAGACAAACACATTATTTTGTGTAAATGCCTTATACCCAATTTAACATCCTAGATTTTGACATCAGCGGAAAACAAAAGCAATTCATTAACATTCCACCAAATTAAAAACTAGTATGCATAACTTACCTGCCAACAGTCAGATGACACGCCAAAGAATGAATTCAGACTATTGGTATTTAATTAACCTCTTTATCTGTCTAGTCGACATCGAACCATTTACTAAATGTTGATCATGAATATGGTGTTCTATATCATGTATATTGAGCTTGACCCACCTGGTAAAAATGAAAATGTTTGATTGTAATGCCATACACAGAGTGATCGTCGAGGTAATTCGTAGCAGGTGATAATATTTGTTATGTTTAGAAAGTTAAAATATTTTAATTTTAATGGTTATCTTAATATAACAAAACCACATTTAAAGCCCAATACATTAGAAGATTTTAACTCATTTTTGAATGTATTCATATAGAGATCGGTTATTAAAGTCATATGAAACGAATGAGTGGTGAAAAATAATGTTTATCCAATTCTTGAACCAATGCATGTATATATCATAAACTTAGTTTTCTGTGCACGATTTTATCATTTTTTAAGCAAGTATATCGTATAATAGTCATTTTTTGTTCTCTCTGTCTGTTATGATTTTACAAATATGTCTGCTCATTAAATGCGTGTTTTGAAGCCGGAGTTTACCGATTGTCACCTTATAGTAAACAAATAACAAAAAGCATGGGTATTGAGCACGTGTTTAACATGTAGAATCAGATAATTGTTTATTTTAATGACAGATCCATGCGTGTTGCGATCACCGGATTTTTACGAGAAGGGTTACGCTAAGGTCACTATGCATACGGAAAATATGTCGGCGAATTGCTTCCTGGAAGCAAGCAATTAAAAATAAGTAAACTTCTTCTAAATGTGTACAAATTAAAGAATGTTCCACAGAAAAAAGTGTATGTACATAAGTTGTATAATGAAAACTATCCATTTAGTAAAAAAAAACCACATGCATATTTTTTTTTTAATTTGAGGTTTCTTATGACTAAATTTAAAACAGGGGCGGATCCAGCCATTTTCTACAGGGGCTGTTGTTCCCAACCCAGGTAAAGGGGTAGGGTCGGTGTTTCAAATATGTGTCCCCCATTCTAATGCATTGATCGTCCAAAAAAAAAGAGGGGATTCCAACGCCCGGAATCCCCACCCCTGGGTCCGTCATTGTAAAACGTATCCAAAGTATCCGATATGCAACTCAGTAAGGAAATATGCTAAGATTATCATCTAAAACGAATATAATCGGTGAACTATTTGATTAATAATTTGAATCAATGTCATATGTTGTACTACTCTTAAGTCATACCTCCCCTTTTTTGTAAAACAAAATTATTACCAATCTTGAAAAAACCCAGTGTTTAATTGTTGTAGTTCCCAATGAAATGAGCTGCGTCGCTTAGAAATCGACCTTAATATGCCAATGAAAATCAGAACATCTGTTAACTTATTTTGTGTTGAATAAAACATCTATGCAAAGTCTGTAACTATTGATATACGAACCCTACAAAACAGACCAAAATTAATCTGTTCTTTTGTAATAGAATATTTCTAATGCAATCAATCACTTATACATGTAAATGTATGAGTGCACTTATATTATGTCGATTTCTATCCGACGCAGCTCAAATAAAGATCTTTCATAAGCAACATGGACTTATTAAGGATTATGTACCCTTTTGTTATTTAAATGCTAAATATCAAGAAGTCATATTTTCTTTATTTTCTTTTGTTACATCTTCTGACATTGGACTCGGACTTCTCTTGAACTGAATTTTAATGTGCGTATTGTTATGCGTTTACTTTTTCTACATTAGCTAGAGGTATAAGGGGAGGGTTGAGATCTCATAAACATGTTTAACCCCGCCGCGATTTTGCGCCTGTCCTAAGTCAGGAGCCTCTGGCCTTTGTTAGTCTTGTATGATTTTTAATTTTAGTTTCTTGTGTATAATTCGGAGTTTAGTATGACGTCCATTATCACTGAACTAGTATACATATTTTTAAGGGGCCAGCTGAAGGACGCCTCCGGGTGCGGGAGTTTCTCGCTACATTGAAGACCCATTGGAGGACATCGGACTCGGACTTCTTTTAAATTGAAATTATTGCCGATTGCATTGAGTGTGTAGGTAAAGGTAATAACTTTGGTTAGCTTGCTTGCTTGCTAGCGAAACCATGAAGTCATTATTAGGTTAGGTAAGTTACCCTCCTTTAAGAGTAGACTAGTCCGACAGATAACCAATATATCTGTCTTTAGGAATAGGCTACTTCGAAAGAAGGATAGTAATGACTTCAAGGTTCAGCTAGCAAGCAAGCTAACCAAAGATACTACATATTCCTACACATTTAATGCAATCGGTTGTAACTGTGTGTTTTGTTGTGTGTTTGTTTTTCTACATTGGCTAGAGGTATAAGGGGGGGTTGAGATCTAAAAAAAACATGTTTAACCCCGCCGCATTATTGCGCCTGTCCCTAGTCAGGTGCCGCTGGCCTTTGTTAGTCTTGTATGATTTTTAACCGGATTTTTGTGACAAAAATGTTGGTTATTGATTTGGGGATGTACGGCGGGCGGGCGGCAATCAAATGTTGTCCGTGCATTAACTCATGAACCGTTCAACCAAAGCTTTTAAAATTTTAATATGTTGTTACTGACAACTAAATGAAGGTCAAGTTCAGGAGTTATGGTTCTTGAAAGATTGAAAAATGGAATTTCCAGTCGTGTCCGTGCATTTACGCATGAACTGTTCTACCTAAGCTTCCCAAATTTTAATATGTTGTTACTGATGACAAAATGGAGGTCAAGTTCAATAATGGCGATTTTGACTTTTACCGTTCAGGAGTTATGGTTCTTGAAAGATTGAAAAATGGAGTTTCCAGTCGTGTCCGTGCATTTACGCATGAACTGTTCTACCTAAGCTTCCCAAATTTTAATATGTTGTTACTGATGACAAAATGGAGGCCAAGTTCAATAATGACGATTTTGACTTTGACCGTTCAGGAGTTATGGTTCTTGAAAGATTGAAAAATGGTGTTTCAAGTCGTGTCCGTGCATTTACGCATGAACTGTTTTACCAAAGCTTCCCAAATTTTAATATGTTGTTACTGATGACAAAATAGAGGTCAAGTTCAATAATGACGATTTTGACTTTTACCGTTCAGGAGTTATGGTTCTTGAAAGATTGAAAAATGGTGTTTCCAGTCGTGTCCGTGCATTTTCTCATGAACCATTCAACCAAAGCTTTTGAAATTTTTATATGTTGTTACTGATGGCAAATTAGAGGTCAAGTTCAATAATGACGATTTTGACTTTTACCGTTCAGGAGTTATGGTTCTTGAAAGATTGTGAAATGGCGTTTCCATTCACGTCGTTGCATTTACTCATGAACCATTCAATCTAAGCTTTTCAAATTTTAAGATGTTGATACTGATGACAAAATGGAGGTCAAATTTGATATTGACGATTTTCACTTTCACCATTCATCAGTAATGGTTCTTGTGATATTGCCAGGACACAAATAAATATTAATAAATCCGGTTTGCTGTCGTTGTGACAGCCTCTTGTTAATTTTAGTATCTTTTATATATTTCAGAGTTTAGTATGGCGTCCATTATCACTGAAATAGTATACATTTTTGTTTAGGGGCCAGCTGAAGCATGCCTCCGGGTGCTGGAGTTTCTCGCTGCATTGAAGACCCATTGTTGTTTTCTGCTCTTTGATCGGGTTGTTGTATCTTTGACACTTTCCCCATTTCCATTCTCAATTTTATCTCTAATGCAACCATCAAAAAAATTGTATTCTAGACATTGAGATTGGGAGACTACACATTTACAAACAACAGACCGCAATTTTAGGGACCAAAAGCAGGGCAAACATTTACTTGAAAATATTAAAAAATCTATAGGGGGACGAAAGAAACCAAAGGGATATCAAAACTCGTAAGTCGAAAACAAACAGATAATGACATGGCAAAACATTAAAAACGACGAAAAACGAACAATTGTACAATTGTACGCAAAACACAACATAGAAAAATAAAGACTTACCAACACGAACCTCTCGAGGTAAACTCAAGAAGAATAAACAGATCCTACTCCCTTGTGGCATCCGTCGTGATTTTCAGGTAAGAAGTACCCCTGTGATAAGTGATTCATTAGGCCAGATTCTAGAAAACAGGACGGGATTGTGGTTGCAAAATATCGAACATATCCGTCGTCGTATGTAATATTCCCCTACGGTCAACCAATAATTGGTGGCTGTCGTAAAATTTTCGAAGAAATGATTTCAACTTCACCACTTGAATTACTAGGTTCAGTAGCTTCTTTTAAGTGGCTCTATCCAGGAAGTCATGAAAGGTTAGCAAGCTTTGGAATATCCGGGAGAAAAAACTCAATATGCAGGTGCTGCTAGAAATTTGCTACGTAGAAATGGAAATTTCACAATTGGGAAGATGAAATCATCTCTGATAATGTAAAGTGTGCTTTTTAGGCAGTTAAGCTGACTTATGCGAGCACCCTAGATTTGTGTTCTACCAAAAAAATGCTGAAATATGTGCCATTGTTATTATCTAGCTGGATGTTATGTTTTTCATAACTAATTGGACAGTTTTTTCATAATTTTAATTCTTGATTACAAAAAATATGATCAGAAAAACCTTAAATGATCGTCGATTTATCCAAAAGTTTTGAAGTTGTACATAGGAAGTAGGGCACATTAGGAATCTTTATGTAGTTTTTTATCCCCCGAGATTTTGGCTAAGCTGTCAAGGAACAAATGTATGAAATGTTTAATCGCTGAAAATTTCTAAAGATTGTAGTTTAGATTTCCCAAATGGCAAAAATCGTAGGAATATTGTTTGTCGTCAATACGTAGTCAACAGCGTCAGTAGTCTTAAAATAAGTAAATTCAAATAAAATATAAGGGAAGTCCCTGCGGCCACCCCTCCTGTTGTTTGAGAACTTGGAAACAGTCGAGATCCTAACCTTAAATTAAACCATTTATTTTCATATATGGGACAAAAGAACAAATCAAATGAAATATAGGGAGAGTCCTAAGGGTCACCCTACCCAATCCTGTTTGATAACTTGGAAACAGATGAGATCCCCACCCCTCAACCATATATATTTATGTATTGGACAATATAACAAATCAAACGAAATATAGGGGAAGTCACTGGGGTCCCCCACCCCTAAACCATATATATTCATGTATGGGACAATATTAAAAATCAAATGAAAAATAGGGGTAGTCCCTAGGGTCACTCACACCCTCTTGTGTGTGTTTTAAGAACTTGTAAAAGATTGAGATACCAACTCCTAAACCATATTCATTCCTGTTTGTCATTTCAAAAAGATTGAATGACATACAAGGTCAATCTCATAGGCGTCACATATGCATATCACTTTGCTAGACCTAACACCTGTCATTTTATTCCAAACTTAGACATCATGGACATGGGTTGAAGGTGGGAGTCATTTACATTTACTATGGACAGGTCAGTCAGACCTCACTGTTGATCCCTGTAGTAGTAAACATTTGTCTGATTTGTGTCTCATAACTTTTGTACTGTAGAACACAAACGCAGTTATCTTTCCAGGGAAGCAAGTCCATTCATCCTTTTACAAGCTCGTACTAAAGTCAACTTGAAATACTAACAGTCAACTAATACGAACAATTACGATCAACTAGAAGAACTGCAATCATTGCGAATTTGTACCACTGCTGACTCGAGACTCCTGACCAAGAAAAAAAATTATACTTGATATATACGTTTCTATTGAAAACCTTGATAAAATATGAATTATTTGCCTTAATAATTAATTAATTAAATGAACATGAATGTACAATTATATATGAATGTTTAATGTTTGTTATTTTAAATCTTAAAAAAAAAATTGATTAGAAGCAACATTGCCACAGTTTTCATAATTATGTTTGCCTTGGTTTTTTGTTAACTGCCTACAGTGCTTACAGCGCTTTGATTTAAAATACCCTTATTGTTTATTTTTAGATGTAAATCACGATATGAGGCATATTGGGGGGGGGGGGGGGGGGGGGGGGGGGGGGGGGGTGTATCGGTACATAATTTGCGAAACGAAATACAAATAGAAGCAAGATGTAAAGAAACATCGATTGTCATGTCAGCTCATGTATCAAAAAAGTATATAGTATGTTATATCGGATTAAAATGAAGCTATTTTAAAGACATTCAAGGGATTAAGTTGTAAATCATTTTCTTAGGATCGAAATATCCTGTTTTTATCACGTGGAAAAATTCTGTTGTTAAAACGAGATCAATTGTATTTTTAAACAACATTCAAAGGAATAGTTGTAAAAAAAAACTCAAGTAATAAATAAAAACTCAAGACATAAATAATATCCTATTTTAATCAGGTCGAAAGATTAAAAAAGAATGTTAGAAGGAATTTAATTACAATTTTAAACGATATTCAAAAATTTTAGTTGCAGCGACATTCAAGGGATTGATTTGTAGTGAATCAGATATTCAAGTGATTAAGTTTTAGCGATATTAAAGGGGTAAAGTTTAAAACAAAAGATCAATTAAAATTAAAGTTAAAGGATCGTAATAACCTGTTTTTATTAAGTCGAAAGGTTAATTTGTTCAATCTCTTTACAACCGTGACCCAGTTCATATCGGTGTCGCTGGTGCACTTCCCAATTTCCGGACAGACGTCAACTGTACAGCATGAAGGAACATAAACAGATAGGAGCTGGTGCCATTAAATCTCGACCAAGCACCATGGGAAATCGACGATGATGACAGTTTAAAAAAGAAATGCACCTCTCATTTATAGAATCGCAAGGAAAGTTCTTCTACGTATATCGTCCCACTGACCAGCGACCTCACTGTCCCACAACTTATGGAACAGGCAAAACAAATCCACTATAGCAAGAAAACCAGTCTTAATAGCACTATTTTTTAGGGTATGCCAATGAATCTCTATTACAGCGTTTCATCTACATTTTAAGACGTACAAATTTGTATGACTGCGACTCAGTCTTCAACGTTTCGACCTTATGCGTAGTGGAAATCCTACCTGATCACCAACGTCAGGTTCGTTCTATACTATTTGAACTATCCCTTGTGATATATCGACAACCAGTTACCAGAGTATATTACTGCATCTAAATCGATCATCGATCTGAATAAAAGTAATAAGAAACTAGGACCTTAAGTGTCCTCTATGCAATTTCCGATGTCTGACCGTCCTCAAAGGACATATATATTTTGTAACTGGATTTGCACACCAAACGACTGTCCGATAAATGAATCTAGTTTGCTTTAGATAAACAGCTACACGTCAAAACTGATGCCAAGAAATTCAAGGATTTACCACTACATCAAATAGCCTATTTCAAACATTGCTTCAAGACCAACGTCGACGTCTATCAATTACGGCATGACAGTGTAGCCTTTACCGTCTACAAATCTCGATGTCAGTACGACAACAAGATCATCCAATGAGAGCTATCCTCGAGGAGGACGACGACGATGAATATAAATTAGATGCATGTTTGGACGATGAAGAATGTAAAACCACGTCGAGATGATGAAAAACGTCTTTCTCAAGCTTAAGGAAAACCTCGACGATTACTGCATCCAAACCGTCGTTTTGGGATTCAATTCGGCCTAGTACGACATGAATCTGGTCAAATCATACTTGGCCAAGCAACTAGACATGCATGGTTCAGACAACACTTTTGGCTTGCAAAGAAACAACAACGACGCCTGTTTTGCAAGAAATCGTTTTTAAATCGTCCATATTTGTATCAAGTTGACTCGCACGATGTATGTTCTTCAATATGAGTCGACAGGTCGGAGCATCGTTTTAAAAATAACAGAATTTGATGCGACTGTTATAAAAGAGAGAGATTTAGCGCTATAAAACCAGGTTCAATCCACCATTTTCTACATAGGAAATTGCTGTACCAAGTCAGGAATATGACAGTTGTTATCCCTTCGTTCGATGTGTTTGAATTCTTGATTTTGCCACTTGATTAGGATTTATATCTAGAAATTGACTATGAGGGTAAGTTGAAAACAAAACTTTACGACAAAAGAGATCATTTCAGCTTCCCAATAGTGAAGAATTGGGAAGCTGAAATCATCACTTCGAGTTGGTTGACCGTTATGGAATATCTGTTATATATATAGATGATATCGGATATGTTCCTTGTGTCTACAATCCCGTTCCCTTTGCACGAATGTGACTTACCGAATTAGACTTTTTACCTTTATTTGTGACATTTTTACCTAATATTATTAAATTTGATGCGACTGTCGTACAAGTGAGAGGTTAAGCGCTATAAAACCAGGTTTAATCCAACATTTTCTACATTTGAAAATGCCTGTACCAAGTCAGAAATATGACAGTTGTTGTCCATTTGTTTGATGGGTTTTATCCTTTGATTTTGCCATTTGATTAGGGACTTTCCGTTTTGAATTTTCCTCGGAGTTTAGTATTTTTGTGATTTTTTTTTTGCCCTCTTCGCCGAAGTCAATAGTGCTCTATATCACACCGCTAAACACAATTGAACTGTTGGTTCGTTTATCATTCTCTATCGTCACGGACTATCGTACTTCCGGAACAATCCGGAAAACCATGTCAGAAGAATCTTTGTCCTTCTATCTATCTTCTATCAGGAAGTGCCGACTGGAGCCTTTGTTCGTCGTCGTTTGGACGAAGGATTGAAAACAAGAGATAAATTCGATCTGATGTATGACTGGATGGAGTACCTTAACATTACACAGGGTCTCCATATCCAGCACAAATTAACATGGGCAAAGAGAATAAGATCGGTCCCTATCCGGTGGATGGATTCGATGCGCAATCAAACACCGTGTATCCATTTCACGGATATGACTGGCATGATAAAAATTGTAGAAAACAAAGACAGTCAAAGAGCAGAAATAGAACGAAGGACGACAGGCCAGGAACGGCGAGATTCCAGGCGACGACATCTTAAAAGCCTTCTGTAATTCCCGGAAACCACCGACACCATAACGTTCTGTCACAGAATACGAATTTCAGAAGTTGTTTAAAACGATCGACTCTTTGGAATGATGGAATGCGACATCCACGTTTCCAGCGTATGGTCATTGCATTTTCAACTTGCGAACATGACAACTTTTGAATACTACCTCTGTTGTGTTCGATATTATCGGCGAACACATGCAGGATCATGTCCGACGATTCGAATTTTCTGAAAAACCTCTTCTTCTTATAAGTGGGTTACGAACACGATTCTGGACAAATAATGATTGCCACTCCACTGCTGAAAT
Organism: Mytilus edulis; assembly: GCA_019925275.1. Lineage (NCBI taxonomy): Eukaryota > Metazoa > Mollusca > Bivalvia > Mytilida > Mytilidae > Mytilus > Mytilus edulis. Next base: position 86,181,228 of record CM034351.1, on the reverse strand, counting down.
GGTATTAGGAACACAGTATGGAGGTTTCTAATTTTTTAAGGTGGTTGGATTTACGCTGCATTGCTGTCATTGTGAGAGTGAGTGACAATCGTCGGTCGAATGGTTGATTTCATCCTGATAAAGCCATCATCGCCGATACGTCCAAACTGGAAGGAAAGAGCTCATACGGTGGAACCATCATGGACAAACAAAAATCATGACATAAGATATCTTAACGGCATAGAAACGGCGTGATTTAAGAACTCGGTGAGGTATTCGAGCTTCCGGGATACAGTGATTTGTGATGCGAACCCTGTGTGAAGAATAGTTCCATGTCGACATTACGTACCACACGATGTATCAAGTCATCCAACACGATCAAGCGGTAAACTGGTATCAGCTATAAATTCCTCGTTCGTCTCCATCAGTGCACGTGGTAAGCCATTGTGAAAGTAAGTCGAGGTATTGTCTCTTCCATTTTGTCAAAAAAAGATTGGAGTAGCCATAACATCAGAGCACTTTGACTTGCGGGTCTTTGACATACATGGCTTGCACGTGTTGCAATAAATGTAAACGAAAGGCGTCTTTCCAGAATTCGTTTGCCCTATGATGCACGATGAAAAAGGATACACCATGATTCGCTGTCTTCTCCGAAGTCTTTTTTATGTTTTCCTCAGCGAGATACAGGGTAGAGAATAACCTATGACAATGCTCAGTAGAGTGATCCACAGCTCGTTCATGCTGTTTTGCACTGTCAGACAGACGATGGACGTAACGATAATTATAGATTATCGTTGATGATCATCTCAACTAGATCGATTTTCGCGCTTCAGCCGGTACGGGATAGTTTTGTAACAGTTCTTCCAGTTCCAAGTTGTTCTTTAGAGTAAGACGCTGTGGGATTGGTCCACGTGTATGATCGTTGAAAGCTTAGCGTACATGAGCTCAGTGATGCTATCAGGTAGGGCTTTACCAAAACGAGGTTCTAAAATACAATATTATCTGCGCTTGGTATTGAAATCCATGTTGTCGTCGATTTTTTACCTGAGTATTGGAAATAAAAGATAAACACGTTGCTTATAAAAACAGCCAGGCCCCTTTTTACTTCCACTTAGTTCTTGCCGGCAAAAGTTTAGCTGGAAATGTCTGTCCGTCGATGTAAAACCCCCACAAAAGCACAGTCGTATACGCCTGGAAATTGAACGATGACCTATTATTACTTCCGTTGAAGGCTTCGTTGTTGACGAGTGCCACAATTAACATTTATTGAACTTTACCTTGGAACACTTTGTTCTCGCAGTGACTGTATTCGCCCACCGATACGATGGCAGTATTAAAGCGACTGCCTACAACAGGGTACAAGACAGACGCATTCCCGAAGAACTTCAACGATAGACTATTGAGCGAACATTACTGCTTGGAGTGAATTGTCTATTCCATTATTCAAGATGCGTCCCTCGTCTGTGTATCTGGAGCGTAAGTATATTCCGTTTGTACGTTAGTGTCGTCATAACCTGCCGTATCTTTTTCAAAAATTACGAGGTACGCCGAATGAAGTCGTTGGCACCTATGTTCAGTAAGGTATCTATGTAAGCCTTCAACGGATAAGTACTCCCCAATTTTCCGAAGGAAGATTAAATTTGTTGAAGATAACAGTCTACTTGCAAAAAGATGGAATGCAAACATAGATCAACAATTGCCACGTAGTTGTTTTTGGCAATGGGGTTGCCTGTAGCGTCGATCAGTTGAAGTTTGATTCTGAGAACGCTCCGTCTCAGGTCCATGTATCGGACTAGCTGTGCTGGAATCAAAACCCGAAGGGAGATTCTGTAGATACTTGGTCCGTGGGTCGATATTAGATCCATTCAATGGTCTGTTTGCTTTTTGATTATTCAGTTCTGTTAATTTTGACATTATCAAGCAAACCATCTAGTGATTTTGTTAACTTGTGGGGTGTCAATACTACAAGTTGGTCGATCGTTCAATGTTATAGGTATTATTCAACGCAGACTAAATTGTTCGTAAAACATATAAAGCAAAGAATAACAATAAACAGTTGACTCAATAATTGCTTTTGAATTTTCCAATAGAAATAAACATTTAAAATTTTTTAATTTGGAATTTATTTACATAACGGATTGAAACAATTTAATTTGACGCTTAAGATTTACAGATTGAATTTATAATCAAATGTTCGTTGTCACCTTTCATATTGGCAACACAAAGCTACTAATCAGAAAACTATTTTGTTTTACAAAAAATGAAGCGTCAAGTTCAAGGAATCTTGGAAATCCCGGTGCACAGAAATTCTTCAGGTTTTTGCGTGGTAGGTCCTTGGATAAAGAATCCTTCAATGTCAAATGGTTCGGATTCTTAATGAAAAATGACACAACCCTTCAATGATACGTATTGGAAGAAACCGTAACAAAAGCTACCCATAACTAATTTTGCATTAGGTAATGCAATCATAGCAAAATGCGGACAAAAAGGTCTATTAACGATGAACTGTTCCATATATTTCTGCGCGGGCGATTTGTTCGTCCGAAGATCATTCCGGAAAAATTATTACTGTCACAGCAGAAATATGTACATCCTTACGGTACATTGTGTAAAAAAAGTAGTGGTGGGAGTTTACCTTTTTTTGATCAAGTTAATAAGAACTCTTTTTTGTTCATACATGTACAACAATGTTGAGCCAAAACATACATATAATTGATTGTGTTTGATTGATGGTTGAGTGATGACAAAGTAAGTCGTCTTCTTAATGATTTTGGATAAAAGTAAAATCACAAAAATACTGAACTCGGAGGAAAATTCAAAACAGAAAGTCCCTAATAATCAAATGGCAAAATCAAAAGCGCAAACGTATCAAACGAATGGATAACAACTGTCATATCCCTGATTTAGTGCAGACATTTTTTTCTGTATGAAATGGTGGATTAAACCTGTTTTTAAAGCTAGCTAAATCCCTCACTTTTATGACTGTCACATCAAATTCTAATATATTGACAACGATGTGTGAACAAAACAAACAGACTCAATAGGTAAAAATGTCACAAATAGGGGTACAACAGCAACACTAAACAGATCTTGCTCCACACGTGGCACCCGTGGTGGTGTTCGTGTCATTACAAAGGCGGTAAATAGTCTAATTTGGTAGGTCAAATTCGTAAAAAAAGGGGAACGGGATTGTAGTTACGATATATCCGATATCATTTGTGAAACGAATATTCCATACGGTCAACCAACTCGAGATGGCGTCCCTTAACTTTACAAAATGATGATTTCAACTCCACCATTTGGAACTTTTAGTTGAAAATGAAAATTCACAATTAGGGAGCTGAAATCATCTCTTTTGTCCTATTGCATACAGTATAAGAAAAACAGACGAAAACACAAAAACTTAACTCTAACTACTGATCCATGAAAATGAGGTCAAGGTCAGATGACACTTGCCAGTTGGACATGTACACCTTACAGCCAAATATACTAGACCTATTGCTTATAGTATCTGAGATATGGACTTGACCACCAAAAACCTAACCTTCTTTAATGATCCAGGAAATGAGGTCGAGGTCAAATGAAAACTGTCTGTTGGGCTTGAGGACCTTGGAAGGTACGCACATACCAAATATAGTTATCTTGGTACTTATAATAAGAGAGAATTTAACATAACAAAAAATTTGAACTTTTTTTTAAGTAGTCACTGAACCATGAAAATGAGGTCAAGGACATTGGATATGTGACTGACGGAAGCTTCGTATCATTAGGCATCTATATACAAAGTATGGATCATCCAGGTCTTCGTCCTTCCAAAATATAAAGCTTTTAAGAAGTTAGCTAACGCCGCCGCCAAATACCTATCCCTATGTCGAGCTTTCTGCGACAAAAGTCCAGGCTCGACAAAAATCATGTTTATTTTTTAAGATACACTTTATTTGATGCACTGTTTTGGTATTTAATAATAATAATGAAAGATCTAAATTGTCAAACTGCTATTTCAAAGCTTTGTGTGTCTCTCAAATTTCACAAGTCTCAAGTTGTTTATATGTTGAAGTCACCAGAAAAGGTTTATGCTCGGATGAGCATGATTTTTTTTCAGCTACATAACATGATATTTTTCATTAGTTTAGAATAAATAATTAACAAGAATTGGATTAGAAACAAATGATGTTTGATAAGGTTGGCAAAATAATGCGTTTTTCAGTCAGTAGCATTATAAAAATAAGGCATCTGTGCTATACAACACCTTTAAATAATTCTTTGGTTTCCTTAACATAGAATCGTAATTTGTGTTTTCAAAATACATGAATCAATATCTGTTTTGTATATTTCATTATGCCAAGTGAAAGTAAAAAATAATAAAATAGAAGCAGAAGATGTCATATTGACAAAGTGGAAAACTCACATTTTCAAATTACTGCATTGGTTTCTTCCATATCAAAAATACTTACTATTCCAAACAACTTTCTTTCGTATCACATAAAAATGATAAACATTCTTCGTGGTCTTTTCTTTCGTTAAAGCTCACACAAAAGGTATTGAAATGAAAGAAGAAATATTATCTTTCAAGGAAATCAATTTGGTTTAAATTTGTTGATACATTTACTTAGATATACATTCAATAACATTTAACAATCATAAATGATTTAATAAGTATTAAGAAATAAGGAAAATAACTATTCAAAACTTCAAAACAGTATTTACATTATCACAATTATTAGAAAAAATAAAATAGTAACATGAAAGCATATTCATTTTTGAGAACTATTCAAAATAATTACACTAAAAAAGGTAAAGGGGCATTGAACTTCGAATTCATGTTCACAGATGTGACTCAAATTCTTATACTTGATTTATAACATACTTAAACGTATATCCAAATTAGAAAAACAATTAACAAGGCATGGGCTCGATAATATGTATAATTGTTTCGTCTGTATTTTCATGCCATTGGCTTTTTCTACGATTTGTTTATTTCATATTATAGTTATAGGTATTATACATAATACATGTACATGTAAATCATCATTTGTACCTGTATAAGAAGGAGGATTTGTTGATCAAATCAGCCAATCAAAGGATTTACCTTTGTTTCACTTTCAATGTTGGCATTTTTTTCTTTTTAATAACTGAATACGCATAATTTATGCGTAATCAATCTCTAGATAAGGGATTGAATTAAAGGTCACATGAATACAGATTCAATGAGGTTGTTTGCAGGTGAATAATTCATCATCAATGTTTCTTATTTTGACAAGATTGAACCATAGTGGCTGCTACAATTTTTTATATATCTCGTAGCTATTTCCTCATTACTATATTAAGTTAAGGATAACTCTTCAAATACTATTTATGAAATATTCGAAGTTACTTTTGATGTCTTAAATGTAAATTTACTTTAAGTCTTTCTTCTTTTGTGGCGTTTGCTAAGATGTATAACATACTCCAAGTGGAATTTGAACGAATGGCGATGATGAAGTTATACCTAGTATTGTATAGATATTTCTGATGTACAAAAATATTTTAATGTTGACAAAGCATGCCATTTATAATAAACATAGAATGCACTTGCAAATAAAGGTATAAAAAGATTGCAGATTTCCTTCTGCAAATACAAGGAAAACTTTTACAATCTAGAATATCCCTATTTGCATTATTGTTTGATTAATTGCAATATTTAAAAAAAACCATCATACAATGTCATAGTCAAAATCAATGCTCAATAAGACGGACATATTTATCGATATTCAAATATACAATCATGAGAGTCACTCAATAAAAAACACACTGCAATATATTGAAAAAGATACTTTCGTAAATTCTAAACGTTGAAAGCAGGCAAAGCAATTAGAATATAAATACAAAGCAATTCAGGTTATATCAACAAAACGTAAATATATAATAAAGTATTTGTACACAGAAATACAAATAATAAAAGTTCGGTAAAACATTGCATTTGAACTTTATTTTCGTTAAAAGCATTGACTCGGAAGAAGTTAAGAAATGATTTATTTCGAAATGAATAATCGAAACAAAACACCTTTAGAGTTTTATTTGCCATAACCATTGTTCATTGATCATTATTGAAAAATAATTGATATCTACAAATCATATCAAAATGCGGTAACAAAATTCCTTCATCCAGTGAGCTTTTCTTAATAGTTTGAAATGTTATTTATTACGAAATATCATTTCTTGCAAGACTGAGTAAATGACGTTTCTTACCTGTATGTTCATAAAGATATAAGCTGTTAATACGTTGAGTGTCGGTAAACAATAGAGATGGCGAGGTCGCAGTTGTTTTATTCATCTTAAATAACTTGCCGACCTCAGTAAAGAAAATGTAACTTCTAGAAATGCGAATGGCAATGTTGTCATATTTGCCTCCATATGGATTTATGTTCCTGACCGTTTTAATATCAGTCCCATCAAATTTTGCTGATTTAATTTCATTTCTTTCATCAATAATCCAATATAGCATTTGTTCATCAAGATCTAAAAGAATTTTAAATGATTCATAATTTCATGACTTAAATTAAAAACAAAAATTTGCATAAAATAAAATATGGAATGATAATAATACTTCGATGAAGAGACAATAGAGAGTTAAAGTCATCGAGGAAGATGCAGAAGAGAGTAAAAGTCAACAAGGAAGAGACACAAGAGAGTAAAAATCAACAAGGAAGAGACACAAGAGAGTAAAAATCAACGAGGAAGATACACAAGAGAGTAAAAATCAACAAGGAAAAGACACATGAGAGTAAAAATTAGCGAAGAAGCGACACAAGAGAGTAAAAAACTAACGAGGAAGGGACACAAGAGAAGAGTAAAAATCAGCGAGGAAGCGACACAAGAGAAGAGTAAAAATCAGCGAGGAAGGGACACAAGAGAACAGTAAAAATCAGCGAGGAAGAGACACAAGAAAGTAAACATCAACAAGGAAGCGACACAAGAAAGTAAACATCAACAAGGAAGAGACACAAGAGAAGAGTAAAAATGAACAAGGAAGCGACACAAGAAAGTAAAAATCAACGAGGAAGCGAGACAAGACAGTAAAAATCAACAAGAAAGAGACACAAGAGAGAAAAAATCAACAATCAAGAGAGTACAAATCAACGAAGAAGAGACACAAGAGAGTAAAAAAACCCCGAGGAAGTGACGCAAGAGAGTTAAAATCAACGAGGAGGTGACACAAGAGAGTAAAAATCAACAAGGAAGAGACACAAGAGAGTAAAAGTCAACGAGGAAGAGACACAAGAGAGTAAAAATCAACAAGGAAGAGACACAAGAGAGTAAAAATCAACAAGGAAGAGACACAAGAGAGTAAAAATCAACAAGGAAGAGACACAAGAGAGTAAAAGTCAACGAGGAAGAGACACATGAAAGTAACAATCAACAAGGAATTTCACAAATGATATCGAATATGTTTCTTACGTCGTAACTACAATCCCCTTCCCTTTCATGAATGTGATTTACTAAGTAAGACCATTTACCTGATTTGTTATAACATGAGCAACACGACGAGTGCCACATGTGGAGCAGGATCTGCTTACCCTTCCGGTGCACCTGAGATCACCCCTAGTTTTTGGTGGGGTTCGTGTTGCTCATTCTTTAGTTTTCTATATTGTGTCATGTGTACTATTGTTTGTCTCTTTGTCTTTTTCATTTTTCACCATGACGTTGTCAGTTTATTTTCGATTCATGAGTTTAGCTGTCCCTCTGGTATGTTTCGTCCCTTTTCTAGCAATCGAGGTAATATTGTAGTAGTGTAGAACAATGTTCCATACGTACTTATTTTTAACAACTGTTTCTTTGATAATATATTTCAGGCTATTCTTACAAAAGTTACTTTAATCACAAATGGGTTAGGTCTCTAAGGAGGTTATCAATATCCAAAGATGTATTGCCCTAGATTAAGTCTCAGTTGATAGTTTGTAATAAATAAAATTGAACCTCATCTAAGAACTACTAAAAGTTTACAATATATGCTCATACCTAGATCAAGGCTGTATGCCTCTGTTGGTTGAGTATAAATGTCTTGTCTTTGAGAAAGATCAAATCTTGATCTTACCATTTTACGTGGTACTCCATTTTCTGAAAAATACATCCACCTAAAAGATAGATACAATGTAATAATTATAACAGCTAGCATATTTAATAACACTGACATGTGAAAAATAAGTAGCACTAGTCTAACAGTGATTTTTTGAAGATTTTTTTTCCGTTAATTTTGAAGTAAATGTTATTCTGCACAGTTTGTAAAAATCCCAAAGTTATTATCATATCACAACAGGGAGTAAATTGAAAATGAACTTCTGTAAGTAAAAGCACATGGTAATCAATCTTAATAGAAATGCATTTAGGAGGGGCTAAAATATCAATCATCTGTTGATACCAGTGTCCAGCTGTTCATCCCTGACCACAAGATAAATAGTGTGGTCTTATCTCATTGTATCATGTGAAATGCAACAACAGTAATTTATAAAATATGGAAGTAAACAGAGAAAAGGCGAAAAGGTATGAAAAGGAGAAAATCTAACCAAAAGGAATAAATCTTTTTATGGATAAGAATGTGAAAGTATCTGTGAAAACAAACTTTTAAGGTTCTTACTACAAACAAGAAAAAGATGTCTCTGAATCTGTCTTCTGTTAGGAGTTTCAGGCATTTTAACTAATTTTAAGTTTATGTGAAATTTTTCAATTCAATAAAAACTCTAAAATCATGTTGGACAATCTATTTCCAGGAAGGGTATGGTCTTGATTTTTTTTTCAACATGTCTTTTATTGCATAATTTAAATGTTCTAACTAATTTCATAGTATATTTCTTTTAAAAATACAAATGGAAATCATCTTTGTAGTGATTATAATTATGTTAAATATTGATTATATGCATCTGGTCATTCTTGTAGAAATTAACCATTAAAGACTGTTGGTTGGAGTCAGAAAATTCTGACTGAAGTGCTACACGAAAAGAAGTTAAAACAATTGTAGAACGAAAAACGACAAACTTTAAACTGCAGATCTGGACAAAAATGACTTATAATTGTAAGACTGTATGTATGTAAGTAACAGTATGACTATGTATTTTGCCTCTTGTTGCACATGTAAATATGTGTCTGAGCGTTTCCAAATAAAGTATATTGTTATCATTTTTATTGTTATTGTATGTAATTGTTAGTAAATTTGAACTAAAATAAGTAGGCAAGTGAAAAGCATACCATAGACTAAATACATATTTGTTAAACTATCTTTAAAAACGATACACATATAAACAGTGCAGTACTGTAGAAACCTTTTGACTTTATCTTGTTATAAATATGAATAAAAAGAAGAAAGCATTATACTTTAGCTTCACGTTCAACTATAAAGATGATTTCTTCTAATTGCATAATTTAAAGGTAGTGACTATGCTCATCTATTCCAACGAAACTGAATTTAAGGATAACACAGGTACAGTTAGTTGTGCCTCATACTTTGACTTGCATTTAGAAGTAAGGAGGGAGGGTACATTGAGAACAAAATATTACGACAAAAGATATAATCACAGCTTCAATGTTGGAAATTTCTATTTACAAGCAGGAATATTCCACCAGCTCCTTCATAAACGGTAGATATCAACTAAGCGATAAAATATTCAAGAGCTTGAATTTTCTATCAAGATTTTCTAGATACAGGTTCACTGCTTACATGGAAACTTTCAAACCAAGAGTCAACGTTCCAATTGGTAAAAATTAGTCATTCCTTCGAATATTATACGGATGCTTTCCCGTTCTGAAATATTTGATTAACAGATGCCGATGGATGTATGTTCCAATAGTTATCAAAAGTACCAGGATTATAATTTAGTACGCCAGATGCGCGTTTCGTTTACATAAGACTTATCAGTGATGCTCATATCGAAATATTTATAAAGCCAGACAAGTACAAAGTTGAAGAGCAATGAGAATCCGAATTCCAAAAAGTTGTGCCAAATACGGCTAAGGTAATCTATGCCTGGAATAAGAATATCCTTAGTTTTTCGAAAAATTTAAAGTTTTTTAAACAGGAAACTTATAAAAATGACCACATTATTGATATTCATGTCAACACCGAAATGTTGACTCTGGGCTGGTGATACCCTAGGGGACGAAACGTCCACCAGCAGTGACATCGACCCAGTGGTTTAAATAGTTAACAAAGATACCAGGATTATAATTTAGTACGCCAGACGCGTGTTTCGTCTACATGAGACTCATCAGTGACGCTCATACCAACTGTGGTTATTCCAAAACCGTCGTCTATCCTCGCTTTTAGACTTATCACCGGGTTTGTACTTACTTGAGAAACCTGGTGGGTGCAACTTTAGGAGCAGAATTTTCTTGCCCTCTTGGAGTACACCCCCTTTTTTGTTGTGGTTCGTGTTACTCAGTATTTAGATTTCTATGTTGTGTATTGTAGACAGATGTTTGTATATTGGCCATTTTTGTTTGTTTTCAGCTTTGACAATTTTTTTCTTATACGAAGTCTTTAATAGTTTGAAAATTATGTATGTTGTTTTTGTTGCAATTCAATATACAGATTCGTTTAAGATGACAAAGATACCTCTTGATTTTTTTTTATACGCGCAATAATGTTCACAGTCAGCGGACAAATATATACCCATTAGTAACATCGATTCCTAAGGAAAAAGGGTAGGTCAGACTTGTATGGATATCCACTGCATTTGATCCATCTAAGTTACATCTAGAGATCTTTGTGCAATCGTGAGTGAAATACACATGTCCGAGCACGTAATCTATGGCTATACCTCCTGGGTTAATTCCTGTTGTGCACATCGTTTGTAACGTATAGTTCTGTGATGGGTAACGAAACCTGAACAAAACAAAAAAGTGTTTAGTGAATCTTTAGTAGCCTCATTTCTCAACATGTGTAATGTTTAACATTTGCTTTATTCTTTGTTAGTACAGATTTGATTACATAAATACAAAAATGAAACTATTTCGAACCCTTGTTTTTTAGAAGATCTCGACATTCAAATGAGTTAGATAAGTCTTTAAACTGGTTCTACTCTTAAAAAACGGTCATGTCATTTCTATTCATTTTGGTAGTATTTGTCCTTTGTATTGCATGTTGTCTTAAAATGATATTTGTCTACTACGAGTTAAGTTTATCTGATAGTTATTACAATATGTTATTAGTTAACGTGTTTTCTTTAAAAATAGTAACTTTTTGTTTTTCTTATCATTCATCTATGTTTTATTTTGAAAAATGCACTAAGACTGCATACGTCTGGTTTAGCTTTTGTCAATGGAAGCATACACTTAAAACTAAATTTGTAAAGTCAGGGACACTTTTGTCTTCTTTTGTGCGTTAAATTTTGTTAAATATGCGAGGGAAAAAAATTATTAAAGGTACCAAGATTATAATTTAGTACGCCAGACACGCGTTTCGTCTATATAAGACTCATCAGTGACGCTCATATCCAAATAGTTATAAAGCCAAACAAGTACAAAGTTGAAGAGCATTTATTACCCAAAATTCGAAAACGTTTTACCAAAAAAGCTACGGTTATCTATGCCTGGGATAAGAAAATTCTTAGTATTTCGAATAAATCATACTTTTGAAAACATTGATATTCATGTCAACACCGAACTGCTGACTACTGGGTTGGTGATAATTTTGGGGACGAAACGTCCACCAACAGTGGTAACGACCCAGGGGTGTAAATAGTAAAATCACTCATCAGTGAATGTGCAAAAGAAGGTGTCATACACATTTACAATTTGAATGTAGTTTGAAAAAATATATTAAAAGAGAGACAAGAGATACCAGAGGGACATTCAAACTCATGAGTCGAAAATTAAGTGACAACGCCATGATTAAAACAGCAGATAAACAATAGTACACAAAACAAAACATAAAAAATCATAGAAGAGCAACACAAACCCCACCAAATACTAGGAATGACCTCAGGTACTCTGGAAGGGTTATGATATCCTGCTCCACATAAGACGGAAAAGTATTGACTTAACAGTTTAATGTTTATGTGTCTAAATAAATAAATAACTGAAAAATTTAGTGATTATACATGTATATACATGTATATAAGCACTAAATTCACTGGTGATTACACATGTTCGCATTATCTGTCACATGTGTAGTCACGCTGAAAAGGTGGCAAATAAAAAGAAACAAACTTCGTAGTATTTCTTATCTTTACGAATGTCAAGTTAACGAAATAACTGAAATCGATGAAAATGATTAACTTGCATTTGAATGGGTATAAGTGAAAGCATTATCAAAAAGTGAAAGTTAAACAGTTCTTAAGTCATTTTCGCAGTACAAACCAACATAATTAAGCTACATATCAAACATTGAACCATTTCATTGAAGCTGAGAAAAATCAGGTAAAAATCGAAATATCGTTAGTTATGGTAAATTCAATGTAAAGTTAAATGATAAGTTACTATTGACAATATAAGAACTCCAAACTAAAAATGAGTGCGAGAACATTTTCACAATATATTTTAGAAGATGGTGTAAGTGTGCCAATGAGACAACTCTGAGTCTCTATCCAACTATTTTTGTGATGAGGTATTTTCATTTCAATATTAATCAATCATTGAACTTTCACTGACGTAAAGCCGTCACAAAATTAAAAAAGTACAGGAAACTTCTGTATAATCGTCATTCCCCTAGATTCAACTCATATGATAGAAAAACAGCACCCAGGAAAAAAACCGAACTTCAAGGAATAGTTAAAACAGAAAGTCCCTTAAAAAGTGGCAAAACAAAAGCTCAAACACATCAAACAAACAAAAGACTACTATCGTATTACTGACGTGTTACATGCATTCCTTTTCGTAGACAATAGTAATTTGAATAACTAATGTGTGAGCAAAACAAGCAACTAGGTCAATAGATATATAGAAAAACAGTTATATTATTGCCTACCGTCGGTACCGATAAATGGACAATTATATTATTTGATTATTGAACTTAACGTAGCTTGAAATACACACAGTGTGATGGTTTTATAAAACCTTGGGATAGATAAATATTTTTGAATTTCATCGTCTCAAAATAATAACTCTTCAAATTATAAATCAGTTAATTATAACCCTATAACAGACTTACAAATACAGATCTGTGTAAGAATTTTGTTGTGTAAAAATCTAATATTGTTTAAAAAAAAACTAAACAAACAGATGCAAACCTTTTGTCGTATGTGTTTTCGCCCTTTCATTTGTCAGTTAGGAACAGGAAATAGATTTTTAAAGACTAGTGTATACGAAAAAAGTATTTACAACTCTTTTTATAACAGGCCATTTTCGGGTCAAGTAGAATAAACGGTACTGTAGTTCCTTCTGAAGAACAGAGTAATAATTCGGTTTAACTTAAGAAGTAAATCGGTGTATATGAACATAAATTTACAGACTGACAGGTCGACAGGTTGACACTATATAGGTCGACAAGTTTAAAAGTTGACAGGTTGACAAGTGTTAAGGTTGACAGGTTGACAAGTGTTACGGTCGACAGGTTGACAGTTTGATAAGTGTTAAGGTCGACAGGTTGACAGGTTGACAAATGTTAAGGTCGACAAGTTTACAGGTTGAAGGGTTTAATTTTACAATTAAACAAGTAAATATAAGTACATCATCCATTAAATAAAATAAAATTAACTTCAGTTTTTAACCTTTTTTACAAGTATTGAGTTATAACTTTTATATCTTTTTTTCAATCAGTCATTTTGTCAACTTGTCAACCTGTCGACTTGTCAACCAGAACTTACTTGTTATTATATTAAACTATCAACTTATCAACCTGTCAACCTGTCGACTTGTCAACCTGTCAACCACTTATTTCAACCATAACATTTTTTAAATTGTCAACCTGTCGACTTGTCAACTTGTCAATCACTTATTCCAACCATAACGTTTTTAAAATTGTCAACCTGTTGACTTGTCAACCTATAAATCACTCATTTATTTCAGTTTAATGTAAAATTTAAACAGTTTTAACTTTATTACTCATGAATACATACGCGTATGAATTTATTGCAAAAGCCGGAACTATAGTACCGTATATCCAATTTTCGAGTTCATTGCTTTTCCATCAACAACATTGGTTTTTATTGAACGTCATTCGTGCTTTTATAAGATATCATCAATTTCTTTCCATGTTGGTAAGCGGTTACAAAAAGATGATGTATTGCACGAATTACAGGCAATTATTCGGCAAATTATTCTTATAATTGATCATCAGCACTCCTGTCATTAGGGAGTTGTAATTTTAAGTACAAACAATATTTCTAGTTTATCATGCATAATGACGATCACGAAGACGTTTGATACACTTTCATTGTCCAGGGATTCAATTTTTAGGGTAACAACAATACTTTGGAATAAGTCGAATATAAAATATATGCAATGTCGATCTTCAATTTCTCTTAAACGGAGGTAATGATACATTCACCGAGGATTGTTACCAAATATTGCAATTTATTAAAATTATAGTTCGTAGATAGAAAGAAACAGTCCACCGGACAATAACTTATATAATTCTTATATGAGGTGTCCATGTTTGCCTTTATTAAAGCTTTAATACATAAATAATACATAAAGATAATAACTAGAAACCTCAACTATTATCTATTGGATAAGATCTATAAATATCATTACATGAATTTGATCGTTATCCGCTCACATATAGGAGATATAGCCCCTTAATGACTATGTTCCGCTAGGTTTTCTGAATAGGTAACGATGTAACACCTGTTTATATTATTTTTTATGGATGTTAAAGTAAATGTTAAAGGTGGGTGCTACATTAATCGACAAGAAATTTTACAAATATCAAGAAAAAAAACCCCACAGATTACGTTGAAAGACAGAACTTTTTATGTGTCAGCATATTTCAAATGAGTTGACTATTAGTAAATTAATTTAACAGGGATAGTTGTACAAATATCTGACTTTATTATCGAGTAATTTCTTCATCGTGATATTTTATACTTTAGAGTATAAATATAAATTAAAAAAGCTAACTGGAAAAGTACAAGATAAAATTTAATTATAAAATGAAATACAAAATGAAAAACCTAATGAGAAAAAGAAAGCAAAAAAAAATCCATAGTAACTTAACATGACAAAGAAATATGATGATGATAGTAAATAATTCGCATTATTGTCGCCAGACGCTCTTGCCAAATTTTCTTTTACATATTGTACAATTGAAAATATGAGACAAAAAATGCCGTTTGATTGAGTTGTATGTAGCTATTTGTTAGATATTTTTATGTAAAGCCATACAACTATATAGGTTACTGTTTAAAGCTGAACGATTGATTGCATACTCCCTTAACGTCCACTGGCTGACATGTCAAACATTATCAAGATGAATTTAAAGAGGGCCGCATTAGTCATTCCCGACTTAACTTGAATAAACTGAACTTAGTTTCAAAACCTACGTGGGTTTATAATTTCGGGTGCATTAGGTTAACAAAAGAGATCTTTTATGAAATGAACTCATCTCAGGTATCTAAGATAATTATATTGTGTTGAGTAACACAATACTTTGAAGCTGCATGAATATATATTTAATGCAGGTTAGTATATATTCGTGCATATCTGGGTAAACCATATACAGGATACTAAAAAGTTTGACCTGGCTGCAATATCAACACTAACATTTTGAGAAAGTGTTACATCTCAAAGTCAGGAGGTGTTGCTTATTTACTGATTTGAAAATTTAAGGTAAATGAGACAGCAACATATATCACGAAATGATATGAAGTAAAATGATATATCCTTTCAAACTTTTTTCTCATCGAAGTAGAAACAATTGACGGCTATGAAAAAACACCAATATGTAAACGCAAGACTATATATAAAACCTTTTACAATAATGTTTCTTTGTCTGGCGTATGGCTAATCATACGTTATGGTGTTGTTCAGGGTGAACAGTTTGATAATATTGAATTTCTGTTTTTATTTCACTGCATTTAATAGAAAAAAGTTAATCACAAAAATACTCAACTCCGAAGAAAATTCAAAACGGAGAGTTCCTAATCAAATGGCAAAATCAAAGAATAAAACACATCAAACGAATGAATAACAACTGTCATATTCCTTACTTGGTACAGGCATTTTCAAATGTAAAAAATGGTGGATTGAACCTCGTTTTATAGCGCTAAACCTCTCACTATTATGACAGTCGCATCAAATTCCGTTATTTTTTACAACGATGTGTGAACAAAACAGACATAATCGGTTATTTAAATGGTCAGAATAAAATAGCTTATTTTTAGAGTAATACATTTTATTCTAAAAAAATAATTTGAAAAAGACTATTTCTTTTGTTTAGCAATAGAACTATTTCGAAAAAAGGACGACCAATGAAGAGTCAACTATAACCGGTTATAAAAATCGCTTGAATATTTAGATAAAGTTTGGTATATATAAATATAGATATTCTGTTTGCTTTCAGCATACCTGCACTCAACCACGTTTGTTAAAGATAAAAATGATTGTATACTTAGGTTACACATTGTCTTATGAATTCTCCATATAGCAGCAAAATCAGTTATTATAACAGTATACTCCTAATCAAGATAACAACTTGTATTGAATTTTAATTGGAACATAAAATTATGGCTTTCGAAAATGAGTTCCAAGAAGGTCCACTTAGTACATGCTTACCTCATAACATCGTAGGAGAAGTGTCTGGTGAAATAAATATAGTTGTTTTTATCATCATAGGTCATACCATACACTCGATCAGATTGTTCGGCTAGAATAGTCACAGTGTTTGATTCGGCGTCAAATTCCTTAATGAATGAATCAGTTGAATACAAAATCTTCCTCGTAAAAGCTGAAACAAATGAATTCAATAATTGATAAATAGCTAAATAAACTCATCATAGGTACTAGGATTAAATTTTGTTTTAACGCCAGATGCGCGTTTCGTCTACAAAAGACTCATCAGTGACGCTCGAATCCAAAAAAGTTAAAAGGAAAAATAAAATACGAGGTTGAAGAGCATTGAGACCAACATTCCTAAACGTTTTGCCAAATACAAATATGGTAATCTATTCCTGAGGTAGGAAAGCTTTAGTATTTCAAAAATTCAAAAGTTTTGTAAACAGTTAATTCATAAATATGACCATATCAATGATAATTCATATCATCACATACGTGCTGATTACTGAGCTGGTAATACTCTGTGGAAATAAAACTCCACCAGCAGTGGCATCGACCCAGTGGTTGTAAATAAACTCATCATAGATACCAGGATTAAATTTTGTATTTACGCCAGACGCGCGTTTCGTCTACAAACACAAGTGCTTCTATAACTTTCCAGTTTTGTCGAATATCCGTAACATAACGTGGAGGCAATTGAGTATTAGTGCACAAACCAGGTATATGAATAAGTTTTTTTTCGGCAAATGGAAAATGAGATTTGGTAACTTGAGAAGAACTTTATATTTATCGAATGATTTGAAATCGAACTATCATGATAATGCAAATCTCTGTATCTTTTATCTATATGGTTGAGCAATAGATACAATTTTATCTTAGGATTTAGATTTGCAAGTTGCAAACGTTTTGAAAATATGAAATTCAGTAATCATACATTTTGTTTTTCTTAGATGAACAGTCAACTATTTACGATTTGCCATGTTCAAGAAGAATATGGAACTTGGGTATACTTTCAATCGTGTGTCTAGTCAATTTTCATTCAACATCAAATTGTAACCAATACATCACAGGAAAGCTTTACAAGTCATGCTTAACGTGGGAAATGGATTGATATGAGAGAGAGAGATAAATAATTGAAAAAAAAAGAATATCCAAACTCATTATTCGAAATAGGAGAACGAATTGACAATGGCATGGGATAGAATTCAAATCGCAACATAGAAAACTAAAGATTAAGGAAATTGAACGGCCATATAAACAAGGATGAATCCAAGAGCCCCCAGAGGGATAGGTATTATCTACTCCATAATTAACATTCCTAGTGTTGCATGTAAGTTAAAACCCGCTTGTATAAAGTCTAATTAGTTAGGTGAGTTATTTTATTTGGGTCTATGTATTATTAATATCTTCAACTTTTAAAATTCAGTACTGTAAGTTGAAATTTTGAAACATGAATAAAGCACCTGTTCCAGAATATGATCTTGTCCCTGAACATGAAATTGTACCTTGAGTTAAAATGATTCTTCAGGAATAACATGAATAATTTGGGAATAGAAGAGGTATTTCATCGGAACAATCTTCACATCATAGCTCATCTTTTTATCTTAATATCAAACATTTTAACATTTTAATTAAACTCTTAAGCTGAATTTATTTATCTACATTGAATTTAGGTGTAATACCACCAAATCATAGTACGTCACATCCGGCATACGAAAAAGTGTCGGATTTTTTTCCCCTCTTGCATTTGACAGTTGTAGGTAATTAGTCTTACATTTCATTGCAGTACAAAAATTACTGGAACATACACATATATCTTTGGTATTTCAAAGCACCATTTTTTTTTATTAGGAGTTACTTTAGAATATTTTGGCAAGTTGAGGTTACTAAAGCTTGTACACAGTTAACAAAGAGGTGAAAATTTTATTAGTTAACTTCCAGTCATCAAAAATCAATGGTGGTTTTACACCTAATATGGGAATCTGCACATGCACCTTTGACCTTGAAAGTACTCTCATTTGTAAAAGAATTCTTGTTATTTAAGTGAAATATTACAAAAAAAGGTTTATTCTGGGTGGATTGTGTCCCAAAAACACATTTTATGCGAAAATGTCCTTGAAACAGGAATCTACCACAAATATTAGTAACCATACTCAATTTTTTTGGGAGCTCATTTTGCTTATTTCTTATATTTTGCTATTATAGAAAAATTTACCTACGTAATCCTTAGTAAAATATATAGTAATAAGTAAATGAAATTATTTTCAAAAAAGTAAGAATAAATTATTCACTCTCTGGAACGCTGCATAAATTTAAGTTTTACGTCAGGACTTAATGAAACCTACCAAGAGACAGTTAACTTTTATATAGATTGTTCATTCAGCTTGAATACTTTAATTGCTCATAAATGAGTGAAATTTATCCCAAAAGTTTTATTTGTTGGCATAAAAATGTCTACTTCTGAGGTAAAAAATCCTCAGTATTTATTTTTTAAAAGTTTTGTTAGTTAATTTATAGTAATGACCATATCAATGATACTGGACTGGTGATATCATCGGGGAATAAAAACCCCACCAGCATTGGCATATACCCAGTGGTTGTTAATAAACTCATCATAGATACCTGGATTAAAATTTTGTATTGGAAATCAACCCATTAAAGATACAATATTGTACGGCAGATTACAACGCCTACAAATTAAGACGCACTATTGTTGCTCGAAATTATAAAAATTAAAAGGCCAAATCAAGAACGAAGTTGAAAAGCATTGAGGACCTAAAATTTCCAAAAAGATTTAACCATATACTCGAAAATCACAAAAAATACTGAACTCGGAGGAAAATTCAAAAAGGAAAGTGCTAATCAAATGATAAAATAAAAAGATCAAACCCATCAAACGAATGGATAATAACTGCCATATTCCTGACTTGGTACAGGCATTTTTTTATGTAGAAAATGGTGGATTGAACCTGGTTTTATAGCTAGCTAAACATTTCACTTGAATGACAGTCGAATCAAATTCCATTATATTGACAACGGTACGTGAACAAATCAAACAGACACAAAAGGTAAAAATGTCAAAAAAATAGGGATACAGCCGTTAATATTGTCATGCTGTGTTATTATCTTAATTACTATAAAAGTATTCAAATTTAACAAATGTCCTATTTGAACAATACAATATGTCTGGACTAACAAAGAAGCACAGAAACGCATAAGTCCAATTTACCATCCTCATTTTTCTTTTTTATTATACGCTTTTATTTATCTATGTAAAATCCACCTATTTAAAGGATTGAAAGATTTTAAGTGCTAGCGTAGAATCACGCGTTTGACGTCACACAGGTAGATATAAAACGATGTTGTCGTTCAAAGTATAACCGGATACATAAGTACAGAGTCACGGTAAATGGACATCACAAAAAAAAACCCAAGACCTAACAATAAAAGTTATAGTAATAAAATAAAACAATTTTGTCGTTCAAAGTATGACGGGATACAGCTGAGTTCATCAAATAAATCTACTGAATTTCAACAACGGTGCAGAGTTTGAAAAAAAATAAAGAAGGAATTTTGGCAATTTTAATTTAAGCTGACAAATATTTGTAGTAATTTTACAACATTACTGGTATCTTGTAAATTATAAATTCAATCCTTAGTTAACATGGTTAACGATTTAACGATGTATGGTAAGTTATAGCGAAAGTCTACTATCAATGTTCAATTCTCGTAAAAAAAACAAGAATCGAAGGTATAATACTATGATGAACTATTCATCATGGTGATCATGGTGTACAAATATGACTACAGTTAATTTATACCGACAAACCTATATGTTTAACAAACCATCCTCACGGCCGACACTCGGCTAACAGAGAGATTGGTCGGTTAATCTACATTGAGTATGCGGCTATATCGGCGGTTGGTCTGTTAATCGGGTTGGCTAAAGTCTGTTAATCAGGTGTTATCGAGAAAATTATTGAAAGTTCAGCATGTTTCATTGTATAACTTTCTAAATATATTTTCATCATAAAAAGTATTCATGTCTAACAAAACAATTCAATGTACTGAATTCAGTGGTGTAATTATTATTTTTCTAGCTTCGATGTACGATCTATAAAATGAAAATGCGGGTTAGTCATCAATACATTTATACACATTTTACACACATAAAATGTACACAAAATGACACATTGGTTAAATTTACTTGCATTCAATATTTTGAACATCGAAAAAAAAAAGACATTATGTTTGTTAACCATATTGATATCATTGTGTAGAAAAAATTTACACGAAAATCTGTATTTTGGTGACATAAATCAATCTTTATTTAAAACCCGGTCTGTTAATGGGTCGGATGTATAAAACCCGGTCTGTTAATTGGTCTGTTAAGAGTTATGAATGGCAATAAAAGTACTATGTGGGGTGTTATCGGATCAAATGAGTAGGCTCAAGACGAGCGGCTAAAATATACGAAAACAACACATGAGCAATGAAGCATAACATATACGGAAACAACACATGAAATTGAAAATTGATAAAAATGGTTCCAAAAGTGTAATATTAAAGCAATATTAATTTCATCAAAGAATGATTGCATATATCATGTTGATTCTGTTTAATTGTCATGAATGACACAAATTTGTCATCTACATTGGTAACCAGTATATAAATCAGAGATAAACGTCGTAATGTAACTAAACATCAGTAAGTAAAATAAATTGGGATGACAAAATATGAAAAATAAAGAAAGAATAATGAGTAAGATAAATAAAATGTAGAAAAAAATGACATAACAATTTAAAGAATACAGAAATAAACAATACCCCCAATCCGGACCCTCATGGTATACACGAGAATCTGGATGGAAACGCAGAATATAGAATAATATGTAAGGACAATAGAGAGTGATACATTGCTAAAAACGAGAGAAAATAATACTTGTTTAAGAAAACACACATGAAACACCGATGGATGTTGAAACAGTAATGGATTGCGATGTACTTATATTGGTTGAAAAATTCTAGAAGTTTACATGCGGGCAACTTTAGTGGCAGGTTAATGCCATTTTGCGTTTTAGCGCTTTAGCGTTTTCGCCTTACATACTATATATGGCGAAAACGCGTAATTGCGAAGTCGAAAACGCGAAAACGCGAAACCGATTTCTCGTTTTCGACTTCGCGTTTTCGCGTTTTCGAATTCGCGATTTCGCCTTTTCGCAATTTCGCGTTTTCGCCCTATAGAATATGAAAGGCGAAATCGCGAAAACGCGAAATGGGCTACTGGCCACCATAGACAACTGTAGCTCCTCTTCACTTATGTAGAAAGGAACTAAACGGAATAAAATGAATTGAAACTTAAAATAACCAAATGTAGCTGCATTCGCTCCTTTCCGTTTACTTCTTTAGAGTGATTTGTAAACAACATATGATTAAGTAATAGAAGAAAAGAACCAATTGGATGATGCTAACGAATAAGGGTTTAACGTCCAGTGACAAATGTCATGTTCATATGTGAACGATAACACGTTATATGTACCCTGTTTTGTATTTGAAAGACACATTCAGTCGGAATTGAGAACGTTCTACTTCGAACAGACACAAAAATTAAGGCTGATTGAAAATGTCAATAAAAAATTCATGCATATTCCAGAGGCCAATCCATATCACGCTATCACACCCTTCAATAAAATGCAAAGAAAGTCAAAATAAAAATGCTCTTTCTAGGATACTGTGGCACCGTATTGTCATTTTTGTTTACTCAGGAACATCTCATTCTTAAATTTTTCAAGGGGAAAATATTAAGGTAGCAAAATTATTGTCGTGACTAAATAACTCTTAACTGACACAATTTCAATTGTCCAACCCATTAACAGACTGTATTCCCATAATTTTCACTAAAATGTGGTATTATTCACGTTATTTTACAATTATGAAATATTTACTAATGTCAATTTATTTTTTAGAACCACAGTTCTATTTTTTGTCCTTTAAATGATATCTCAATTTGTTTGTTTCGCCTTTTATTAAAAAAATTGCTATGCGTATAAGCATAAATACTACATACTTGCGCGACGCCTTTTAGTTTAACTGAAAACTGCGCAGACTAAGAAATGTTTTTACAAGTGCAATATGTTCTATGATAGATATCATTTTGTCAGACACTTTTCTTTTTTTGATTTGGTTCTTATAACATGCCAAAAATCTGTATATTTAATAGAGTTTAACATTAAATTAAGTGTTTTACTCTAAACAGACGTCTAACCAACCTGAATAACAGACCAATCGTCCATATAGCCGCATACTCAATATAGATTAACCGGTTGAGTATTTTGAATCAAAAAGAAACTTATACACTTTAAATTGAAAGCTAGTTGTATTCATTTTGTACCAGTATTGCTGTCAATAATATTCTAAAAGAAAAAATATTGCTAGTGTCGATAGTTGCGAGTAAACAGTTTTGTTATACAAACCATCCTTACATACAATATATCTTGTTGTGTTCCACAGTGGAATCCATCGTACTGCTTTTTTTGATATTTTTTTACTCACTAGTTAATTATATGCAGTTCTTAACTTTAATTAGCACTCTGATTAGTCAATAAAAAAAAAAAGTTCTGTATTGTATTGTTTCATAAATTACAGATTATAAATTCCCTTAAGTTTTGTCAAATGAATTCACCATATAGATACCAGGATTGAAATTTTATATACGTGTCAATACTGTTTCAATGTAAGGATTTTAAACCTTCAAATGTACACGGACTACTAAATTTTAAAACGGTCGAAACTTGACCTTTTCTTTTAAATAAACTTTAGTTTTTTTTTCTAATTTCAATTTGCTGTGTCATGTATGTACTTATTTATAAGCTGTTTGTCTTTAAACATTGTTACCAATATAAAAGTTAGATCTAAATTGTTTATTCCAATCAAATTGTTACTTGTACAAGAAACTATGAAGATTTTAAAATAATAACGGAAAGCGTTCCTGTTCTCAAATTAACTTCGTGTGGAGGAATCAAAGGTAACTTTCAAATATATATGGACATAATATTCATTTGCTGTATATATTAGGACTACACCAGTATGTGCATACAGTTAGTATGTTTGAACGAATTATAATTTTAATACGGTGATAATTATGCTTTATGTTTGTATGAAACGACGCAAGCCGAATGTTTTTTTTCTTCTTTTCGAAATGTAATTTTCACCCAATTTCACTTTGTATTACAAAAAACGCAGTGATCATACATTGAATCCAATAAAATAAAATAATATAACAATACTCACATGACGAGATGACCAGCAAATAATGTAACAAAAATATGCAAAACAAAATCCGTATATCCATGTTTCTTTTCATACGACTTACATACGTTAGAGAACAACACTGATGAAATTGTCGAAGATGTTTAAATTTATACTGATGAAAAGTGACCTTCGATTCTTTTAATGCCGTGACTATTAGCTGTAAAAATAGACAAAACCGTTTAACATAGGTGAATTGGTTTATTTGAATATTATATTACATCAAGCACAACATCCTTAACCCGAGCACACTGAAAAGGTTATGAAAATTTGAATCTTTAAAGCGTGATATACAGACTCTTTAACACTCAAAGAGCTTGGAAGCAATTACGATCCTTATAATTATGCTGTTAGGACTCTTAACCTGTAATATTCAAAAAGTTCTTACTGAATAGCCGAGTGGTCTAAGTAGTCAAAAGAAACAAAAGTAATCCGACAACTGTATCACTGTAAACCCCAAGGTTATGCGTTCCAATCCAACACGTTGCATGGGCGTTGGACTCAATTATTAATTAACCAGGATTTTGTAATTTGGTAAATTTTGTGATTGTTATTTCATTCGGGTATACCCACATCTCCTTTTTAATGTTTCCTTTTTACCTCATTTAACGCATTAACACTAGGTATATTAATAGTTATCAAACATAAGTTCGAACACAACAATGTATTTACTGCACTCTTTATTCTAAATTTACTTAATTATATTAATGTCTGAAATAGCTAATATGACATCATTGACAATCTCTTTTTGCTGTTAAAAGCTTGAATACTGTCTGAAACGCGATATTGATATATGTTTATGTAACTCCAAATCTTTACCTAATATTAAAAAATAAATACAACATAGAAAACATGCTAAACTGTTGGCATGTTCGCATCTTTTGCAGTGTTTGTGAATTGTCCATTGTAGTATTGCATAACAATTAAGAAGATTTCACTGTTCTCTTGGTCTCTTTCCTGGTTGAAAGTGCCAAACGTCATATGAAGATGTTGCGTGATAACATCGAAGGTATCACCAAAGAAGCTATCCGTCGTCTGGCAAGAAGAGTTGGTTTCAAACATATCTCTGGTCTTATCAAGAAGAAACACGTGGTGTCTCCAAAGTGTTTTTGGAAAATGACATCCGTGATGCTGTAAAATACACTGAGCACACAAAGAGGAAGACTTTCATCGCTATAGATGTTGTCTACGCCCTGAAACGTCAAGGATGTACCCTTTAAGGATTCGGAGGGTAAACAACCAGCTCAAAAATACAAATACAAAGTTTGTATCACGCGTACTGACAGTTCATCATTAGCATGGAACATTATTTTTTTCGCATTGTGAACCATGACTTGTAATATACAATATAGGTGTAAGTTTTCCTTTGGACACCATGATTCAATCAAAAGGGTGTTAGCGAAGATCTTTTATATAATTGTACGGCAAGTAACATCATAGTTCATGTTAATAAATCCATCGTGACGAAAAAGTGAAACTTTGTTAAAGACATACCTATATATTTGAGATGAAATCTATCTTTATAACAATGATACTATTTAAAGACTTTTTTAAATGATAATGATCTTTCGCCTTTTTACTAGGGATTCATTTCGATTTTCAATATATTTTACATGTATATATTTCCTTTGGCATCCGTCAGTCTTACTCGCCGAAAAGGGTTTTCGTCTTTATTTATAGTATAATTATGATTGACGTTTCCCTATATATCAAATAGTTTTTATGATTTTAAAGAACGAGGCTTTAAAAAACCTTTAATGTGTAGCTTCTCAACCAGTTTATTCCCGATTGTAATGTGTAACACTTCGTAAAAGAGGGGAGAAAGCTACCAGAGGAACAGTCAAACTCATATATCGATAATAAACTGACAACGCCATGACTAAAAATGAAAAAGATAAACAGACAAGTAATAGTACACAAAAAATAACATAGAAAACTAAAGACTGAGCAACACGAACCCCACCAAAAACTGGGGGTGAACTCAGGTGCTCCGGAAGGGTTGGCAGATCCTGCTCCAAACGTAGCACCCATCGTGTTGCTCATGTTATTGCAAACCCGGTATATTATAGTATAATTCGGTAGGTCATATAAGATTGTAACTGTATTATAGTTTTGTCAATTCCAATTTTTAGATGTGCTCAACTTTACCTGTCAATTCAAAGGCAATTGTGTATTGTTTTAAACATATAGTTTAATGTAAAAGTGAACGACATTTATTATTTTTCCTCTTTTAACAGAAACTGGTAATTTTTTTGAACTTATATCACTTAGAATTTATGCAAATACTATATGCAAAAGAGTTCGAGTTATATATCCCAGTTACTTGTGGTGTGAATGACACGCACATGGAAAACATAAAATCTGACTCTCAAATTGACAACATAAATTTTATCTTGTGATATTAACCTTTCGCTTTTCCCTTTATGCAATTATAATGTAAAAAGTAAATTTCTCTTTACAGTCAAGAATGGGATTTCCCTTTGGATTGTATTTCATTATTTTTATATAGATACAACATGTAATCACATTGAATTTACAAATGTCACGTATCCATTAACCTAGTTATCTGTGGTTCGAAATTAAGAAAGTTGGGCATAAAAACAAACTTGATATGTTCACGTATTGACACGGTATCTGATAAAATAGTTTTATCACATATTTCAATGTATTTATTTCTAAATTCATAACATTGCTCTTTTTTTTACATTATATTTAAACTTCTACTTTTTACCTCACATCATAACAATAAGAGGCTGCAAAAAGGGATTACATGTATATTTCGGACACTTGGGAAAATTTCGATCAAATAATATTTACTTAAAATACTTATTAAGTTTCAATCATAATAGCAAAATACAGATCAGGATTCATTTATTTGGTTTTGATGTTATATTTGTTATTCTCGTGGGATTTTGTCTGATGCTTGGTCCGTTTCTGTGTGTGTTAAATTTTAGTGTTGTGTCGTTGTTCTCCTCTTATATTTAATGCGTTTCCCTCGGTTTTAGTTTGTTACCCCGATTTTGTTTTTGTCCTTGGATTTATGAGTTTTGAACAGCGGTATACTACTGTTGCCTTTATTTATTACTCATATGAGGAGATCGATACTGAGGATCGACATGCTAGATAATTTGGATGATATTTGACCTTTGTTAATATTTTCTGCTGTTCATATGTTTTTACTATCTACTTTCATGAAACATAGACGATTGGTAAAACCAGTAAGTGAATGGCAATCAGTCAAAAGGTGGACACCTTTTTTCAAAAATCTAATTTTTTTCCCTGTCTGATATAAAAGAGGGACGAAAGATACCAAAGGGACAGTCAAACTCATAAATCTAAAACAAACTGACAACGCCATGGCTAAAAATAAAAAAGACAAACAGAAAAACAATAGTACACACGACACAACATAGAAAACTAAAGAATAAACAACACGAACCCCACCAAAAACTAGGGGTGATCTCAGGTGCTCCGGAAGGGTAAGCAGATCCTGCTCCACATGTGGCACCCGTCGTGTTGCTTAAGTGATTACAAATCCGGTAAATAGTCTAATTCGGTAGGTCATATTCATGAAAGGGAAGGGGATTGTAGTTACGACGTAAGGAACATATCCGATATCATTTGTGAAACGGTTATTCCATAACGGTCAACCAACTCGTGATGGCGTCCGTAAAATTTACGAAGGGATGATTTCAACTTCACCATTTGGAACTCTTGGTTTAATAGCTTCCTTGTGAGCAGCAAACCTCTATCAAGAAAATCATGATAGGAAATGCAAGCACGGGAATATCGTATCAATTGGGAGATATATAAGATTCGATATACCTATCAGAGCACACAACTGCTTATTTCGATGGTAACATTTACTATCTATCAGTTCACAACCAATGATTTAGCTATTTGCTATGGCAAGCCGTTTTACTATTTATTTCAATTTCAAGATATCTCCTATAATATATAAGATATCTTATATAATATATAAGATATCTCAATATATAAGATATCTCCTTTAACATATAAGATATCTTATAGAATTTCATTTTTATAACACCACCTTCACACTTGGCTATATTATGTAATCAGTTTTATTGGTATCTTTATTGGTTTTATAAGATATCTTTAATGTTATATGAGATATCTTTAATGTTATATAAGATATATCATATAGTTTATAAGATATCTTATATAGTTTATAAGCTATCTTATATAGTTTATGATATATATTATAAAGACAATTATATAAGATATCTGATAAACTATACAAGATATCTGATAAACTATATAAGATATCTGATTAACTATATAAGATATCTTATAAACTATATAAGATATTTTATAAACTTTAGGAGATATCTTATAAACTTTAGGAGATATCTTATAAACTTTAGGAGATATCTTATAAACTAAATAAGATATCGTATAATCTAAATAAGATATCTCCTATAATATATAAGATATCTTATATAATTTCATTTTTTTATGAGATATCTTATATATTATATGAGATATCTTATATATTATATAAGATATCTTTAATGTTATATAGGATATCTCCTAAAGTCTATAAGATATCTTATAAAGTATATGAGATATCTTATAAACAATTTTTATATAAGATATCTTATATAATTAATAAGATATCTTATATAGTTTATAAGATATCTCTTAGTAGTTTATAGAGAAATTTCACTTATGACCAATTCGGATAGAACTCACGATGTTGATTTGTGCAAAACACTTCTTATTGAACCCACAATTTTGATTTATGCAAAACACTTCGGATAGAACTTACGATTTTGATTTATGCAAAACACTTTGGATAGAACTCACGATTTGATTTGTGCAAAACATTTCGGATAGAACTCACGATTTTGATTTATGCAAAGCACTGTATTTGCTTTTTCAATTACGTTTTGTATAGAGTTCATTGTTTTATGCTATGTCACTAAACTCATGCTACTTTGGAAAATCTCGTCACGGCAGTTTGTTTGGAGCTTATTTTTTTGCAAGTTAGCCTAATCGCTATAATTGTTAGTATTATAATTTATGCAAGTGTACCTTGTTTGCTTTATGTTAACGGTATAAAAAGGATATGTCTCTTACCTCTATTCATCGCAACCCAATGCTTATTTATTACGAACCAATTTACCCGTCTTTGCCTTTTTGGGTAATTGTGGACGAAATTTTAATTTTTGCAGAGGGCGTGGTTGCTTGTACTAATTAATGTCGGGGTAGCTTGGTCTATGAACTCTGTGTATTTACTTTTGCAAATATTGTAGTATTTATTGGGTATTGTTTTATGCTTCGTCATGAAACTTGTGCTACTTTTTTGCAGAGGTCATAGAAGCTTGGTCTATGATCTCTGTATTGTTTTATGCTTCGTCGTGAAACTCATGCTTCTTTTGCAGAGGTCGTAGTAGCTTGGTCTATGACCTCTATGTATTTGCTTTTGTAAATTTGGTATGTAGTGGATTTTGTTTTATGCTTCGTCATGAAACGCATGCTATTTTTTTGCAGAGGTCGTAGTAGCTTGCTCTATGATCTCTGTATTGTTTTATGTCTCGTCATGAAACTCATGCTAAACTACTTTTAATTATTATTTCGTCATGGTGATTGGTTTGGAATAAATTATTTTTGTTATCAATTCTTTTGCTACATACAAAATTGCCAGTATTTTGAGATATGTAGCTAGATTTACATGATTGTCAGTTTGTAATACATGTTTTCAATGTATTATTTTAATTATGTTTACTAGTATAATCCATGTACATGATATAGTTTGGGTTGCGATGAACGTAATTGATGATAATTTTTATGCCAATACTTATGCCTGTAAGGTCGTTTGCTTTTACTATATACTAGATTTATTATTAAAAACAAGAGTGCACACGCTGAAATGTCTCGCCTCCTATACTAATCATTGATATTATGTTGATAGCCCTAAGTATAAAGCTAAGCTTTATTACAACTGTCACATAAACTTAACATTAACCAAGATAACTAAACAAAGACCAATGAACCTTGAAAAAGAGGTCCAGGTCAGATGAACCATGCCAGGCAGACAGGTACAGCTAACAATGCTTCTATACAACATATATAGTTGACACATTACTTATAGTTTAAGAAAAATAGACCAAAACACAAAAACTTAACACTGTGCAATGAACCGTGTAAATGAGGTCATGGTTAAATAAAACCTGCTCGACTGACATAAAGATCATAAAATATTTCCATACACCAAATATAGTTGACCTATGTCATATAGC
Organism: Mytilus edulis; assembly: GCA_019925275.1. NCBI lineage: Eukaryota > Metazoa > Mollusca > Bivalvia > Mytilida > Mytilidae > Mytilus > Mytilus edulis. The sequence continues at coordinate 86,150,993 of CM034351.1, read as the reverse complement.
ATTAGATAAAAAGACCAAAACTCAAAAACTTAACTTTGACCACTAAACCATGAAAATGAGGTCAAGGTCACATGACATCTGCCCGCTAGACACGTACACTTAACAATCATTCCATACAACAAATATAGTAGACCTATTGCATATGGTATGAGAAAAACAGACCAAAATAAAAAATTTAACTATAACCACTGAACCATGAAAATGAGGTCAAGGTCAGATGATACCTGCCAGTTGGACATGTACACCTTACAGTCCTTCCATACACCGAATATACTAGCCCTATTGCTTATAGTATCTGAGATATGGACTTGACCACCAAAAATTAACCTTGTTCACTGATCCATGAAATGAGGTCGAGGTCAAGTGAAAACTGTCTGACAGACACGAGGACCTTGCAAGGTACGCACATATCAAATATAGTTATCCTATTACTTATAATAAGAGAGAATTCAACATTACAAAAAATTTGAACTTATTTTCAAGTGGTCACTGAACCATGAAAATGAGGTCAAGGACATTGGACATGTGACTGACGGAAACTTCGTAACGTGAAGCATCTATATTCAAAGTATGAAGCATCCAGGTCTTCCACCTTCTAAAATATAAAGCTTTTAAGAAGTGAGCTAACGCCGCCGCCGTAGCCGCCGCCGGATCACTATCCCTATGTCGAGCTTTTTGCAACAAAAGTTGCAGGCTCGACAATAACATTATGCAAAGACATAAATATATATATATATACTGATGACATTTTAAAATTCATACTCTTCATTTAATACATGATTTATACAAATCTTTTCCGTTTAATGGTTGATTATTAAAGAAGAGCAACTATGATAATTAATTTATCGCATTTTATTCCTTAACATGCGCTATGTTTGGGGTCCTTGAGTACGATCAAGTTTGTTTTTTAATGGGCATTTAATTTTATCCATTACTCTATATTCTTATTTTGTTTATTTCATGCTTTAACTATGGACAAGGAGCGCTAGTCTGGTATTCATCTACGAAAAAACTTTCCCCATTGAAGGAATTGAAGAAAATGTGCAATAAAGCGTGATATCAACAACTTACATATACTTTCAATTATCAGCAGTATGTCATAGTTCCGATAATACAAACATACGACTATTGATGGGTTGCTGTTTAACTGACATTAGTGACACATACCTATTGTCGAGATTAGAATATTGATCCTGACGTGCGAGTCGTATGAACATTGACTAACTAAAGCCTAATTTTACTGTTTTATAAATACAAATTTACAAAATACGACTTCGATCAGCATTTTGTTACACAACTGGACCCTAGTTACAACGAAAGCTCAAAGCACCGATTGTTATTACACCATCTCTTTACAGTTGACTATGTCGTTAATTGTCTTTGACTCTCGATACTTAAATAAAACACTTAGTTTTAGAAGAAGGAAAATTAAACGAACAGACTTTTGCTGCAGTTCATGGATGGAATGGTCCTATCTGTGATTCAAGGATTGAAGTCTAATGTGTTTATGGAATTTTACAACATAAAAGAATTAATTTAGTTTCAGAACTTTAAACTTCAGCTGATTCAGGTCAGTATTGCCTGACAAACCGTTTTATGATCGTTATTTCATACAATTACAACCGTCTTGTTTTGGGTCAGCATTGCCTGACAAAACGTTTTATGATCGTTATTTCATACAATTACAACCGTCTTGTTTTGGGTCAGCATTGCCTGCCAAAACGTTTAATGATCTTTCTTTCATATAATTACAACTGTCTTGTTTTGGGTCAGCATTTCCTGCCAAAACGTTTTATGATCTTCATTTCATATAGTTACAACCGTAACGTTGTTTTGGGTCAGCATTGCCTGCAAAACATTTTATGATTTTTATTTCATACATATTTTGAAGTATATAATTATGTTTATTTATGGGGCAGATTTTTCTCCCCACCTTTGCTATTCTTTGTAATTTATTCAATTGATATGATATTAGTTGATGTAATTTCGTATTAATTATGTATTATTATTTCATATTAAATATGAACTTTTATGTCAAATGTTTTATTTGCAAAATTTATTTTTTGCATTATATGATTTTGAATAAATGAGCTTTTTTCGTCAGTTTAGTTTTTATATCATATAGCAAATCAAGCTCAGACTCTGGCCTGTGTATACATAGCATGTTTATGGTATCTAGCTGTCTGTCTTAAATAGTTTTTTAAAACACAAACCAGATGCTCCGCAGGGCGTAGCTTTATACGACCGCAGAGGTTGAACCCTGAACGGTTGGGGCAAGTATGGACACAACATTCAAGCTGGATTCAGCTCTAAATTTGGATTGTGATTAAATAGTTGACACAGCATAGGTTTCTGACACAGAATGAATGTGTTCTAATGAACTTAAAATTTTTGTTTTCTCTTAGAGCAATTCACTATGCTGTTGAATATTAATCCTCTCAAAAAATGTTTGAAGAAATTTTCTTTTTTATTTATGAAATTTCAAATGAGAAAAATTGAACCCAATTTTTTTAATCACATCCCCCTTTCCCTTATTCCAAAACTAATCTCAATTAAAATTTCTAATGGAGTTTGCAACAATAACTACTCATTTAAATACATCATAAAATATTAAGATGTAAAAAAACTGCTTGTTATCACTGAATGGTAAAGATTATTTTAATTTATCAGGTGGTAGTAAAAAGTGAATATACATTGTATATTGTATATAACAAAGATTTAAGTTGATTCTGGACAAAGAAAGATAATTCCAATTAAAAAAAAATCTTGCTATTGCACAATATTTTGCAATTAGATATTTCTTGCTTACTATTCTGGACAAAGAAAGATAACTCTAATTAAAAAAAAAATTGCTATTTCACAATATTGTGCAATTAGATATTTCTTGCCATTGTGCAATACTGTGCAATTGAAAAGACTTGCTATTGCACAATACTTAATATAATAATTTTAGATCCTGATTTGGACCAACTTGAAAACTGGGCCCATAATAAAAAATCTAAGTACATTTTTGGATTCAGCATATCAAAGAACCCCAAGATTTCAATTTTTGTTAAAATCAGACTAAGTTTAATTTTGGACCCTTTGGACTTTAGTGTAGACCAATTTGAAAACGGGACCAAAAGTTAAGAATCTACATACACAGTCATGACAGTTAGATTCGGCATATCAAAGAACCCCAATTATTCAATTTTGATGAAATCAAACAAAGTTTAATTTTGGACCCTTTGGGCCCCTTATTCTGTTGGGACCAAAGCTCCCAAAATCAATACCAACCTTCCTTTTATGGTCATAAACCTTGTGTTTAAATTTCATAGATTTCTATTTACTTATACTAACGTAATGGTGCGAAAACCAAGAAAAATGCTTATTTGGGTCCCTTTTTGGCCCCTAATTCCTAAACTGTTGGGACCTAAACTCCCAAAATCAATACCAACCTTCCTTTTGTAGTCATTAACATTGTGTTTAAATTTCATTGATTTCTATTTACTTAAACTAAAGTTATTGTGCGAAAACCAAGAATAATGCTTATTTGGGCCCTTTTTTGGCCCCTAATTCCTAAACTGTTGAAACCAAAACTCCCAAAATCAATACCAACCTTCCTTTTGTGGTCATACACCTTGTGTTAAAATTTCATAGATTTCCATTCACTTTTACTAAAGTTAGAGTGCGAAAACTAAAAGTATTCGGACGACGACGACGACGACGCCAACGTGATAGCAATATACGACGAAATTTTTTTCAAATTTTGCGGTTGTATAAAAATCCTAAAGAGGTAATTGAAGGAGAATTACTAAAAGGATAGATGGATTATTTTTCAACTGTTAAAAAAAGTAAAATCACAAAAATTATACTGAATTCAAAAATCAAATGGAAAAATCAAAAGCTCAAACACATCAAACGAATGGATAACAACTGTCATATTCCTGACTTGGTACAGGCATTTTTTCATGTGGAAAATGGTGGATTGAACCTGGTTTTATAGCTAGTAGCTAAACCCCTCACTTGTATGATAGTCAAGGCGAAAGAAAAACCATCACTGGAAGTTAACCAATCAAATTTTCACCATCTTTTTCTGTTTACAAGCTTTAGTAACCATGTAAGCTCAAGTTTCCAAAATATTTTATAGAAACACCAAATAAAAAAAGAAATATGTTTAAAAGCACTCAAAATAAATGTTTATGAGTCTAATATGACTCATCAATAGAGTGATTTTTCTGCAATGAAATGTAAGTATACATTCTTACAACTATCAAATTCCAAGGAAAATTTTTCAACCCTTTTTCATACAAATCTGTATATTACGTACTATGATTTGGTAATATTACACTCCGAAAGATGAGTTGAGAAAATACAATTTCATGTGGACATTAAACAATCAACAATTTTGAGCTATCAAGTGGACTTGACTGAAATCAATGATGCATTACAGAAATAAAAGAGAACCAAGTAATATAAATAAAAAATGAAGACAAACTAATATTATTTATGTTCGCTTAAAAAATGAGCTATAAAATCATATTTATCTTGTGCCATTTTACCACACAAGTTACAGCACCTAACATCCATTTTATCGTGCATGCTTTTATGAAGATGGTACATAGCTGCATCCTGGAAAATCATACAACAAAAATCACATTTATATACATCATCTCTAGACATCATGTGGGTCAATAAATCAGAACTTGAAAAATTCACCAAATTCACTCTACTATTTGACGAAATTTGTGCAGATGTATCATTGGACTTAGTAGACTGGGTTTGTGGTAAAGTCATAATACATCGATCTATTCTATTTTCCAGTTGATTAAGTTTTCTCATTTTAAACCTATGCCACATTGGTCTCCCTCGTCCAAATCCTCGGAAACCTTTGAACCCCATTCCATGCCTAGATGGAAACTGTGGATGATTTTGCTCTGATCCAGACACGTTACTCTCACTTGTAAGACTTATTCTATCCAAATCTATATCGTCCCCAGACAAACTTCCAAGATTATTGAAATCCCCACCTACAATTTTACTATTATCTCCCTCACCATCATAAGGTGGTGTTATATGAGTCAGATCAATTTCTCCCATTGTCAGATTTGGGTTATCTCCCTCTAATGTTGTAGATACTGGTAGCAGATTTGGTTCTGTCAATTTTTCACTATTATCATCCTCTAGTTTTATTACAACCCTTTCTGTTACCCTATCCTCACTTGTGTCTTCCAACTGATTAGTATTTATGTGTTGCACTTGAGCTGGTTTTCTTTTATGACACTGTGAACTTTCATTTTCTACGGGAAAATCATTTGAACTTAATCTGTTGGGGAAGAGAGGTTGAGATGATTCTTTTGACGACGATGGGTGTAAAAGTTCGTGTAAATTGTTAATTTTTGAATTAATATTTACATATTGATTGTGCAAGACAATGTGTTTTTCAAGTCTTCTTTTTCGACAAAATCCCATGCCACATTCTGTACAATAATAAGGCTTTTCTCCAGTATGTATTCTCTTATGTGTGTTCAGATGTGATGACTGTGAGAATCTGTCAAAAAATGATTGATATTATAAAACAATGGTAAAAACCTCAAGTGGTCTCAAGCTCATTTCAATAATTTCTAAATTTACAGTACTTAAATTTTTTTACTATGACTTACCAAATATGTACAAATAAATTGTTCAATCTAATTAAAATTCAATCTCCTCACTTGCTCATTTTTTAACGCTTGGACGCAGCCACCAAGCATTAAAATGAGCGAGTGTAGAGATTTATTTTAATTAGATTGTAAATTGTTATAAGTAATAAAAGAATATATAGAATTTGATGCAAATCCATGAATAAAGGATATATAAACCAATCCATATAAAAACACAATAAGAAATTGATATCGCTTCATATTTTTTCAGATGATCCCAGAAGATGATTGGATGAGTTTTTTAAAGGATCATAACCTTTATCATCTTACATGGCTAACTGGATGAATCAAAATGTGCTAACAAGAATTAGAGAAATAGACTTTTTGAAATGAAGATGCCCCTCAAGAAGAAATTTTATTAATAAAAAAAAAAAAAAATTATTTGACAATCATTAGAGAAACAGATTTTAATATGGTTACTCATGGATTTTTCAAGTTTATCCAATCTTGATAGTTAAATTACCAATTTTATCTTGATTGAATAAATACCATTAATCTCTGGTACAAATTTAACAATCTTTAGATATTGTTTTAAAATCTTACTATGGGCAATAAAAATGTTGGTTAACAAAAAACATCTTTTTTTTTAAATTTCATTCTTTTCTTCAGAATTTGATAATTTTTTTATTAGATATCAGATGACAGCTGAAAACTATTTAACTTGATTTTTTATTATCCCCAAATCTAGCACATACAATGATCAACATTAATGTACTTTGTGTTAATACTGCATTATAATTTTGACACAATATAAATCATTGTTTTGTTTTTAGGAATTATGTATAAATATGTAAAAACTCATCATAGATACCAGGACTAAATTTAGTATATACGTCAGACGAGTCGTTTCGTCTACAAAAGACTCATCAGTGATGCTCGAATCCAAAAAAGTTAAAAAGGCCAAAAAAGTACGAAGTTGAAGAGCATTGAGGACCAAAATTCCTAATGTTTTGCCAAATTCAGCTAAGGTAATCTATGCCTGAGGTAGAAAAGCCTAAGTATTTCAAAAAAAATCAAAAATTTGTAAACAGTAAATTTATAAATAGTAAAATGTTATTTTTCATGTCAAACTGTAGATTATAGGGCAAAGATGCACTTTATATCAAAAACGTGTACCAGGACCCTTATTTTCTAAAATGACATTTGGCTTGATTATGTATAAAGAATATGTGTACAATCTTTTTTTTTTTACTAACCACCCATGATTTTTTTTAAATTAGATAAATAAACACCAAAAAAAATGCGTTTTTTTAAAATTCTAAAATCATAAAATCTAATAAAGGTTAATATTACCAAAAAAAAATGTATAACAAACTGAAGGCAAACAAAGGTTAAGAAGATATTTCAAATGTTTAAAAAAAATTATCTGCTAGCATTTATCTCTTTAATCAAAATAGGTCTTTTAAAAGTACCTGTCCCAAGGGTAGAAATGTCAAAGAAACTGAAGTTTTGGTAAATCTCTTTTATTTTGACACCCTTAAACTCTAAATGAAGCATATAAAGGGACATTTTTTATTACATATTTAAGTTGACCAAGTGAAATTCCCTTGTAAGCAAATGTTCGTCATAAAATAACTGTGGGATAAAAACTGTATAATATATATAGATATAAGAAGAAGTGGTACAAGTGCCAATGAGACAACTCTCCATCCAAGTCATAATTTGTAAAAGTAATCCATTATTATATAGGTCAAAGTATGGAATCCAAAACGGAGCCTTGGCTCACATCAAACAGCAAGCTATTTATGGCCCCAAAAGTGACTAGTGTAAAACCATTCAAATGGGAAAACCAACTGTCTAATCTATATAAAATTCAAGAAACAAGAAACACATGCCCTTATGTGACATACATTTCTTTATAAGCAGTAGGAAATCCCTCACCTTTTATTACAGATATGACAGGAGTAAGGTTTTTCCCCAGTGTGTGTTCTCCTGTGCGTCATCAGATGGCCCTTCTGAGTGAAACGTTTATTACATATCTGACAAACATAAGGTCTAGCCTCATCCGTCATGTCTGTCTCATTCATGTCAAACTGCATAGGTGTTGCCATGCTTCTTGTTCAAATCCAGAAACTAGTATTCTCCTGTAATGATAAATAATAACAACCAATGTTTAGAAAAATATTCTCTTGCTTAATTTTAATTTAAATTTAAATATTTATAGTTTATAACCATGATAACACAACTGATTTCATACCTGCTTTTATTTTATATAATTTGTTTCTTTTATCAAACTTAAAACTTAAAATTCTTTATGGGGTAATATCAATACAAGTAATGTTTATTAACTTGTAGATCTGAAGTAAGCAATATTTACTTGTATAAGTAATTTGTAAAAAAAATTATTTCTAAGGTTTGAATAATCTCCTTTTAAATGTTTTAATCGTCTAAAAAAATTAAATGATTAAATACAAGTATTTTCTTTACATCCCTTTTTCAATGTTTTAATTCTCAAATCATGCCTTAACAATTTTTTCTGGATTGCTTATAATGTTTTGGTTAGGTAGACTTCAACCTTTTATCGTAACCAAAACTAAACAAACATGACTCTATTGTGCACAGATGTATTTAGCTGTAATGTGGTCTGGCTTTGGCAACAACATTCAAGATATTTGAAACTGAATTATCTTTTTCGTTTTTGTTATTGATATACATCATGTACATTTTGTAGATAGAAAAAAAATCTGTTTAATTGTAAAATAAATATCATGCATAAGGCCAAATAAAAAAGTATGTGTGGTTCCAGTTACATCTGAAAAAAGTTAGGGTATGTAGGTAGGGATTTTTTTTTATTTAAGGTTTTTTTTTTACATTGAGTCTATGGGAGCAACATTCTGACTTTAACAGTGCTTTATGAAAAATGACAACAAAATCTTTAGGGTAGGCTATTTTTAAGCTGAAAAATTAGGGACGGTAGGGTTACTGGAACCACACATATATTATTATTTGGCCTAAATGGAATTTTTTTTTAATTTGAAAAAAAAAGAATTAAAATAAAGAAAAGATAATCATGATAATGCAAAGCTAAAGGCATATACTATTCCACATTTGTTGTTACATGTACGATAGATTATGTTCGTTCTCTGAGAACTTAAGATAGGATGAATACGCTTAGATCAAAACAAACAACAAGCATTAAAACTAAAGTAGAATGCAGAAATGGCAAATTTAAACAATTTTTCCATTCATAAAGGAACATAAGTTGAGGACTGTAAAGGGAGACAATCTAAATTCATCCTTGATCTTAGTTTGGTGGTAATAAGCAATTCTGTATGTAAGTTTTATAATATTTGGTTAATGCAAAATGATAGTTAAATTAAACAAAAAATAAAGGGACATAACTCAAAGAACCTTGAAAGAGACACCACCATAATTCAAAATTGATTTATATTTGGAGGTAATTAGCAAATAAACTCATCATAGATACCAGGACTAAATTTAGTATATACGCCAGATGCGTGTTTTGTCTACAAAAGACTCATCAGTGACGCTCAAATCCAAAAAAGTTAAAAAGGCAAAATAAAGTACGAAGTTGAAGAGCATTGAGAACCAAAATTCCTAAAAGTTTTGCTAAATACAGCTAAGGTAATCTATGCCTGAGGTAGAAAAGCCTTAGTATTGTGTATATATAAGTTTCAAAACATTTGGTTGTGGCAAATTTAAGTAAGAGAGAGGAAATTAATTTTAGGACATATGGATGTATACAGACAGATCGACATACAAATGGATGCACAGATGGACATTGAAAGGTAAGACTGAATGCTCCCACCACCCCAGTGGCGGAATAATAAGGATAATAGGATCACATCTTTTGTGACAGATTTGTTTCCCTTGTTACACATCTTTATGAATTAGATACATGGCTAGCAGTAAGGAGTACTTCTTTAGCTGAGTCTGTTAATGCACTGACTTGATATACATAGCGATTTTGTATGTAGAATCATGCTTACTGGTGGCATTTGGCGCCCAACAATGAAAACTCACAGTTGGAAGAATTACCTAGCCAGGGCGGTGTAAAATTAAGACATCATCATTATAGTGTAATGACTCTTGGGTTCATACTCTAGTGAAGACAAGAGGTATATAGAATCATGTTTACCAGTTACACTTTTTATTTATAATTCTATATATATCTAATTATTTAATTGTGTATTATTACTGTTTTCCCTAGAAGTTCAATGTAAGTGGTCCTTCTTGCCATTCAGTTATCAGACACAGTGGCTACGGTTACATGGAAATGTAACAATTATAAAATAATTATCTTAACATCAGAGACTCATTGCTGAAACACATGACATGCATGATGCAGGGATTGGTAAGGAAGGGATTAATTATGAATGTAACAAAAATTGTCAAATGATTGTGTCTACGGTTACATCGCGTTATTGTTACATCAATGCAATTCAATGTAGGCTGGGATAATTAATATGTTTTAAAATAAAACTTGAAAACTTAATTTATTTGAATTATACAATATACATGTAGCATACAATTTTTAACATGCTTTAAACTTTTATTTACAATGACCATGATGACAGTTTCTACAAATCCAGTATGTTGCTTAGGGAGCATGTTTTAGTCCGATGCATTTTGGTTGTTTAATGTTGTCACTAAACATGATTTCATAGTGTCTTTTAATATTATTTCATTGCCGTCACCTTTACTAATTTTAATTTCGCTTACAATTTCAATATCCAATTTAAAGTACAGAGAAGAAAATACGCCAAGAAAAATGCAACAAAGATAAAACCTGACATTGGGATAATTCGTGCCAAAAGGTGGCCTTAAGATTGAGGATTGGGGAATTTACCATAATCATGATAATTGGAAAAAAATAATCTTGAAAATACAAGTCAATTGTGAAGGCAATTGATCATGATGTTAAATTTGCAGACAGGTTGAAACTGGTGGAAACAATGTTTTCATTTTAAAAATTCAGATATTTAGTGATCATAATTTTGTTCTTATTGGCCAAAAAATTAACCAACAAAACCATAGAAGGTTAAAGTTTCATAAATCTAGACAAATGCTAGACATGCTAGAGTCCATTGAAGAAAATTTATGTAACAATAACACAATGTAACTGTAGACACAAATATTATTGTTACATTCGTATTAAATCGAATCCTTATAATAAACCCTTATATTCCTGCAATTAGTCTCCAATGTAACCCATAGCCAGTGCTGTAATAAAAAGACAAATGCATGTTGTTTCGTAACCTGGTAGTTTCGTACCTGTTTAATTTGTAACTAAGTTGATTAGTAACTGAGACCTCCTCCTTTTTCACCCGGACTGGAGGCAGAGGACTAAATACTTTGATAAAGACGAGTACATCTAAATGATGATGGACAATTTAAATTTTTCTGTTTTATTCGCATGTGTGCAAAACTGCAAAACTGTACTTGTAAAGTGTAAAATAATGTACATTGTATGTGTAATCAATTATTTAATAAATATATATACAATGATATAGATATCATTTTAAGGTTGCTAAATCCAAGTGCAACATATACATTGAGCTGCAAATTTTCTTATTTTCAAAGCAGCTAAATTTTATTGCACATAGACGTTGAGCTACATCCAATTTCACCTGGATAGATGCACGCTTGATAAAGCTAGTTGGTCTAGCGAAATATTGCGTTTATTTTCATCATTTTGTAAATATTTTAAACATTCTTATATTTACATACTAAATAGTGTGTTAAAATTACATTGTTAGGCAATCAATGATATAGATATATATATATATTTATACATCAATAAGTCTTTTTATTATTTTTTACGTAACCTAAGACTCATATTGTTATTATATCACAGGAGTTTGAAATCCTAGCAATAACGGGGTAAAAATATGCCCAACTTGAATTTCACAGTAGACAAAATGGTAGAGCTTCTCTCGAAAAGAGAAGCAACAGGAATGCAACATATTTTCCAATTTTTTTAAAAGGGACGTTTTGGATCAGAATAAACTCTATCCGTCAATTATAACACATTGTTCTACTTTAATTTACCACTTCGAGAGAAGCTCTACTGTGATAGTCGAGTTTGGCATATTTTTACCCTGTTATTGCTAGGATTTCAAACTCCTGTGATTATATATTATATATTGATATAAGGTTACAAAATGTCTCAGGTACGAAACGACCTAGTAAGTTACGAATCATATAGTTACGAAACGACCAGGTTACGAAACGACCTGCATCCTAGTCCAAATAATTATGACGTCTTGAAAGGCTATTATAATTTTTTTCTTTTACACAAAATGTACTTCGAAGTACATGTTAGGCGTCAAAGAAAAAAATTATAATAGCCTTTCAAGACGTCATAATTATTTTAAGTAAGGCGTCAAAGAAAAAAAATAGAATAGGCTTTCAAGACGTCATAATTATTTGGACTAGGCCTTAACTGCTTACCGAAGTGTTCCTAGATAAGGAAGGTACAAATTGTAAGACACAGAAGAAATTAACTTTTTTCCTTGATGAATAAAATGGTTATAACCGTATGAAAATGTGGATATGAGTTTTTAACAACCTTTGCTGCAGTGTTGAAAATGTCTGCCCTTTTTACGCTAACAGAACGGAGACAAATCTGAAATCAACATTTCTTCATTTTTAGGGGAGGTAATTTACCAATTATATTTACAAAACCCGACACAAATGCGGACGAAACATGAACCATGGATGAGTGACAGACATAAACCAATCCATCTTGATATTATTATTAGCAACACAGGTAAAATCATATCAGATGAAGGTGGGTTCATGGTTCGGTGAAATATAAATAGTTATTTATGCGTTTGACGAAGGAGGTATTTTGCAAGCGATAAACAAAATTAGGCAATACACCTGTTTAAGTGTTTAGATATATCTGAGACTACGGTGTTATAGTAGTCTCAGGGTATATATATATACAGTATGTCTGTTAGTTTTGAGATGCCTACATGAATTTCTACAACTGTAAGTTTTTTCATGTTACTAATTTGGCACACATAAAAAAATAATCATTATAATGTGATCTGCAACAACCCACAACAGCATAAGGGGTATGATATGACTCCGCAATCCTCATAAAAAATATTTCTCAATTTTTTATTGTGATCTTTTATATACATATATATATATAAATGTACAATGTTTACTGCCATACTGGTTAATAACTTAATAGGTGAATGTTTGGAACAGTAATGCATTTTATATATAAACTGAATTCTGTTAGGCATTGTTTTTTTTTAGTTTGATTTGCATAAATCAATTTTTTGCTCACTTCAGTGCCCAGGGGGCAGGAATTTGGAATAACTTGAGCTTTATTTCCAGAATTGTTTCCCTTGAAAGTCATTTTGGTTACTTTTTATATAACCTACAATGTAAGTTTCATTTACCTTTTTGAGTTTTTTAATACATGCATGATAAAAACAAACAATTAACCAAATGTAACTGAAGTTATTTAAAAAAATAATTGTTTCAATGATACCCTTGACTGTTTCAATGATTTTAGGAAGATATTGTTAAATTTATATAATAAAAAAAAGAAGTTGTTGTTTGATTGCAAATTATATGAGACATCTCTTAATTAAAATTATCAAGAGACCAACTGACACTGAAATTAACATCTATTAGTCACAGTACAGCTTTAATGATGAGCAAAGCCCATACCTTATTTAGTCATTTAACAAAACTTTTAGTCATGACAGTACGCCTTCAACGATGAGCAAAGCCAATACCTCATTTAGTCTTTTAACAAGACATCCATGTTAGTTTTGTGTCATGATCAAACAGGAAATTTGTTTAGAAAGTAATTATACATGTAACAATAGAGCATGTAGAGTGTTATAGTTTCATATTGATGTTTAAGCTTTGATTGCCTAATATCGAACAAATCATTAAAGATTTAGAGTATTCTACATATGCATAAATACCTATTGAACATAATTTTTGTACTCACACACTTGGGCAGGTTCCTGTCGTAGTTGTATATAGATGAATAAGGATCGAGCTGTGATTTGATTTTCAATTATATGTATTTCTATATACTGTATGTCATGTATGTGCATAAATTCTATTTTTAGGGATGATTTTAAAATCATAAACATGTAACACAGCATTTAGTGTGAATTAAAAGCAATCAAGATGACTTCAAATTTAAGATATGAAGATATAGCATTTGATGTTGATTTGGTGGAGGCTGCCAAAAAACAAGTAGAGTTCCTGCATCTTGTCGACAAAGAAACAAATCTATATGAAGGGGAGGTTGTAAGACAAGCTATTTTTAGGTAACTTGTATATTATAACAACAGATAAAGCCCATAGACATTATATACATGTAAGTAGACCTGATGACTTGAATTTCAATTTGCACATTATAAGAGATTTTTGTCTGCTCCAAGTAATTTTTACTGAAACACAATGTATGACAAAAATGTATGAGTGGTTTTTGAGTGCCTCAATAAGTTAGTTTTTCATTGACTCTTTCAGTGCAAAATTGTTAATAAAGTTGCCTGCTTTACACTGCTACAGCCTGTTAAAAGTAACATAACAAAAATACCTAACTCTGACGAAAATTACATAGGAAAATCTCTAAGGTAATAGTAAAACCAAAAGCTTAAACACAGTAAACAAATGGATAACAACTGTCATATTCCTGACATTTAAGAAAATAACCAATTAGTAAATTTTTGTGTCCTAAGCTTGATTTACATTCATCAGAAATGCTAAAAACCTACATACAAGCATGTGCAAGCCAGGGATACGTAAATATGTTGTAACTTTGAGAGCTATATAACCATAAAAGAAAATAAACAGAAAGTTAAATTCATCACGGTCAACTTTTCCTTATCTTTAGTTTGAATATTTTACAAAACCAAAAGACATATATGTGATTATAGGATCTCAGCATTCTATAAGGTCTTGACTTTTGGTTCCAGCTGTCTACATTAGTATATAACGTTTTTCTTGCTTTCACAGAGTAAGTGCTTTATGTAAAATGTATAGATTTGTACACATAAATCATACATGTACAATTCTCTGATATACATGTACTGTGGATTGATTTATTTTTGTGGGTACCAATTTTTTTGGATTGAGAAAAAAACATATTTTCTGGGATATTTGATTTCGGGTTTTGCCATTCAACAAAAATATAAGTGGTTAAATGGCTGCCTCTGTTAGCTGTACAGAGCGGTTATCTTTATTGACATTAATTTCAGATGATTTTAGCTGCCATTATGGGCTGTTCTGGTCTTTATGTTACAGGATATAATGTTACAGGATATAACATATATTAAGGTGGTACATAACACTACAGGGAGATAACTCTGTAAAATTAGCTGAAAGTTCTAATCATGTTCTATTGTTAAGAAAATATGAAGCTTCTCAATGATCAAAATAAGTGTTTGTCAAACTGCTATATATATCCAACCATTTTTTTCCGATAATGTGTCTGGTTCAAGTTTTTTTTGAAATTTTGATATTTTTGTCAAAGGGTCGAAGCAAATAGTTTGTAAAAATTTATGAAAATTATAAACAAGCAGAATTAATTTTAGTCAAGGTGTTAGGTACCACCTTAAAAAGATTTAAATTTAGCTGTCTATTTAATATGTTTATGTTTAAATATATAAAAGTAACTAAATATACATATACATGTATATATACATGTATTATATGTATATTTAGTTACTTTTATCAAATCTGATTTAATGTTTTCTTTTGAAGTCATTGTTTTTGAATGCCCATATAACTTATCAATACACGTGTATATCTGATCTTTATTTTATAGATATGAGAAATTTTGGCTTCCATTGTTAGCCATCAATAACCACGACCACCTACATGTAGCAGCGCCATTAGATATATGCTGGATATGGCACTGTCACATGTTATCACCATTGTCTTATGCCAGAGACTGCAACAAAATATTTGGGAAAATATTGAGCCACAAACTTATGGGTGGTCAAGAGAGAAAAGAAGGACAAATAACTGCCGAACAACTTTGGAATCAGATGTACCCCAATACACCATTTTATAACAAAGATCCCATGACCTTTGAAATTCCATCTGATTTTGTGTCCTGTCTGACTTATGATTTAGAAGCTGCTGTCAGTAGACAGAAGGTGTTTTATTATCAAGTGTCCTTACCACATTATACTGATAACAAATTTCTTGAAAGCAGCCTCGTCCGATATAAGAAATTTCTTCACATGAAACGGTGCTATCCCGACAGTTTTATCGTGCCTTGTTATGACATTGACTTGATATGGCATACTCATCAGCTTTCTCCATTGTCATACAAAACAGATACAGTGAAACTTCTAGGAGAGCACTTCAACCATGACGATTCAGTAAATGATAGAAAGGAGGGATCAAAACTATGTCGGTCCATGTCAGAAACTCAGACCATGTGGGAGGAATTATTCAATGAAAAGTTTACTAATATAGCTTCTATGTACAGGGGATTACCTCCAAATGGAAAACTCAACAATGTTTCAAAAGATGTTGTTTTTCAGAGTAGTCACAAACTGGCAAACCTTGAAATACAAAGCATAGATGTTGTACGAGAATCGGCAAACAGCATGAAGAAAAAAATATGTGGTGTTAAATTATGTACAGAATTTACTTCTGGGATTAGGATAGATCTTCTGAAATTGAAGAAGCCAACAAAAGAAAATAGATGGACAAAAGAGACTCATAACATATCAGTTTTTGATATAGATTCCAGATTTTGTGATATCATCACTGTTAAAGTCAAGCAATCTGGAAAGATTGGAATTTTTAAAGAAAATGTCAAAGGGTGTATGGAAATGAATCCATTACTGGCAAAATGTATGACAATGGATGAGAAAATTTATGAAGACACAATTGTCAATCTTTCCGATGGATCTTTGCTGGAGATAAAGTATGGTATAACAGTTACATCACTCAGTACATGTGTACTTACATTACACATGGGAAATTTCGAGTCCTGTGTCATGCCTGAGTACATTGAACAGTTATGGGGACCTGTTACATTGCCACGCCTACCTGAGGGTACAGATAATGTCTGTTCAGTTGCATCTCACAAGTATGACTTAATTAATCACAACAGTTATGTAGAATTTACATACAACTGAAAAGATGTAGATAGAAGAAGATGTGGTATGGGTGCCAATGAGACAGCTCTCCATCCAAGTCATAATTTATAAAAGTAAAACATTATTGGTCAAAGTATGTTCGTCAACACGGAGCATTGGCTCACTCTGAACAGCAAGCTATAAAGGGCCCAACAAACATGACAAATGACTAGTGTAATATCATTCAAACAGGAAAACCAATGGTCTTATCTATATGAAAAGCAAGAAACAAGAAACACATATGAACCACATACACTAGTATCCAGTACACTTAACCCCTTTGTAAATGACTGGATGCAATATCAAACATCTTCAATCATTTTCAATAAGTTTAGTAGGTATAAAATTGAGAACGGAAATGGGGAATGTGTCAAAGAGACAACAACCCGACCAAATAAAAAACAACAGCAGAGGGTCACCAACAGGTCTTCAATGTAGCGAGAAATTCCCGCACCCGAAGGCGTCCTTCAGCTGGCCCCTAAACAAATATATACTAGTCCAGTGATAATGAACGCCATACTAATTTCCAAATTGTACACAAGAAACTAAAATTAAAATAATACAAGACTAACAAAGGCCAGAGGCTCCTGACTTGGGACAGGCGCAAAAATGTGGCGGGGTTAAACATGTTTGTGAGATCTCAACCCTCCCCCTATACCTCTAACCAATGTAAAAAAGTAAACGCATAACAATACGCACATTAAAATTCAGTTCAAGAGAAGTCCGAGTCTGATGTCAGAAGATGTAACCAAAGAAAATAAACAAAATGACAATAATACATAAATAACAACAGACTACTAGCAGTTAACTGACATGCCAGCTCCAGACTTCAATTAAACTGACTGAAAGATTATGATTTCATCATATGAACATCAGGCACAATCCTTCCCGTTAGGGGTTTAGTATCATACCATCATAACATATATGAGAAGAACATAATCTGTGTCATGCCAACAACTGTTTTTAGAATAAATGTGTTTAGTTCCGATGCAAATTTAAGACCTTATCAGTGACTCAATATTAACGCCAAAATATGCAATCTTTAATGACTTGACAACAGTATCGTAATTATATCCCTTCTTAATAAGTCTATTCAAAGGTTTTGTAAGTTTCTGAGGTGAATACTGACACCTTTGTGCTTTATAAAGAATATTTCCATAAAAAATTGGATGTGAAATACCTGAACGTATTAGAAGTCTGCATGTAGAGCTATATTTACGAATGATGTCTTTATACCGATGATAAAATTTAGTAAATGTTTTGACTAGTTTGTGATATCGAAAACCCTGGTGTAATAATTTTTCAGTAATACATAAATTTCTCTCGTTAAAATCTAAAACATTGTTACATACACGAGCGAATCGTACAACTTGAGATATATAAACACCGTAAGATGGTGACAAGGGAACGTCACCATCTAAAAACGGATAATTAACGATAGGAAATGAAAAATCATCCCTTTTATCATAAATTTTAGTATTCAGATTTCCATTAGTGATATAGATATCAAGATCGAGAAAAGGGCAGTGGTCATTGTTAGTATTAGCTTTATTTAAAGTAAGTTCAACAGGATAAATTTCATTAATATACATACTGAAGTCGTCATTATTGAGAGCCAAAATATCATTCAAATATCTAAAAGTATTATTAAATTTGTTTATCAGATGTTGTTTCGATGGGTCTTTGCTTATTTTTGTCATAAATTGTAACTCATAACAATACAAAAACAGGTCCGCAATAAGTGGTGCACAGTTAGTCCCCATTGGAATTCTGATAATCTGGCGATATACGGAATCCCCAAAGCGAACAAAAATGTTATCTAGTAAAAATTCAAGGGCATATATAGTATCAAAGCATGTCCAATTAACATAGTTTTTTTGTTTATTGCTACTAAAAAATGACCTAAAAGAGTTTGAACATATATATTTACATTCTGATTTTTTGAATGCCCATTTAATTAGGTGTGTGAATTTTTTCTTAATGAGAATGTGAGGCAATGTTGTATACAGGGTAGAAAAATCAAAACTGTGAACAGATTCAAAATCACCAATATAAGCATGCAATTTATCAAGTACATGTAAGTAGAAATAAACCTTGTGGACTTTATGATAATTATGAAAATATGCTTACTTAGATATAGTCCTTACATATACATGTAGTCATTATATTATATAGTTTTTTCATTTTCAAAAGCTTTTTATTCAGAGTTATAGAATATATCTTTGATTAACAGTAACTGTAACATGTATTTTCAGGATTGTTAACATGACAGGAGCTGTGACCTTTACATGTCGTATTATACACAGTATCCCATTATTGATGTCAGCCATACATGTTTTCTGTAAGGATAAACTAAGTGTTGTTTGTCAGCTGATTGGGTCTGACCAACTACCAGTTTATTCACAGGTGAAGAACAAAATTTAATTACACATCATGATTATATATTTACATGTATTTTTCAAGCAATTAATGTAAACAGAAAGGCTTAATGTTTCTCTTATGTGTTTAAAAATTATTAGGAGAATTATATCAATCAATTTCAAAAGATCAATCTGCATAAATTATGTCACTGAACAATTGATTCTTACTGTATTATTACATATGCATTGTGACATCAGAACTGTACAGGAAAATGTATGTGACATATTTGTTTCTTCTGACATCTATAGCAAGGTCTCAGAAACATATACATGATATAGGACAAACAACTGCACAATTTAGCATGTAGGGTGGGGTTCGTGTTGTTTACTTTTTAGTTTTCTATGTTGTGTCGTGTGTGCTGTTGTTTGTTTGTCTTTTTCATTTTTAGCCATGGCGTTGTCAGTTTGTTTTAGATTTGTGAGTTTGACTGTCCCTTTGGTATCTTTCGTCCCTCTTTTATTGTACACAGTTTAGGTAAATGAAAAGAGCATTCACAACTGTTAGAGAAGTTAGGTATGTGTCAATGAGATGGCAACCCAAGAATATAAAAAAACATGACATTAAGGAGGTTAAGATTATTGACTTCCACTATATACTAGGTTGTTGTAATATTTCAAGCTGAAAAGCATTGAGGCTTCTACAGGATTTATAAAAGTCTGTATTTCACAAATTGTTGTTAAATACTTTACTTGAAAACTCCAGGTATCAGATTATAAGAAGTGTGTGACTCTAGACCCTGTAAAGTTTGAAAGATCTATTTTAATAAAGAACAATGATGGTGACTGGGGTATTGCACTTGGACAGTGGTCAGGATTCAGACGAGGAAGTAAGTTAAATAACATGTTTTATTGGCAACAAGGTTCAGTATCTTCTTATAAACCATCATGGAGTTGGTTGTATATTGCAATTACTATTTCTGCCCTTGGATCCATTTGTCTTTTTGTAAATTTCATTACAAACTATACCAATGAGCAAGGAACTGTTCTCATGGAATAATGTTTTTTCACTGACTGTAGGAATACACACAACACCATGGGTAACTTCTTATATTCCTGAGCATTCTGGTAGAGTGTTTTCCAAATATTTATTAAAAGTAAAAAATATGAGGTGTGAAAATCCTTGGTTTTCAGAATATTGCTATAAACAAATAGCTATATAGTTGAAGGGTTTGTGTTAAATTACCACAAAGAAAATAAGTATTGCCTAATATTTTCTTCTGTATATGATTTTCTGAAGTTGTTACATACCATTACATGCAAAACTTGAGGTTTATGAAATTATTTATTATAACTAAATTCAGATGGTTCATATGTAATGTTCATAAATGTTTAAATGTTTATGTTAAAAGAATTAAGACAAAAATATTCACCTTTCAGATGTATTTTGTTGTGTATGGTTTTTTTTCAATAAGAATTTTTCTCAGTTTGAGATTTTCCAATACTATATTTTAAACTACCAACAAACATATCTTTATAATCTGATAGTGGTATTGCTATTTAGTGTAAAGATAAGGCGAAATGGTATATATAACTGCCAATGAGAGTATTTTTATATATTCATCAGACATCAAATGACATAAATTGGTATCTTCTTATGCAATACTATATATGATTTTTAAATATAAATCCTACACTGTGAAGATCTGCAAATTTAGAATATTACAGAGTAATGTCCATAAACTATTGTTTTTCAGGGAGTGGTGGTATTTCTGGTGATCCAGGTCATTTGAAGGTTAAATTGTACAAGATGGCCAACAAGTCATGGATAGACTTAGATCTGCGCAATTCCTACTCCCTTGGTTCTTACAAATTTACTATTGATGACACAGAGGTTGACCTAGTCAATGGTACAATAATGACCAAGCCAGATAGTAAGACCATTGCTGAACATATTGCAGTGTCTTTCAGTGTTTCTCTTCTCCATGTGCTTTGTCAACCACACCAAAATGATTGGGAACCAGGACAAGAGAACAAGGTTGAATTGAGAGGTCGTAGAAGAATTCAGACGTTGAATGTTGGTAAAGTGGCCATGTTTACAGCAGCAGGAATGGCCATAGCGACACCATCTAACCACCATATTAGGAAAAAATATGGTAGACGATATTATCCATGTTATATGGGTGGAGCCACTGTTCTATATTTAGGTGACAGTTCTGAATCTGATTGGGGGATTGATTTAGATGGTTGTGGAAATGGGTGTGGTTATGGGTTTGGTAGTGACTGTAACGCAGATGGGGATGTTAATGGTGATGCTGACGGTGGAGATGGGGTTGGAGGCAATGGTGATTGGGGAGATGGGGACGGAGGGGGTTGTGGAGGGTGTGGTGGTTGTGGGGGTGGTGATGGATTTGGTAGAGGAGGGGGTGATGGAGGTGGATGGGATTCTGGAGGTGATGGGGGTGGCTGGGACTCAGGTGGTGGGGGTGATGGTGGTGGCTGGGGTGGTGGTGGCTGGGGAGGTGATAGTGGGGGTGGGGGTGATGGTGGTGGAGGGGATGGTGGTGGATGTGGTGGTGGTGGCTGTGGAGGGGGAGGATGTGGGGGTTGTGGAGGCTAAATACAGAAAACGAACAAATTATACTTTTACTATTGATAGTAGAATAACATTATATTTTATCCTGGTATTCAGTTTTGACTTTTGTTATCAATATTTCATTCTTGGAAGGGAAACCCTATTTTTTCTGCTAGTATTTACCAACTCCTAAAACGTTTTTACTCTTGTCTAAAATAATAACTATTAGCACATATAAATAATTTGTGTTTGTTTCCAATACATCAAGTGACTATTTTTACCATGTTTTGGAAAGAATGTGCCTCTGTTTGTAGGACATTAATTTAGTCAGATTCATAGAGGGAAATAAAAACTTATTTTGTGTCTTTTAGTATATCTTTTATATTATTAAGTATTTATTATTCTGTAATATTGTGTAAATTATTTATAAATTCGAAAGTTTGTTGTTTTGTAACCCTTATTCAGCATGTTAAAGCTGTGTGTGTAGGCAATTTCACAATTATAATTTGTAAACCCCATCAGTTTATTTTAAAACTGATTCATATCTAGCTATAGGAAAATTGAATGTTGTGTGTTCAGAAGAAGAATATTTCTAATAAATGAAATCACAGTAGCAGTCATATCTTATAACTATGGAAAATGGGTTCACAAAGTTTGTTTAGTTTTGAAACAATGTATTTTGGTTCCTTTCTTTGCAGTTATACCTCAGTAAAAACTTGGATATTCCAAGTACAGTCAAACCTGTTCAGGAGACCACCTGTATTATTTGATCATAAATTTTAGGTTCCTTTAACATACTCTTCATGATAGATTGAACCTGTGTTCCTAAAGACCCCCTGTATTATTAGACCTTTTTTTTTACTATCAAATTATAAGCGATCTATTATAACAGGGTTCACTGTATATGTATTTAGAAAGGTGACACAGGTTGTGCATGCCATTTTACATTATTACATACAAAATAGTGTCACGATCATGTACACTAACAAAATATGGAGTTTGTCTCACTCACTCATCATTTGATCTGTTTTAAATTTGATATGGCCATTCTTTAATTTTGACATTTGAATTGAAAAATAAAAAAATAGTTGTATTTTAGTGTTGTTGACCAGCCTAAGCATGTACTTAATAAATATTGTCGGGTTGTTGTCACTTTGACACATTCCCCATTTCCTTTCTCAATTTTATTGTTGTCTCCCTTTAACCATTTGGTTACACCAAGTATTCAACCTACAGATTTAAATTTCTAAGGAGATAATAACTAAATAGTACAAATTTTTACTGTACCAGGTTTAGTTTAAACATATTTATTGTGGATTGGGAAACAAGTTATTACAACTATTATTATATTAATCCCTTTCCACTTTGCTGGTGCAAGTGATTCTTGGTTGTTTATAAGTTCACTTGGACACAACAAAGTATCTGTTATGAACATTTTGATAATTTTGTGGTTTTTTTTTTTAAATTTTTAGAGATATTTTTACCATTTTATTTTTATGGCATAATCTTTTGAAATGAATTTCTTGTTATCTGTAATGATTAATTTATATTTACAGCTACATAATTTATTGCCCAAATCGTTGCACATTGTAAAACCTATATCTAATGTCAATAAGGTTGCTCAAAGTTTTGCTGTAATTTCAATTTGTTTAAGTACATGCAGACAATACCAATTTACAGAAGCCAGAAGGTACAATGTTTGTTGTTGCTCAAAGTAGAATATATAGGTACTCATTATTATGTAAAATTAGAAATTTTAGAAATATTGAAAAGACCCTTTTTTGAAATATTTTTTTTTTTAGAATTATGTTTTAGTGATACAATTTTCTAATTTTTAAAAAAATATTTTATTAATGAAATTTGGATCTTCTACCCATCTTTTTGAAAATTATATTTGAAGTAACTACTGCATTTTCCTGTTTTTGAAATGTTGTTGCTTGGGGCTTTAAACCAGCAACAAATGCATTAGCAATTTATATGATAAGTTATTTTATTATCCTGCAGATAGGTTCATTATGTTTTCTTGTCTGTATCAATCCATATCTAATTGAAGTTTTTGTTTGTGATATCTTTATGACAGTAAAAGTACATGTTATACAAATAGTGTTCATTTAAAAAAAATGTGTTATTTGATGAACCTATCTTGATATTATAAAATTGTGTAGATACATGCATTTAACATGTTCTAGATAAGTTTTTTTGTGACATATTGAATTTTTGAGATTTTTATGAAGCCTTTGATTTTTTTAAAGAATTTTTTATGTTTTTGTATGCAAATGAAGACTTGTGGTTTATTCTGAAATCAAAAGATGCCTTACAGTACCTCTTCTTATTTACAAGGATTAATTTTGATATTCATTGTGATATAGTTCTATGCCTTATTATGTTTTTTCATATACGTTTATAATGCATGACTCTTATTTAAAACAGAAGATAGTTTTATATGGAAATATTTTGGACTATTGTAGCATTTTCTTATTTATACTGTACTTGATAAAAAAAAAGTCTACTGCTGTCTTTGAAACTTTTATAATTTTCATATCTTGTTTGTAAACAAAAACATATCATTTGCTAGCTCTGTAGATTTTTACCTCAGTGTTATAGTCATTAAAAGTAGAAGATTTCTTTGTCATATTTGGCAAACACCATTCATCATATACATACATGTTAATCTTTTTTGATGCAAATGTTCATTATTTTTAATTTTTTTAAGCTTGAAATAATGTTACATATCAAGAAATCAAGATTGTTAAGACAAAAACTTAGTTGAATCTAAGATTAAGCTTCTAGAATCAAGCTGTTTATAATATAAATGATGTTTATAGTAGCAACTCTTAAAGACTGTAATTATGCCTTTTAGGTTAAACAATTTCATATAATTATCCTGCCATATTATTGTTATGCAATTTACCTTTTATGCCCTGTTTATGGGCATTATGTTTTCTGGTCTGTGCATCCTTTCGTCTGCCCGTTCGTCTGTCCTGCTTCAGGTTTCAGCTTTTGGTCGAGGTAGTTTTTGATGAAGTTGAAGTCCAATCAACTTGAAACTTAGTACACATATTCCCTATGATATGATCTTTCTAATTTTAATGTCAAATTAGAGTTTTTTCCCCATTGTCACGGTCCACTGAACATAGAAAATGATTGTGCGGATGGGGCATACATGTATTTAGGATACTTAGTATACATTCATTATTTTTGTTTGTTATATGTCTTTTTTTTAAATATTTTTCATAACATTTCGAAAAAAAACGAAGCCTTGTTTGGGAAATATTTATCCTATTTTTTTAATTGCATAATCTGTCTTCTGATATTTCGTAGCAAGCAAAATGGTAATCAACAGGGCACATTCGTATATTTATTCCCTGCTTGCCTAATACAAGTATTGACACATCTATTGTCTTCCATTTAACAAAAAGAGTAGTGGTACATATTTGTTATCAGTAACTTACAATGTAGTTGTTTCCCTTGTTTTTATACCAGATATGAAACAAATTACACTCTACACCCCTGAATTGTATATACATATTGGTTTATTAGAACAATTGGTCAGAACCTTCCAAAAATAAATAAATCTGGAAAAAACAAATATCTTCAAAATATAAATTTGATATACATAATCAACTAAAAATATTCCATTATGGACAAATAAAGCCAATTAAGAGATAATGAAATTTCTATGTGTGGTCCAGTAAGCCTGTTAACCAATTTCTACCAGACTTAGCAAATATAGATTTATTTTACCAAAAGAGACAGTTTTATTTCATGGGCATTTCACAATGACATATACTTAATGTATCTTATCAATTTACATGTAGATAGCATGGTTATAATGATGATGTTACTTGCGAGTAGCGCAAGTATATTTATTTATGTGCTAAAGTAATGATGTGATATTCTGTTTTAAAGGTTATAGTAGTTTAGAGGCTATTATTATAATAAATATTATTAATTTAATCTATTTATTTGTTAATTTGTATGTGGAAAATAATTTTCCATTTGCTGGTCAGTTACTAACAATGCAATAAAATAAACTTAGGTATTTTCTTACTTTAGAAAAATGATCATGTTGTTCAATTTTATAAAAGTCAGTCAAAATTATTATAGATTCAATGATAGTCATCTACACATTTCGCCAGTATTATGGATACAATTACTTGTTGGAGATACATCACTGCTAATGTAGCAACAACAAAAACAAGAACAATTTACGGTTCAAAACAAAATCGATGATGAAAGGCAAGTATTCATACAGTACAACAATTTTGAATTGGCCAGGTCTAGTCAAGACAAAATTGTGAAAAAATTAAGAGACTATAAGAAGTGTCCTATCAACTATGCTGTGCATGTACAATGCGTCAGTCAATCCCATATTTAAACCCTGTTAACAGTAAAACCAGAAATATATTAACAAAGATCGAAAAGTTCTAAAGATTGGACTGTCATTTACAGTAACTGATAATTTGTTACATTCACGAAAATTGACCAATAAAGATCAAGGTCAA
Source organism: Mytilus edulis (assembly GCA_019925275.1). Taxonomy (NCBI): domain Eukaryota; kingdom Metazoa; phylum Mollusca; class Bivalvia; order Mytilida; family Mytilidae; genus Mytilus; species Mytilus edulis. The sequence goes on along the minus strand of CM034351.1, from coordinate 86,124,773 downwards.
GTAACACCATGTACATTTTGCAATCAAGACAGTTTTGTACACCAAATATCGATAACCGTACTCATCAATAAAATCATTGATTAATTTTTTTTAAAAGTGTAGGACATTGCCTATAGAGTTAAACTTAACATTGAAAAAAAACTGAAACATCTAATACAAAATGACAGCATATTTTTATGATTCTCAGAAAAAAATTACAAGAATTTCTTTACCAGTTGAGAAGAAATCTGGAATGAAAAAAGGAACTCCTGTCGACGAGAAGTTAAAGTACTACAAACTACTGTATCCCAAGCTTTATATAGGCAGTCAAAAAAGGGGGCTCCGATGGCAGAGTGGTCGAAATAGTAGAACTAAGACCTACTGTATCCCTAGCTATATATAAGCAGTCAATAATGAGGTTATGAGTTCGATTATCGCACGTGGCAGGTGCGCTCGACTCTAATCTTAATTGACTAGGATTGCCAGTTTTCTTATCGAAATTTGCTGATTTATTCCTGGCCAGTCTGGTATCCTCCACCTATAAAATATGAACGCCACGAAATAGCACAATAGTGTTGTAAGCGGTGTTAAACTCCAATCTATCAATTGACCTTTGATAAACGGGAATATAGTTTTGAACATCACTAAATTATACCTATTACCTATTATGTCTGTTTATTTTGTTCACACATCGTTGTCAATATTATAAAATTTGCGACTGTCATACAAGTGAGAGGTTTAGCTAGCTTTAAAACAAGGTTCAATCCACCATTTTCTACATTAGAAAATGTCTGCTCCAAGTAAAGAATATGACAGTTGTTGTCCATTCGTTTGGTGTGTTTGGGCTTTTGATTTTGCCATAAGATTCTGGATTTTTCTTTTTGAATTTTTCTTGGAGTTCATTATTTGTGTGATTTTACTTTTTATATACAAACTGATAGAATAAAAATGTATGGATACTTTATAGCTTGCTGTTCGTTGTGAACCAAGGCTCTGTGTTGAAGGCTATACCATGACCTATAAGTGTTTAATTTTATAAATTTTTACTTGGATGCAGAGTTGTCTCATTAGCACTCATACAACATCTTCCTATATCTACGTAATAATTCAATTGAACACATAAAGCCTCGGTCACACCTTACCGGATACATTTTTGTAGCTCGAACTGACGCCTAACGGATAACTTTTTTTCAATCCGTTCATAACCGTTAGACGTCCGTTCTTATCCGGTAGGCGTCCGTCCATATCCGTTACATGTCCGTTAAGCGTCCGTTTTATCCGTTGACGTCCGTTCTGTCCGGTGGAAAATTTTGAGCATGTTCAAAACTTTGAACGGACGTCCAACGGATAAAATGTCCGTTGAACGTCCGTTAGGCGTCCGTTAGGCGTCCGTTTTGTACGGTACTCGTCCGTTTTGTATCCGTTACGTGTCCGTTATGCATCCGTTCGAGATCCGGTAGACCAATTCACCAACAGACGTCTACCGGACGCCTAACGGACGCCTAACGGATAAAACGGATGTGAAACGGACATTAACGGAAGGATAACGGATAAAACGGATGCCTACTTGATGTAAAACGGACAAATGCCAATTGAAATTTCGCGATAGAAATGCCAATAATTGGTATGTCAGATTTTCTTGAGTGTCATGAATATTTATTATTCGTGATGGATCTTGGAGTAAGAGCACGTCTTCGCTACCAAGCAGCTCTTATTCAGGCCAGACTCAACTTAAATGTAGCAAATATAAACCTTATAGCTGTCGAAAGGAGAAGAAGGAGAAGACAAAGGAGATGGTGGACACGACCATGGCTTAGTCCTGAAAGACGACGCAGTTTTGGTCTATATGACCAACTCATGACCGAACTTAGGCGGGAGGATCGGCAGTCCTTTGTACACTTCCTTCGAATGCCCACAGAGATTTTCGACGAGATATTGCAGGTTGGACCTCGCATAGCCAAGCAGAATACCTTTTACAGAAATCCACTGGAACCAGGACTCAAGTTAGCAATTACACTTAGACACCTTGCTTCTGGAGCCAAATATCGTAGCATGCAGTACGGACGAAAAATTCCGTATAACACCATATCCGTTTTCATACCAGAGGTACATAATATAAACAAATTCAGAAAATCAACTTAAACTCTATAAGACTGAATTACCACACTGCTTCTACCTTGATTTTTTTAATCAGAGTACCTCTATATTTGCACACATATCATGCTAAACAAGACGCAATACAAAATAAAATCAACTAAACCAGTTAACTAAAGTGACCCTCGTGTGTAAAAACGTAAAAAAAATCGGATAAATTGTTCTATTTGTTTGGTACGTGTGACCTTGATACCTGTCCTACTGACCACACTTTCCCAGCAGCAAATATTATAACATATATACATGTACTAGATACAATCATTTTAAGGTCACGTGTATGTGGTTTATTGCCTTTAATTTTCAGATGGTTTATTGCTTTTAATTTTCAGATGGTTTATTGCCATAAATTTTTAGATGGTTTATTGCCTTTAATTTTCAGATTATTTTGTTCATCCGTTTTATCCGTTACGCTTCCGTTAGGTGTCCGTTTTATCCGGTACTCGTCCGTTGGATGTACGTTCGACGTCCGTTCTGTCCGGTACGTATCCGTTTCACGTACCTTCAATGTCTGTTAGGCTTTCGTTACATGTCCGTTAGTAAACCAACGGACTCCCAACGGATAAAAATTTTGTCAACGGATAACTTTTTTTTTATCCGTTAGGCGTCCGTTCGAGCTATCCGGTAAGGTGTGACCGAGGCTTAAAGTTTTAACTTTAAATATCCCTTGTTTCTTCAAAGAGTGTGCGATAGAGATAAGATACCAAGGGACATTGCCAATATAACCAATAGTGAGAAGCGCTCCCCTCAGAATAGCTTTCAGAAGGTTTAACCATGCATGGTTTTAGTGCACTAGATTACACTGGCAAATTGTTTTACCACAACTTTTTACAAAAACTAAGGGATTTGATGTAATTTTTAGGCAAAAAAAGCGAACAAGGGTAGCCAATTATCAAATTATCTTATGATTTCATTACAAATTGATCAAATATATGGATAAACCCATCTATTCTGTTCAAGTCTGATATTAGCAATATATATGGAAAAAATATGAACGACGGAAAACATAAAGAATGCATTATGACAAAGAAGCAGAGTGAAATGCGTTCATTTACTATGAACATGCTTTGGTACTGTTCTGTTTTGCATTATTTTTTTTATTCAATTCAAAATATATGATTTTTTGACAGTTATTTCGGTATTATTGTATTAGGTGCGTAACCAAAGCAGGCTTGTTTTGTGCAATCTTTTTGTGCTTTTTTAAATGTTATTCGAGTGATTTTGATAAGAGAAATTATCAGGCATTCACAAAACAAGTTCATTTTGTCCAAATGTTCATTGTATACCCTTCTTACATTGTTGGTCCTGTTAGCTTTTACATTTTACATAGCTGTAACAACCCTTCGACAGGTTTGGACTTTAAAATGTTTTGGCCTCTTTCATCACTAAAGATGCATTAATCGTCGAAATGATCATCTTGTGCAATGAAATTGATACCGTTCATGTTATGTCAGGGTTTGCCTTCTTTTATTTATCGGTGATTGTTTTCATTAAATAAATTGGCGTTGATATCAGAGCTATAAAAGTTCTGATAAATATTACAGATTTACAAGACTTGGGCTATTTATTACTATGATATAGCTTGGTTAATCGTCTAGACATTATATTGTCTATTGTTAAAGTCAACATGTTGACATTTAGATGTTGTTGTGTTGCCTGTTTCATTGAGGACATTTAAATAATCTTGTGTCTTTACACGATAGAATCTAATTTACAACATATCATTTTGATTAAGACCAAATAAATTTGAGAATGGTAATGGGGAATGTGTCAAAGAGACAACAACCCGACAATAGAACAGACAACAGGAGAAGGTAACCAACATGTCTTCAATGCAGCTAGAAATTCTCTCACCCAGAGGCTTCCTTCAGCTGGCCCCTTAACAAATATATATACTAGTTCAGTGATAATGAACGCCATACTTAACTGAGGGGGGGGGGGGGGGTCTCAACATGGGATTTTGGGTACAGGTGTGCAGCTGGGATTTTAAAAACACCCTCCATTCATATATTGAATAATTGTGAAATCCCTACCTATACATATATTTCACAGCGAAATCATAACCCATTCATATATTTATCACCCATTGATATATCACAATCGGTCAATTACTACCTATTGATATATTTCCTCGGTAAAATTGCACCCCATTGATATATTTGACGGATCAAAAAAGGGACCCATTCCAGCGGCACATATGTATATACCTTTATATAGGAAGAGACCCCCCGTGCCAAATTGTACACAAGAAACTAAAATTAAAAATAAAACAAGACTAACAAAGGCCAGAGGCTCCTGAATTGGGACAGGCGCAAACATGCGGCGGGGTTAAACATGCCAATATAGAAAAGTAAACGCATAACAATACGTCCATTAAAATTCAGTTCAAGCGAAGTCCCAGTCGGATATCAGAAGATATAACCAAAGAAGATAAACAAAATGACAATAATACATAAATAACAACAGACTACTAGCAGTTAACTGCCAGGCCAGCTCCAGACTTCAATTAAACTGATTGAAAGATTATGTCTTCATCATATGAATATCAGGCACACATGTTACAAAATATTAGAAATTATTATAAATTAAGGAATGTATCTCCCTCATGCAAAGCTCTGATTCCTTTCTAGAATTTGACCATACTTTTTGGACCTTTTGGATTATAGCTCTTCATCCTTTATATAAGCTTTGGATTTCAAATATTTTGGCCACGAGCATCACTGAAGAGACATGTTTTGTCGAAATGCGCATCTGGTGCAACAAAATTGGTACCGTTGATTTTATTAGGCATGTCTTTGATTGAAAACGTTTAGACATTTTCATTTGTAGAAATTCAGTTCTTTTGATATTTTGAGGTTTTATGAATTAATCAGTTCTATGTCAGTGATATTTTAATACATTAATGGTATAAAATGGACTGTAAGCGACAAAATATTCACATTTAGATTGCATAAAATTCTAAAATCTTAAATGATGTATCTGTAATCTACATTATGTTACATATTTTAGAATATAGAATTGGTTAGATTGCATTATTGTATCTTTTCAAATTAGATTTTAATCAAACATTGAATTGAAAGTTTCCCTTTTAGTAGAATGAGCTTATATGGATCGATTTGCATTAATGCATGCATTGTGTACGAATGTGACATAAAAAAATATACTATGAACGGTACAATTGCAAGTACTCAAATATGATCATAAAAAAGGTTTTCGAAGTCATCTCGTTTTGATACGATAGAGATAGAGTTATTGTAAGTTTTGGCTCGATACATCCTACTATATTTTTATTTTGTCATTGAAGTCTCCTAAACTAAAGCATCGTTCTTATCTGATTGGTTAAAGTTGGTGTTTTTTCATAATATGACAATAAATTGATCATAATAATATCATAGACAGTCATTTGCTAGTATCGAATGATGAACGAAAGTAGCAAATATATCCATGCTGATTATAAGAATATAATTAAACTTTGGATGTAACGCGTCTTCTGATTGGCTGACATTGTTTTGTTTATCAGCTCATAGACATAATTGTGTCATGTGACTGTGACGTCGTCAACGTTTTTTTCATGAACTACTTCAATTTAAAATGGATTTAGAATCAAATTATAAGGAATTACATAAAAAAATGTGGTACACACTTTAAAATAATCCGCTACGCAGGTTATTCAGTGTGCACCACATTTTTAATGTTATTTCTTAATAGACAGAATTTTTTACAGTCATTCCTTAAACATATATGTAATTAAACGGTTTCTATATATTAAAAATCAATTCAGATTCTGCATTTTATGCAAATACAAGTATGCGAATTAAATCAGACACAATTTGCCAATTCTGCAATTTTATAACCATAGATAGATTTATACATCCATGATATTACTACGATTAATGCCTTGATAGTTAATCAAGTATAATGAAATGTGTAACTGAAAAAAAAATACGACAGCAGACGAGGAAATGAACAGACAGAGTTACGGTCAATCCAATTAAACGCTATAGGAGTCTTTAATATCGAAAGAAACGTATGATCTATGTCATCAAATTAGGGAAAAATGTGTCCTTGTGCTGCATGCTGATAAACAATGAAGTAAAACAAGAATATAAGAAAATAGAAGTGTATAATGTTCTAGACGTTATTGTTTGTTTTACGCAGTGCTTTATGATCGATCTTAATGTGCTATTGTCATTAAAAGTGGCTGGGACGTTATTATAGTAAGTTCGAATCATTGTTGAGGGAGGGGGGGGGGGGGGGGTGTACAAATGATACTTGCTGAAGGTGGTGTAGTTTTTCATGTAATCACTTTTGTCGTTTTTAGTTTTGAATGGATGTTTACGTGACAATAATTTAGATGCAATAGTCCTACATGATACATACATCACACATGCAAAAACAACAGACTTAGAAATTCGAAAAACAAACTTATAAATCTGACTAGACCCCAATATTTATTTTGTAGTTGACAGTTCATTCAGTATGTAATAAAACGTGATTTAACTTATATTCTAATATGACGTGTTTCTTTCGCTTTGTAAACAACACTGTGATAAAATTCTCGATATATCTATACTTAGCGCAGACGCAGAGATATACATAATAATGGCGGTTACAATATACATCCCACGTAAATCTACACGTGTTGGAACCTATTTGCAGATTTCATTGTTTTAAAAAGTGCAATTAAAAAAGTTATTCTTACTCGGATGCATAATAAAAAGAAGTAATGCACAAGAGCTCGGAGAAATCAACAAAATAAAAATAAAATAAAATTCCGCGAAAGTCTGTTAATTTTTTTTGCGCATTTCAGTCATTTCAAAACATGACGCCGTACAAATGAAACCGCTAAAGTTGAAAGTTTTCTGTTACGTGTACCATCGAAATTCGTATGATATTGTATTAAAACTGATTTTTGGGGTAGGTTTTGTTTTATTTTCTATTCTATTGCATTATTTGGATATTTACTAATTTCAGCAAGTCAACATGTCGGCTCCTTAGTTACTAAATGTCAACTTCGGATTGACAGAGGCTTACGAGAAAATCATGTTTATCAGGTCTGCTGGTGGACGTTTCGTCCCCGAGGGTATCACCAGCCCAGTAGTCAGCACTTCGGTGTTGACATGAATATCAATTATGTGGTCATTTTAATAAATTATCTGTTACAAAACTTTGAATTTTTCGAAAAACTAAGGATTTTCTTATCCCAGGAATAGATTACCTTAGCCGTATTATGCACAACCTTTTGGAATTTCGGATCCTCAATGCTCTTCAACTTTGTACTTGTTTGGCTTTACAACTATTTTGATCTGAGCGTCACTGATGAGTCTTATGTAGACGAAACGCGCGTCTGGCGTATTTAATTACAATCTTGGTACCTTTGATAACTATTATTAAAAATGGCAAATGTTGGGTTTGAGAATTAGAAGAATTAAACAGTGTTTTTTCTAGCGGTTATTCACGAAATTACCCATGCAATCTACGGATTTATTAAGATATTTGAGCTTTATCTAACAGGGAGTAAAAAAGATCAGCCACACACACACCAAACCAACCCTCGCTTCAGTATTTCAAAGACCGTATTTGTCCTATTAAAATCGAAATAGTTCATGGAAGCCATAGATAGTTGGAAATTTACACATGTCCAATAAGGACACAGCAGTCAAAACTATTTTAATATTCATCACAGACTTACTGATACAGCTGCCTTAAAAATTCAAGCAAACATACCAATAAATCCGACAAAGATGATATTTTCCGTGTCTTCTAAATGATAATTGCTATATGATTATTGTTTTGACTGTAAGATAATAATTTGATTTATTTAAAACCTTTGGGAGTTGTTTCCAATAAAAGTGCAATAAACGATTTCTTTTTTTTCTATTATTTACCTTAAGCGGTGTTACAATGTAAGTGCATAATTTATGAAAAACAACATGAAGACAACACTTTATGAACTCATAGACGAAGTGGTTGTCTCTGGATTCAACTTCATTTGGAACACCAAAAGCATGTATACATAGCAAGCGAAACAGTTTAAGAAAAGAACAGATTAAATATACTAATTTAATAATGTGCATACAAAAACCAAGAGAAACAGCTAGTCAATAGAATGTTAAATATACTACAGAATGTAGTTCTTGTATAGTCTCTTGTGAATCAGACAATAATATTTACACAATTAAAATTTTAATATATATATTGTAATAGTAATTAAATGATAGAACTCAATTCAATTTTAGATAATTAAGATTCAACTTAAATCAAATGTTTTGATTTAGAAGGTTGCTATCTGTTTCATTGGTCAAAATCGACTACATGATGAATTCATGTTCTAGCTGTTCGTTTGCTCATTCTTTGTATGAAGACTATCAAAAGCCCCCCCCCTTCCCCCCGAATAAAAAAAATAAATATTGTACACCAAATATCGGTAATAATACGTATACAATACAATTTCATAATTCAATAATAAATGTTAAACGATTTTACCTATAGAGTTAAACCAAGACAGATTAGGATAACTCATTTGTCTTGCTTCTATAATATCGAATTATAAGCTTTAAAACAATATTTGCATAGATTGAACATAAAAGTAAGAAAAGAAATAATCCAGCTTTTCAATATGAAAATAGTATTGCTTTGAGATACCATATAATAACTGATGCATAACTGGATCATCAAGATGTCCGACTAAACATCTTGCTTTAGTGTTGACTACTATTCTTTTTAGAGTAAATGATAATCTTTAAAAATATTATAATGAGATTTTATCCAACCATTGGTGTCAATCAGTTGTGGATTCTACTGATACAAGAATGACTGCTTCATATCTCAATATTGTCACAGATGGATGACTTCACACTAAAATCTATGACAAATGGGATGATTTCAACTTCCCCAAAATCATATTTCAATATCTTATTGTAGCTAATGCCATTTAAAGTCTATAAAGATTCTGTCGACTCGAACCAAAACAACTCCCGTTTCTATTAAATAAAGAGGAATTACTCTTGAATGGTAAATGTAAAAACCATCATCTCCAAAGTGATATACATCGTATGTTATTAATCATTAAACGTTGTGTTAAATCATAAAATCTTGTGTGAATTGGGATTTTAGTTTTGATAACAAAAACTTATTATGGAACTTAATTTTTGAACAATTAAAGTAAACGGTCAAAAACGAACTAGACCGGTATTTTATGAACTATAAAATTAGTTTAAGATATTAAAAGAGCTTGTCCGTTTTTATCTTATGTATGAAAAATTGACAAACGGACGGAAATGTGTAACACTATATTATATATTTACTGTCACATATAGGCGGGTTATGAACATCTTGGTATCCCTGAAATTAAAGAGGTAACTAATGTGCGCCGAATGATAATCATATTCTACTCTTTAGCATTTAGTATTGACAGATTCCTGCAATGGCATTCTTACGATAAATAGTTATGAAATGAAAACAAACAAAACTGATTGAATATTTGTAAATGTATTTTAAAACATGATGATAATAATCAATGCATTACATTTTATGCTAGAATAATAAAACCTGTGGTGCACGAAATTTAATAAAAAAATCAATAACGGAAAGTGTATACTACGCAGTAGATTTAAATTCAGTGATTGAAGTCGTCCAAGAACACAGTAAATATATGACGCCCCATTTCACACACACACACACACACACACACACACACACACACACACACACACACACAACCACACACACACACACACACACACACACACACACACACACACACACACACACACACACACACACACACACACACACACACAGAGAACTTTATGTTATTCTGATAGCATATATTATTGCTCTTCTTTTATGTTTTCTGCCAGTCCCAATCAACAATAATCCATCCGAACTAACGTGTAGACAAGAAGAATTTGAAATACTCAAATCCTTCAATAATATACGATCAAAACTCTGAACAGAAGGACTTAGTACATGTATGAAAGCCTCAAACTTGTCTAATAAAAGAATTTGGTTTGAAGAAGTAAGTGTTAGATCAGTAACAGAGGATTGAAACCCAAGTCTATTTGTAAGGTTTGAATTAACCGGGCTTTCTGTCAACTTATCTAAGACTACGAACTTTCCATCATTTATAACATATATGAATTGACCAAAGGTACATATTCGGGATGGATATATTGAATTATCACTATATTTTATGGTATGCATTGTGTCACCTTTTAAATTCATGATTTCTATTCTCGAATCAAAGTTTGGATTATGTTTATAATATGCATACGGTTTTAAGGAACCAACAAAAGTATCGGATCTACCTAATCCTACTGATATTTCATCACATTGGCTGACATGAACACCTAATGTGATATTATGAGGGAATGATTTGAAAATGTTTAATACGCCCTCTTTAGTATAAAGGTTTAAATCTTTTGTTTGGGTTGATATAAGAAGATCCCCGTTATTCATCATTGCCATGTCATACACTGGTAAATTGGGAACTCGAGTGTCCACTTTGACGGCACGATGTTTAAAAGTTATTTTCACTAAAAGTTTTTCATCATAACTTCCGATGAAAGCTGAATCGTTGTCACACATTACTAATTTATTGATTGACTTTAGACACGTTTCATATGAGTCGACCATTCGGAAATATGGTGCTCCACAAACAGCACCAAAACTATCTGTCAAGGTATCGGTTGCAATTCTTCCTGGTTTGAATTGTGTTGGCTTGAATTCGAACTGTCGGACATTTTTGTCTGGCATCATTTCATCTAGATCACGTGTCCATGTAAGCACATCAGAAGCATTTGGTGACGTCAATGTTTGTTCTAGATTATGTTTCCTTTTTACAAGTTCCCCTTTTATATTTCTTACATTTAACAATTCTGCGTATATGAGATTCTTTGCTGGCATCCACTGTTTATCCAATTGACTTTGCAGCTTTTTGGAATACTTCATAATATCATCTGTGATATTACTTATTGTATCTTTGTTATTCTGGTATGTATTTTGTCCTGTATTGTATTTTTCTTGTAATTTATTTTCCTCTTCCGTAAAGTATGGAATGTATGAATCAATCTCATACTTCACATCCTTCATAACTTTGACCTTTTTATCAAAAACTTCGTTTAATTTCTGGTGTTTATGATTTTGATGGGTGTCTATCAAACAGTTAACACAAATTGGCTGACGACAATCATTACAAAAAATGCAACACAGTTCGTCACTGTGAACCGAACATTTTAAGTTTTGTAGGCTGACTTTTTTAATTTTTTCTGTTGTATCATTTTTCACACGGTCATTTCCTAGATCTTTAAAATTGATAACGTAATGCTGAGCGTAAGATTCAATTTTTGAATGAATTCGAGATCTGCAGAGGTCACACAAAAAAAGTTTACAGTTGATACATTTCCATTTCACGATCGATTCTTCACAAAATTCACACTTATCAACAATTGGATCTTGTAAACGAGGATAACGAAAAGCCATGTGGTTGTCTTGGTATAAGATACTTAACAAGTGTTCTTAATTTACTAGTCCCCACAAGCATGTCACCAGTTTTAAGTCAAATTAAAAGGAGACGCAACATTGTTGATAAATAGGCAAATATTCTAAAAATCAACTATCGAAATAACAATGCATTTCAAAGCTTACTTTATGAAACCTATAACATTCAAATGTCGTGGAACATTGAATTATTTGAAGACACGATAAAGGTATATGTGAAACATTGTTCCATATCATTGATCCTATTTACATGAACATTTTATCAAATGAAATTAGAATGGAAATATGAAATTTGTCAATGAGCTAAATAAAAATGTATACTAGTTAAATAATGGACGGCATACTGAATTCCGAAATATATAAATGAACTAAACTTAAAAAAAAACATACATTAATAACAAAGGCCAGAGGCTCCTTATTTAGGACAAAAATAATGTTTTTGCACTCTTTAGATGACATGAAATATTAAACAGGTCTTTTGATGTAAAATGAAGAAAAAAAACAATATTCCCACAATTGGAAGCGTCCGAAGCGCTTCATTGATTTACATACATCTATACAAAGGAACATGATAAAATTAATTGTGAAGACACTCATACTTTTACGTTTCTCACGTGTTGAAAAGTCTTATTCATATTGCATTCATGTCAGGTATAAAAATTTGATAGCAATGGCATTTATTCTGTTCATTAAAATTAATTCTATATATTTTTTTTTATGATTATAAAACAAAAGTATGACGGCAATTGTTCGTAATGTTTACAAATGTACAACCAAACAATGTTTGAATTCTTAAATATAAAAAAGCATTGTTCTATGAAAGATATAAGAAATAATGAATTGATTTAAAATCGTGAAATGCACCATTTCATTTATATACTCTATGTATATAAATACGAAATATGACATTGTTATGGTGTAACTAACCACTTTCATTCTGTCAACTTATTAATAAAATAATATACTCTTGGACATTTATCAAATTTATCATACGTGTTCATCCGATATAAACCATGGCGTTTTCTAAGTCGATATTGAAAGCACAAACTTTTGCTAATTGTCAGTTTTGCGAAGTATGCGACATTAAATGGAAATGTATTAACTGCAATCTGCTTCTGTGTCAACTGTGTAATTCTAGAATTCATTCAAAAATTGAGTCTAATGCTCAACATCATGTTATAGATTATAAAGATGTAGGAAGTGAAGATACATCTGCAATAATCCGACGAGTGAATCTTAAACAAATGACATGCAAAATCCATAAAACACAAAATCACTGTGCATATTGTAATGAATGTCTTATTCTTATCTGTTTGAATTGCTTGACAGACAGACATAAACACCATAAATATCGTAAGTTGGAGCAAGTCTACGAAGAAAAATTGGACGAAATTATTAAGATAAAACTTCAGGTTGAATCCGATATTCCTTACTTTCAAGAAAAAGAAAACGACCTTGCACACAAACTCTCAGAAGGTAATAATCAATTAACAGAAAATGAGAACAAAATTAAAAAGATCCGAAATGGTTTTGTTGTGTATGCTGATGAACTTCTGGCAGAATTAAACAAGAGTTGGAACCCAACAAAGGATCTCCTTGAAAAAGAACTAAGGTCTGTAAGTCAGAGTAAAGATGAATTAGAAGAGAGAAAGAGACATCTTGGTAAACAGTTATTGTCTACAAGCGCATCTGATATTTTTGCTACAAATGAAACACTCATTACATCAATGCCGCTAAAAAATGTGCAACAAATAGACCTAAAGCAAAGAAAGTTTATTGAAGGAAAATTTTCCGCAGAAACCATAACAGACCTTTTTGGCTCTGTTCATGAAATCTAACATATCGAAATAGTTAAAAAAATGTTATTCCAATTAAAACGCTGATATGAAGTTCAATTGCAATGAAGGTACCCGGAATGATTGCATTTGGAATAATGCAAATCCACACTTTGTTAAAAGATCACAATCGAAAGAAGGACAAATGGCGTGGGGTTCGTGTACTCAACACATTAACTAGACTCAACTACATTCCTATTAAAAAATGAATGTTTAAATGCAATTTAAGGTAAAAACACACTAAATATTTTTAAACTTGTCTTAAAATCACAAAATCTTTGATTTCAATTCCATGTTTTAGTGTATTAACTAATAAATCTTATAAAATTTGCATATTAGGGAATATGAATAGTTGAGAGGACTTCCGGTAGTCCCTTTATAAGTTATTTACTTTTCGATAGACGATGTTGACGGAACTACTTTTAGTAACCAATGTCAACAAGATAACACAAACTGGCTCGAAGGTAAAAATATTTGTTTTCACTTTGTTTTCATAGTTAAGGTGAATAACAAACACAAGAGCTTCATTTGAATGATGTTAGGATAAAGAGTGGGGAAATTTATTTCCTTATACCCTATTTTAGGAATTATGAGGAATTAACGCTTTTTTAAAAGAATTGATTGGTTGATTTAAATCTCTGAAGCATGATTTGTTTTATTATTATTTATTTTTGGCTTTTGACTAGCGGGTATTCTCAAATCATACTTACGTGTTTAATTGTTCTATTTATACAATTTGTGATGTATATGTAGGAGTATATATAGCTTTTTAGATGTCTGGTTTGACTATACATTTTCACTTCTGTTCTCGTACTAAAAACAGCAAAATCAATAAAGAGGATGGGCCAATTTACCCTGATCTTTTTCACAAAAGGGCCAATTTAAAAAAAGTAATGAAAGAATAGAATTTACAATAAAAACAAAAAATGAAAATGCATTTTGATCAATATCTCGATTTTTGTATATCATGTGTTTTGTGAAAAATAGTTAATTGAACCCCGAAAAAGGATAAAAGTCAAATATGCTGAATTTAGGGAGTTTTTAGATCGAAAAAAATAGGGAATCCCCGAGAAGGACAAAGTTATGTTTTTTGTCATTGTTGTAATTTTTACAACTTTTCCCCTCAAAAATGAAATTAGTTTAGTGGGTCCTTAATACCTAAAAAGAAAAGTGAAACATCACTAAATTGTACCCATATAGATGCTTAATAACAAAAGAATGTCCAAGCGTCGCCGTGGTTCCAACGGTAGAGCATAGAACTGTATCAGAAAGGTTATTTTGAATAGAGGGTAATAATCACACACAGAAAGTTTGCATTTTTTGTGTTGAAATATTAAATTTTAATGTTTCTATCATATTTTTTCGGATGTTTGCTTAATTCATAGAGTCCTGATGGATCATTTGACCGTTTATCATTTCATTAAAGAAAAACAAATACTTTGTCGTGTATTGTGTGCATTCTTATAACTACCCGTACTATTGACTTACTTCCTATTCCTGTGTTTTCATTTATTATATATTTGCAAGGAACAATTGCTGTCCAACTAAAGTAGTTGCTTGTAAATAAACAATAACACGAGAATTGATACTATAGCAATGACGCCCAAATGTTGCGTGTGTAACCCGTATGTAATAAGTATTAGGATGCCACCCAGACACTAGTAGGAATGAAGTTGGAATCTACCTAGAATCAAAGATCCATATCTATAGAAAGTAGACGGACAGGGAAAATGAACATAATTCTGACTGGATTTTTTTATATTCCTACTACCAAAATCCTACTACCTAGGTAGAATTAAAAAAGTCTGTATAGATTTTTTTTTCTGTTTTGTAAATCTTATTTGATTATTTATTTTCCTACTACATGTACAAGATTCCTACAAGAATCAATTTATAGATTTCTACCTGGAATTTCTTAAGTAATTTTGAACTGGATTCTTGGTAATGACACACATTTTACAGTGTTAAATAAGCAAGTTCCAGTTCGCAAATTCAAAAGTTAGAGGGGAAAAGAATAAAAAGTTGTGTTGAAACACAATGGTACGAACTAGGGTCACACAACTACATTTGTACAATATAGAAATGTAAGAACATATGGCTTATAAAGACTGAAGGTAACTCTTATACATTCAAAATGATTTTTTTTATCTGCAAGCCAAACATATTTAGTAATTAATTCAACAGTAGTGCATAATTCTACTCATTATTTGTTCATAACTCTTAATTGTTGGCTTATCTTCATGTTTATGTTTAACACAATTTCTAGCTTGCATATATTGCAGTTTCCTTATACATTTCAAAAGTCCATTTTAAAAAAAAATGAATTTATTCCATGAATTTCCTTTGTTCTTTGTTGCTGAGATTCAAACTTTAAATCATTGACCCCGTTGTGTATAAATTTAGGAATATACACTTACATTTTATATATTTTTAGATTCCTACCAGAAATCTTTTTTCTGGGTGGAATTTTGAAATATTCCTACCAGGTTTTCTAGCAGGAATTTTATTTTCCTACCAAATTATCTCTGCTAATTTGCATATTCCTGGTAGGAATATACAATATTCCTACTATATATTAAAGAAATTTCTGCTAATTTAAATTATTCGGCTATTTTTCGTGGGGATTCCTACCACTGTCCGACTAAAATATCATTCAGAGCAATATTCTTACTATATTCCATGTACATTTCACCTGGAATATTTCATACAGGAATACACACATAACGAAAAAAAGACCAATGTAGAAAAATTTCGAAACAACACAAACAATTTTTCGAAACCTTGAACAAGAACGTTTTTGAACATGGTATGATATGTAACAAATGCAGACAGCAATTTTGTCGCCAATCCATTAACTGTGTAGATTCAAGTACTGACATTGTTACCACCGTCCCTGCAACGGTACCGCAGTCATCAGAAAATAAAACAACACACCAGAGCAAATTAATTACACTATAGGTGTTCTATAACCAACTAATGTAAGATCTTGTCCAGTTCATATAGACGATAAAATCTTAAAGACCAGAACAAATATATATATATATATATATATATATATATATATATATCCAGAATGAGGAAAACAACATCCCATCTAAATGTGCCTGATATTATTTGGCTTCTTGAAAGGTTACGTGGTATGGCACCTTATGCGCATCAGGGGCGTTAACATTAAACAAAATGAATATATGTTTTGATAAATAAAAAAATCAATAGTCTTTGCTTTTTTTGTAAGAATACCTGTTCAATGTATGGAAATAGATGATGTGACGTATTTTCATGTACTATAATTAGCATTTGTAGGGCTATTTAAAGCATGATTTAATTATCTAATTGAATGAAAATAATCAGGTGGAAAATGCCCTAGCTCTGATTAAAAAAAAGATCTCTGAAACTGACATTATCAAGATGCTGGATTTCTTGATTGACAACCTATTTGTTACGTTTGGAGGACATGTTTTTCAATATACGGTCGGCAATTCCAATGGCAACCAACTGTCCCTCTCTTCTCTTCCTATCGATTTGTTTCCTTATCATGATGCTGACTTCATAAGGGAACTTCTTATTAAGAAGGATAAAAAGTTAGCAATATCCCTTAACTTTACGTTCTGCTATAGAGATGATGTTCTCTCACTGAATAATTCAAAATTTGGTGACTATGTTTTCACGAATGTGATCTACAGAATTAGACTATTTACCGGATTTGTAATAACATAACCAACACGATGGATGCCACATGTGGAACATGATCTGCTTACCCTTTTAGAGAACCAAAGATCACCACCGGCTTTTGGTGGAGTTTGTGTTGCTTAGTCTTTAGTTTTCTATGTTATGCCTTTTGTACTAATATTTGTCTGTTTGCCTTTTTCTTTTTTAAGCCATGGCGTTGTCAGTTTATTTTATGAGTTTGACTGCCCCTTTGGTATCTTTCGTCCCTCTTTTACAAATGCTTTTTTGTTATATGTCTTTTGATTAAGTTCAGCAATTTCAATTCATATTCTATAGTGTGTCTTTCTATAAAGTGAGGTTACAATATTGTTTCAAGTAAGGATGAAGGTTGGTACCTATTAAAACGTTTAAACCCGTTGCATTTTGCGGCACCTTTCCTAAGTCAGGAACTTGATTTTCACTGACACTAGTCATTTTAGGGACCCTTTACATATTGATGTTCGGTGTGAGCCAAGGCACCGTGTTACAGACCATACTTTGACTTATAATGGTTTACTTTTGCAAATTGTAAATTGGATGCAGAGTTGTCTCAGTTGCACTTATACCACATCTTCTAATTATATCTGTTGGTAGTACAAGTACTCAGAATCAGTTGTACAGATATTCTTAAGTATCCGACCATTCATCGTCGCGGAACGCATCTTCAGTTTTTTCTTAACAAAATAAGTTTCAATTACACAAAAGGAGTACAGGCAACAGTAGTATACCGCTATTCAATAGTCATCAATGGATTAAGCGAAAACAAATCCGGTTAAAAAACAAAAACCGAGGGAAACACATCAACAATGAGAAAAGTAACACAGAAACACCGAACTTCAACAAAAACAAACGCCAACATACATGTACATATACACCGACTATTTAACGACATCTGCTATATTCCTGATTTGGTACAAGAAAAATGGTGGATTTCACTTTGGTTTAAGGCTAGCCAAAACTCATATGTCAACGCCACAAACACCGCTAACATGACAAAAATACACGACAGGAATACAGTACAATGAAAACAAAAAACTCAGGACAGATAAATACATACATACATAATATGATTGAACATAACAATATGTTAACCACAAAACAACAATGGACACTACCAACGTATTTATAAACGAAAGAACACCAGTACACCACAATAAAATTATGAGCTGTGCGTCAGCGAATGTATCAGACTAAACAAAACATGACGTATTTTTTAAGACGTTTATTCTATCGCAGGTAAATTCCAATATAGAATTATAATTCGGATGGGCTTTGTAACCATTAGAAGAATATCAATATTAAATTGTGTTTGTATAGTGTAAATACTTTTAGTTTCTAACCATGTCGGTTTAACTTCTAAATCAAAACAGTATAAAAAAGAATGTGCATATAGTGATTTTAAACTAAATTTTATAAATGATCTAGTTGATTGCTTGTTACATTTAGTCTTAGATGCATGAGTTTTGTAATAGTTGTTATTGGCTTTAATCTAGCTGTCAGATATCAACAAGTACTCTTAGATCTGTTCCTTGTTTCTTTTTGTTGTCGAGATGTACAAGTACCCGGCCACGTCCACATGTATTTTTGTCCATCTGATGAGTTTTCAACTGATTTTATAGTTCGTTCTTATGTTGTACTGTTATACCACTGTCCCAGGTTAGGGGGATGGTTGGAATTCCGCTTACATGTTTAACCCCGCCACATAATTTATGTATGTGCCTGTTCCAAGTTAGGAGTCTGTAATTAAGTGGTTGTTGTTTGTTCATGTGTTACATATTTGGTTTTTGTTCATTTTTTATATATAAGGCCGTTAGTTTCCTCGTTGTAATTGTTTTACATTGTCATATCGGGGCCTTTCATAGCTGACTATGCGGTATTGGGTTTGCTCATTGTTGAAGGCCGTACGGTGACCTATAGTTGTTAATGTATGGGTCATTTTGGTCTCTTGTGGACAGTTGTCTCATTGGCAATCATACCACATCTTCTTTTTTATATATAGAAAATTAAATAGAATTCATACCACAAACGATAAGACTATACACAAGTCCGAAAAGTGTGAACATGCACTAGCATAACGTTGAACTGAAATATGTAAACACATGTATGAAATGAGAAATTGATAATTGGGAAGTATAAATCGTGCAGTTTGTCATTAGATTTTAGTGTGAAGACGTCCAGCTGTGTCAATATTGAGTAAAAGATCACGATAAGAAACCGTTCTGCTGGTATCAGTAGTATTCTTAGTTTCCAAGTTCATTGATACATATGAGACGTAAGTACTGACTGAAATATACGTAATTCCGTGATAGGACATCATCAATATATCTGAAAGTAGAATACAAGATTTTTGCAAGGTGCGTTTTCTTTTTGTCACTGGCAAACGTTCTGAATGAGTTTTTCTATATTCAAGTAACAAAACAAATCGGCCGGAAGGGGTTTACAACTAGTACTCACTGGAAAACTGACTGTCTCTTGATACATAAATCCTCCATCTCAACAAATATATTGTCGCTCAAAACGTCCAGCATTTTTATAATATCATCTTCATTGTCTTTTCTGATAGAATCGGTCGTTTTTTTCACAAAATAAATATTATAATAACAGAACACCAGAAATTTTTATCATCGATTCCCGTTACTATAGAAAAATTCTGTTTAATGAGATGGTGAAGTTGATGTTTCAATTGACCATGGTGAATTGTAGTGTGAAGCGCAGACAAATCAAAATTTTGAATGTTGATGCAAAATTACAGATATTGTGATCTATGATGTAGCATTATATCTTCAGAGTATTTAAAGAATCCACATTTGATTGACACCACTAGTTTAATATATCGATCTCGTCCATATATATTTTTGAAGGAACATTTTCAAAACTCAATATTGAATTTACTTAATTTTCACTGAACTCCAAATATTTTCTTATTTTCCTTCTGATACAAATATAGTTTCCCCTCCCAAAACCCCCAAAAAATCTGGGATTTAAAAAATTCTCTACATCTTTCCCCCAAACAAATGATGAATGGTTTGTTCCAAACTGATACAGAAGTTGATCAAAATCTAACAAATGACCTTTAAATTACTATTTCGTCTAATTTTCTCATGTGTACATTTTATGTACATACAATTGGAATCAGAGTACAGACAAGGTGAACTTTATTGTTAGAGAACAGTTCATTGCATAATATTAGTTCCACTTTATTTTTATTCAACAACAATATTGCACATGCTGTTAACAGATGTCCTAACTGGTACAGCTATTTCAGTTGAGATCCCTGTTTATTAGTACCTTAAGACCAGAGTATCCTCAGGTATATATTTATAATTTTGTTAGTATACATTATTTATCATTAATACATAATTTCTCTATTATTTTACTATTCTAACTTTGAATATGAAAATTATATATATAAAAAAACACTTTTGATCCACTACTTATAGTATCTGGGATAAGGGCTTGTAAGGACTTGACCACTAAACATAACCTTGTTCACTGATCCATGAAATGAGGTCGATGTCAGGTGAACCATGTATTACCGACATGTAAACCTTGCAAGGATTCCAAATATTAGTAACCAAATAAAGTTATCATAGAACTCATGATAAAAGAGATGCGATGGATACAAATAGGACAATCAAGGTCAAACTTTTAGCAGTCTCTATACCATGAAAATGAGGTCAAGAAAATAATTATATGGCGGACGGGAACTTCGTAACTCAATGGATATATATACAAAGTATGATAATCCAATTCCTCTCCCCTCTTATGTATAAAGGTATACAAATAATTAACAGTGATGCCACCTCCACCATCAGCATATACTGTAAACCAACTTATTTGTGTGTGCGATTTATTTTCGCGACTTTCGCGAGTAGAAAAATAACGCGAATATAAATAGTGGCGAATAAGTAAAACTTGGATCTTTCCTGATTAAACTACATCAATTAAATCAGAAAATCGCGAAATTAGATAGCCGCGAAATGATCTAGAAAGGGTTAAACGCGAAATAAAGTATCCGCGAAGATACGTTGGTTTACAGTTTACAGTTATGCGACTTGTTTTGCATGCGATTTAAAACAGAACATCTGAAATTAGCTTTCTTACCTAAACCTTGGCGATGGGCTTTCAACTTAGCAGAAAAGAATGCTAGCTTAGGCAATTTTTCTATGCTGTTTCATTATGATAAATTTCTATATTAACCTCGAACTCGTATATATAAGCTCATATACGGATAACACAATACTGGGTTAGGGTTAGGGTTAGTGTTAGGGTTAGGGTTAGGGTTAGGGTAAGGTTAAAGGTAAGGGTTTTTAGATTGATTTTGTTACAACCCTCTTTTTGTAGATAAACTGCATGCTAATTTACACCACTGGTAGAATATATCTCATCACAATATTTTGGAAGCTCACCTTTAACTATAGAAAGAATAGTAGTCAGTATTTTAGAATGATGTTTAGGCGAACAGTTTGATGATCCAGCTATGTATCGTTCTTCATATGGAGTTTTGAGAAGTTTTGGTATTTTCTTCCTTTTCTTTGATGTTGACATCAAAAGAAAGAAAGATAGATTTGTGATTTTGTAAAGAATAGGTAGGATTACCAGTTGTTCTGTTGATTTCAAGCTTTGTTTAATCGACATTGAAAATGATGGCTTTTACATATGTAGACAATATTATTGGAGGCTTTATCTGTTGGAACAACGAATATTTGTCATGCAAAGAGGATAAAGCTTCCACAACCACCGGATTCCTGAAAGGGTTAAAAACCATGTGCTCATAGTACATCGTTGTTTCTGAATGTGCTCCTGAATGCATGATCGAATAGCTTTGATCCATGCTAACAAAGTGACCAATGTTGGTTTGTCTGGTTCTAACTTTACTAATTTTCTTGCATAGTACTCTGAAGTTATTTTTCCAGTTGATGGGCTGGGGATTTCTATATTTTGGTCCCTTGGTTAACTTCTATTTTAATGGTTCATTGGTAACAATGCCAAGGTAGCAAGTAATAACATGATTAGCTGGACTATGATTGTATTGTGAGATGAACATGAGCTGTCTAAAGCTAGGCTTGAATGTGACATCTTTGAGGTTAAAAGCCTCTAAAAACCCTCTTGTGGTTGAAAATCTTGGATTCAATAGACTTTGTATAAGTATAAGACATTACAGGTGTAGCTTTATTTTTGAATTAATCAGGTATAGTTTTTTGTACTGATTTCTGTTGGAAAATATTGCTAATATTATAAAGCGTCTGAACCTTTATTGGCTAATTCTACCATACACAAATTACGTTTTGCCCCATTTTTGGATGTTGTTGATAGGGATTTGAATAGTCTATGTTAAGCAATGACCATAATTATTGCAAATAAGTATTTTGGGTCTCTTGGAATAGTAAATAAAGTTTAGACAATGGAATAGAGTATAATTTAGTTCTGATATGGTGATTTTCTAAAGGTTTTTGAACAGACGTTAACATACTATCAATTGTAACAGTGTGCACAGCAGTTGGTGTATATTTTCTGTGATTATGACTTCTTTTTCGTCCGGCCGAAGTATTAAATAATTGTAATGTCTTGACAGTACTACACCTGGGACTAGACGAAATACCTATACCGTCAATTTTGTCATTGCAACCATAAGGAATGGCTAGTCCCAACTCTCTTATCCAAAAGTCTCCTCTTTGTAAACAAAAAGGTGTACTCAATATGGGGTCATTTGTTGAATGATTTATTTTCTCTATAATCCGGACTTTTATTTTTGAAACAATAGAATGGTCAGTTTGGTTGAATATTTATAGAGAAATTTGTTGTTATTATGACCATTAACATTAGATCGATGGTCATTCATTCTAAAATTGAGTCTCTATCGAGTTTCTCCAACGTAGATCTGTCCACAAAGAGTACATTCAATACCGTACACAATATTGGAAGCAGTGCAATTCAAATCCTTATGACTGTGTGCATTGTAACTTTTGATGGTCAAATTACTTTGAAAGTGGGTACCTGATATTAGTATATCATAGGTTTTACAATTTTTTAGGTCACATTTCGAAATAGAGCAAATTTAAACGAGGCGTAAATTTATACGTTTTACGTATTGGCTTATTGATATCTCCGTGGAGTCAGTAGTTACATTTAATATGGATAGTTCATTCAGCTTGAGCACTTCAATAACTTTTCTATCATTACAGTTATTGCATAAATATGTCAAGATTACTCCAAATAAATTTGTAGTGCATTTCATATAGATTGAACCTGTAATAGTATTGTAGACCTTTTTTTCTCTCTCCCATCAGTGGTCTCTGAAAATCAGGAAGGCTAAGCGGGTTTAGAATAACTTTAAATTAGTTTATATATTATATGTCATGATCATGTAGACAGCAATAATCAAATTTATAGTTTGTTTCCTTAATCATGTTTTAATTTCTGAAACAATATTTGATTAAACCATTCCGTTTCTAGTTCTTAAAAATAAAACACAAAACTTTGCATTTTTAAGTTGCTGACCAGCTGAAGAATGTTCTGAATAAATATTGTTGTCATCTCCCTTTAACCACTTGGTCACACCAAAGATTCAAACAATGGACTGCTTTGTTGTTTATAAATTCACTTGGACACAACAAGCCAAAGTTAATAAGACAACAACAATCAAAATCATTGACTCAAAAAACCAAAAGACATTTACATCAACAGTTACAAATAATAAATAAGAAACAACAATATTAAATATGAGTGTAGACATTAAAATCTATCAATCTCATTGTGGTAACTAATAATTTTATACTCTTTAAAATACACCAGGAACTTCTATGGGAACTAAGTGGTATCTATGATGAGTTATTTTCATAATAGTTGTTATATATATATATATTGTGCCATGACTTTCCTATTTAAGTTTAAACTTATAATTGTAGCAAAAACAATTTGAAACAGGAGTTTGTATAAATATCACTTGGCATATCTCAGAACTTATCTTCATATGTTATTTAATGTTATCAAAATATCTGCATTTGGATAGTTTTGTGTGTTTCTGTTAACTTTGTAGAGATATTATAACCATTTCATTTATAGCATATCCTGTTTAAAATGAAAATTTTGTGATCTGTAATGATTTGCTTATATTTACAACTGCAAAATTGCCAACATTGTTTTGCATTTAAACAATATGTAATGCAAATAAGGTTGCTAAACGTTTTGCTGTAATCTCTATTTGCTTAAGTACATTTAGACAATGTTTAATGTTCTTCTGTGATTTACAGAAGGCCGAGTGTTTGGTTGCTGCTCAACGTAGAGAATAAATGTGTGTTCATTACTATGGAACATTGGAAATTATTGAAATATATATTAAATACTTTTTGTATTTGTTTTAGCCTTATTATTTAGTGATGTAATTTTCTATGTTATTTGATTATTTTAGTAGTGAAATTTATATCGTTTGGCCACTAATTGCAAAATACATCTGAGGGAAAACTGCTTTTTCTTGTTGAAGAAATTTCCTAGGCATTTAAATCACAACCAAGAGCATAAGTATAAGTTATTTTGTACTCCTATATATTGGATTGGGTCATAATGTCTTATTGTCTGTATGAATTCATTTCTTATGGAATTTGTTGTTTTTGATATCTTTATAACAATATAGGTATCTATTAAACAACAAGAGATCATTTAAAATGTGTTTTATATGATGCAATCCTTCATGAATGGTTAAACTTGGGGTACATTAAACAAGAGGAATTAGAAATATTGACTTGTCACTTGTTTTCCGATCCATGTATTGTATTGATGTACGTATAAATTATTTTTTTTCTGAAAGAAAAATTCTTTACACTAAACTTGAGTTGAAACATGCTTGCAAAATGACAGCTTTCTTGTTATTTATTGATTATTTAGATTTATAGATTCAGATTTAATATTTTATTAAAGTCTCACCACATATTAGTGCATTTTTTTTTATGAATGATTAATGTTTTTACTCGAGAATGAAAACTGGTAGTTTATTCTAAAATCAAAATATGCCTTAAATTACTGTACCTCTTCTAATTTACATGGATTTATTTTGATATTCAGTTTGATAAAAATGTATGCATTTTCTATGTTTTTTTATATATGTTCCAGACCATATGAGTATTTGGACCATACGCGTATGGTCATAACCATATGCGTATACTCATATGGTCCTACCGTACGCGTAAGGTCGGACCATATGAGTATATACTCGTATGGTTATTAACGGGCCGGACCATATGAGTATTTTGACCATATAGGTAGTTTTTTTTTCAAATATGCATTAAAAACGTTTCAATAATACAACAAACTTTATCTAAATAAAACAACGGTGGTAACATGACAGTGTATTTATTTAAAGCCACGTTAAAATTAAATATTGATGCCAAAGTTAACTGTCATCGCTTATTACATTCTTGCATGTAGGCTCATGGTGATATTTACTTCCAAACGATAACATAACTTTATTTCGCATTTACACGTCATGATTGTGCACTATCCTTTTGTTTGTAAATGAAAAGATAGCATTCTTTGCAGCTGTGTGCAGTGATGCCGAGGTTTTAGGTTATTCCGATGTGTCTACGGTGTTTAAGAAGCTTTAGATTTCAAATATTGTAATATGACTACAGTACACTTTATCGCACCGCGGGTAAATTATCACGTTGTGATTGCTTTAAAGACGACACTTGGTGACCCCCTATGAGACCGTAGGGGGTTAGTAAATTTCATAGGGGATTCATGACGCGTTAATGGTGACGTCATCTATTGATGTTGTTGTGTTTCATTGTTTATATTTCAACAAAACGCAGCAGAAAAAGTACAGCGTGCAATAAATTCTTTATACGGTTAAATACTGACTCCGGCCTCAACCCCTATGAATTTTACTAACCCTCTATGGATCCGTAGGCGGTCAGTAGCGAACCATATAACTTATAATATTCACAAAACAACTTGAATAAAAATATCTTCCTTGCCAGTGACGTTTGTGTAACATTTTATTGAGAAATATTTGGAAGTTATCTTTTCAAGTCGACATATTGCTATTCACTCGTAATAACAAATCGGTAATGGACATCGGTATGAAATGTGTTTATTATAGTTTTGACTAGGTAGTAAAATTAACTATGTGAAACTTCTTATTTTCATTTAGTTAATATCTTTATTATAATATGATAATAAAATGACCTATATGATAGTGTATTTTTAAGGAACGGTCATACCATATGGAGAGTTCAGAAGTATTCAAAGTAAACTGTAACAGAGTGTTAATAACCCCTATCATACGCATACGGTCGGACCATATGAGTATATACCCATATGGTCATGACCATACGCGTATGGTCCAGATACTCATATGGTACGGAATATATATATTTATGTACATGACTCTTTTCATTTAACACAAAGATAGTTCTAAATGGAAATACTTTAGATGCTGGTAGCATTTTCTATTTTTTTGCAGTATTTTATAAAAAAAAAGTCTGCTGCTGTTTTTGAAAATTTTATGATATTCATATATTTTTTGTATATAAAACTCATATCTTGTCCCAACATTTTAGATTTTTACCTGAAGTTTTATAATTTTAGGAGATAGATTCAATGTAAGTGTCAAGTTTTGGCAAGGATACACCATTTTTCATACATATGTTAACTTTATTTGTTGCAACTGTTAAATTGTTAAAGTGTTAAAAGCTTGAAAAGATGTGAAAGTGCAATCACAATTATATGAAAACAATTGTAACATATTAGAATAATGATTGCCTTAACCAAATTTTTGCCAAATCCTAGATAAACTTTTAGAATCAAGCTGTGAAATGTACACAATGCTAATTTCAGTAGCAACAATTTTTTTTTTAAAGTGTAGATAGAATTACAGACTGAAATGTGTAAAACAAGCCCAAACAGTTATCCTGCCATATTATGTGTATGCAATTTACTTTTGTATTATTCTTATTTTCTGGCATGCATCTATGGAAAGTAATGAAATTCTCAGAAGTCAGTGTGTATGTATCCTCTGTATCTAGTCTTGCCTGATTTAGGTTGACTTTTATGTTCTAATATATACTTCAAAGTTTAATCATATGAAATTTTATATACAACAGGGCATTAACATACATATGGTATTATATTGTTGCTTTGTAATATGTTTGTTTTTTATAAATGTATTGCATATTTAATGCTAAAAAATTAAACTAAGATGCTAGTGAATTGTACCAATATGACAATTCCAAAAAAAATATACATATAGTAAAGGAGCTTTGTTTGCGAAAAACACACCCAATACATGGTTTCATATGTAATGTATCAATATTGATATTTTATTGCTTAATCTAATATGAGGCAGGCATAACCTGTGAAAGGGGACGAAGTCTGTATAAAAAGTTTTTAATTACATATTTTATGTTCTAAATCTGTTAAAAAAGAAACAGAAATACCGTAACGTTTCCGATTTTGGTTCTGATGTTAGGGATTTTAGTTGTGACGTTATTTTAGTTATGACGTCTTATTCAATGTAAACAAAGAAACGCTATCATCAGGTAACGTTTTTTCATATAAAAAATAATTAGAAATGAAATTGTTATTGTGTTCCTTCCTATATTTCACTGGACTGCTCAAATATATATTCCACTCAAAGTCTCATGACAAATGAGACCGGAAGAAGGAAGAAGATTTCTGCGGGCCGATTTCTGCGCAAATGCGGGAATTAAAGCAAGCGATTTTGAGTTTATTAGTACAATGAAAATTACGAAAAATTTCCCGATTTTAAAAAACATTTTTTTTATTGATTTTTCTACTGTTATAGGAGACTTCGTCCTCTTATCAACTACTTATAAAAGCCTCTTGATAATTAGTACCTAGCCACATGCTATACAGCAAGGTACATTCTCTATTCTCTTCCATTTAACAAAATAGTATTGGTACATATATTATTAACAGTAGTATCCCATCAAATGCAGTTTGTTTTATTTGTTTTATATCAGATTTGAAAATTAAATACGTTCTTACACCACTGACTTGTATCTATATACTGTTTATTTAGATCAATCTGAGTTGGTCAGAATTTTCGAAAAAAATAAATAAGATAAATAAAGAAAATACTAATCTCTTCAAAATATAAATCTAATATACATAATCAACTAAAAATATTCCATTATGGACAAATAAAGCCAATTAAGAGATAATGAAATTTCTATGTGTGGTCCAGTAAGCCTGTTAACCAATTTTCTACCAGACTTAGCAAATATAGATTTATTTTACAAATAGAGACAGTTTTATTTCATGGGCATTTCACAATGACATTTACTTAATGTATCTTATCAATTTACATGTAGATAGCATGGTTATATTGTTGATGTTACTTGCGAGTAGAGCAAGTATATTTATTTATGTGCTAAAGTAATGATGTGATATTCTGTTTTAAAGGTTATAGTAGTTTAGAGGCTATTATTATAATAAATATTATAAATTTAATCTATTTATTTGTTAATTTGTATGTGGAAATTTTTTTTCCGTTTGCTGGTCAGTTACTAACAATGCAATAAAATAAACTTAGGTATTTTCTTACTTTAGAAGCATGATCATGTTGTTCAATTTTATAAAAGTCGGTCAAAATTATTTTAGATTCAAGGATAGTCATCTATACATTTCGCCAGTATTATGGATACAATTACTTGTTGGAGATACATCACTGCTAATGTAGCAACAACAAAAACAAGAACAATTTACGATTCAAAACAAAATCGATGATGAAAGGCAAGTATTCATACAGTACAACAATTTTGAATTGGCCAGGTCTAGTCAAGACAAAATTGTGAAAAAATCAAGAGACTATAAGAAGCGTCCTATCAACTATGCTGTGCATGTACAATGCGTCAGTCGATCCCAGATTTAAACCCTGTTAACAGTAAAACCAGAAATATATTAACAAAGATCGAAAAGTTCTAAAGATTGGACTGTCATTTACAGTAACTGATAATTTGTTACATTCACGAAAATTGACCAATAAAGATCAAGGTCAAGTAACACCATGTACATTTTGCAATCAAGACAGTTTGTACACCAAATATCGATAACCGTACTCATCAATAAAATCATTGATTAATTTTTTTTAAAAGTGTAGGACATTGCCTATAGAGTTAAACTTAACATTGAAAAAAAAACTGAAACATCTAATACAAAATGACAGCATATTTTTATGATTCTCAGAAAAAAATTACAAGAATTTCTTTACCAGTTGAGAAGAAATCTGGAATGAAAAAAGGAACTCCTGTCGACGAGAAGTTAAAGTACTACAAACTACTGTATCCCAAGCTTTATATAGGCAGTCAAAAAAGGGGGCTCCGATGACAGAGTGGTCAAAATAGTAGAACTAAGACCTACTGTATCCCTAGCTATATATAAGCAGTCAATAATGAGGTTATGAGTTCGAATCTCGCACGTGGCAGGTGCGCTCGACTCTAATCTTAATTGACTAGGATTGTTAGTTTTCTAATCGAAATTCGCTGATTTATTCCTGGCCAGTCTGGAATCCTCCACCTATAAAATCTGAACGCCACGAAATAGCACAATAGTATTGTAAGCGGTGTTAAACTCCAATCTATCAATTGGATGAACATATTTGACCTTTGATAAAGGGGAATATAGTTTTGAACATCACTTAATTATACCTATTACATGTTATGTCTGTTTGTTTTGTTCACACATCGTTGTCAATATAATGAAATTTTCGACTGTCATACAAATGAGAGGTTTAGCTAGCTTTAAAACCTGGTTAAATCCACCATTTTCTACATTAGAAAATGTCTGCTCCAAGTAAAGAATATGACAGTTATTGTCCATTCGTTTGATGTGTTTGGGCTTTTGATTTTGCCATTAGATTCGGGATTTTTCTTTTTGAATTTTTCTTGGAGTTCATTATTTGTGTGATTTTACTTTTTATACAAACGGATAGAATGAAAATGTATGGATCCTTTATAGCTTGCTGTTCGGTGTGAACCAAGGCTCCGTGTTGAAGGCTATACCATGACCTATAAGTGTTTAATTTTATAAATTTTTACTTGGATGCAGAGTTGTCTCATTGGCACTCATACAACATCTTCCTATATCTACGTAATAATTCAATTGAAACATAAAGTTTTAACTTTAAATATCCCTCGTTTCTTCAAAGAGTGTGCGATAGAGATAAGATACCAAGGGACATTGCTATGGAACGCCAACGCTGTCTTGTTATGACCATTTTCATTATATGATGTGCATTTACCTTTATATGATGTGCATTTACCTTTATATGCTGTGCTTTTACCTTTATATGATGTGCACTTGTCATTATATGATGTGCAAACACCTTTATATGATGTGCAAATATCCTTATATGATGTGCAAATAACCTTATATGATGTGCAAACATTATTATATTATGTGCAAACATACTTATATGATGTACATATATACTTATATGATGTGCAAATATACTTATATGATGTGCAAACATTCTTATATGATGTACAAACATTATTATATTATGTGCAAATGTACTTATATTATGTGCAAAGATCCTTATATGATGTACAAATGTACTTATATTATGTGCAAAGATCCTGATATGATGTGCAAATATACTTATATGATGTGCAAAGATCCTTATATGGTGTGTACATATCATTATATTATGTGCAGTTTCCCTTATATTATGTGCAAACATCTTTATATGATGTGGCTGTGTCACTATATTATGTGCTTGTAATCTTATATTATGTGGTTAGATTTACTTTATTATATGATGTCGAAACGTCATTATATGATGTGCTTTCATCGTCGTTATGGTCAATGAACATGATTACGATTAGAATGATTACTGTCTACGTCATAACTGATTCCGATCTGCTTCTGTAAACTATTAACCCGACTCAAATATGTGTCTATCGCTAGCGAAAGTGCAATTTATAGGGAAAATGAGACAAAGCAATTTAACAAAATCAACGTTTCAAACATTTCGGTTGAAGATTAAGATCAGTTAATACAGGAGCTAGTTGAAGAAATTCCCGGCTGTGGAGAAAACGATAACAAATTTAAGAGCATTTTATAGCTTGCTAATCGGTTTAAGCATAGGCTCCGTGTTCAAGGTCGTGCTATGACCTATAATTGTTTCCTCTTACAAATTATGACTTGGATGGAGAGTTGTCTCAGTGGCTCTCATATCACATCTGCTTATTGCTATTCATTGCAAAAGACACCATTGAAATCACAGTCTGTTTCAAAAATATTAAAATTATCTACTGATGCATAATATGGCGAGATGGTTTGTTTTATAAAATGTTATTGAATAATATTAATCTGTAAATGGTAAGATGTATAATGTAGTATTGAATATGTACAATGATATTAAATCTAGTATACAAAATGTATCATATAACCTATGCTACTAAAGGAAAAGACCGATTTCATTGAGTCGCAACTCCTCTAAAACCATACCAAGTCGGAAATATTTGTGATATGACGTTTACATGTAGTGTTTTTTACTTTTAATTTTGCTTTGAACCAATCTTTTTTCCACAGGAAACGCCAATTATGTGAGATAATACCCAATTTCGAAGACTGCAAGCTTAGTCGACGTAGTGCCCGCGAAATTCGAAATGGCCATGTGGGTAATTATAAAAAAAGAAAAAGTGGTATCTTAAAATTTGCTAATGAGACAACTCTCCACAACAGACCAAATGACACAGAAATTAATAACTTTAGGTCACTATACGGTCTTCAACAATGAGCACATATTGGCATATACAGATTGTTTATTTGCAACTTATCTTAATGGAGATTTTTGTTATTACTAATACAATTCTGAAACATGAGTACTAGTATGTCAACAGATTTGGAGTAGCGTCAACGATTTCTGAGATACAAGGGGTTGATTCCTGATGAAGTGTTTTAGATTTAATGTTTCGTCCGATTAGATCGGATTTTTCCAATTGTGCTACTTATTTTGATCCTTTTCGGTAATGAAAAACGGATTTTACGTAGACGATACTGTTATTGAGTTAAAAGGAAAAAAAAAAACCACTGAAAATCACACTTTGCCACACTTATCCAATTTAGGGTATTTAATATTTCTATTTTCCAACAGAGATAAATGGGGTGACGCCCGTCTTTTGCATTTTGTTCCTCTTTTTCGTCTCTTTAAAAAAATAGAATAAAAAGCATTTGTCATTACTGTGTCCACCTTATTATATATTTAGTGTGTCATCACTCTTTGTTTCAACACTTTCCCACTCGGTGGCATCTCCGTACAGCGGATATAGGTACTAACCAAGGGGTCGTGATCGATTTTTCGTCTGACACGGTACGAAAATCTTTGTTTTGTTAACATTATATCAATGTGTACTTCAATCTAAACATATTTTGTTGTTTTAATAAATGATTTGGTCGTAGGTTGGTGATTAGAGAAGTCTCACTATTTGCCCAAAACAAGAACCCTTACTAAAAACATGTGCAAATACTTCATATACTTGTCAAAGAAGTTGGCGCTCGTCTCATCCGATATGAAGCTGGGTTCATTGCAACTCTTTATCTGATAGAAGGCCACTGTTTGTGCGTAATAAGTATAGCTGTTTCAATAATTGGCATTGAAATATTTTGTACATATGTTATTTTTCGATATTTCATTCCGACAAGAAGCATTGTGTATAGCTGACCACATGAATCCTTCTGTACGGTGCATAGTTAAATGAATGTCAGTATATAGTTTTTCACGCTTCGAAGAACCTATAAAGCTATATCCGCTGTTCCGATGATACACGGTAGTAATTATAATTCGAAATACTTTGCTTGCTTGTGACAATGGTGTTCGACAAGGAGAAAACTTATCACCTTTCCTATTTTATTTACTTTTGATTGACTAAAATAATTTCTTAGTGACTAAAAATATTACAGGACTTAACAGAACTATAATACCAGAAGATCTGGAAAGAGAATTAGAAACATATCTTAAGTGTTTTGTTATATTGTTTGCAGATGGCACGGTGTTGTTCGCTGAAATAGCACAGGACCTGCAGACTCAACTCAATGCTTTCCATGATTATTGTAAGGCTTAGAACTTGAAAGGAAAGTTGACCAAATTAAAGTCTTAGTGGGTTTTTTTTTGGACGGAAGCCAAAAAATCTCTGATTTTCTTACAATGATACTAACATTGAGATGATAAAACAATATAACTATTTGGGAATTGTTGTTACTAAAACGGGAAATTTTAATATGACAAAAAAACATTTATCCGATAAGGCTTTAAGCCATGTACGAAAACTTGAAAACAGGAAGGATGTATAAGATTTCTGTAAAATGTCAACTTCAGCTTGTTCGTTTATAAAAAAAAAATTTAAACAGGTGCGTTTGTCCTCCAGCTGGCTTAGTAAGTTTGAAACCTCTCTCTCGTGTTTTGTAGATACTTTAAATAGCTATTATTTTTATCTCTGTATACTGATGTCATACATTGACTTTGTGAGATTAGATAAATAGATTTAGAGGCCATAAGTATACCGGTATGGATGATTGATTGACTGCTATTTAGCGCCACTTTCAACACTTTCATGCTATTTCGTGGCGGTGAGTTTATATTGGTGGAGAAAGCCGAAGTGCTCAGAGAGACCCTCTGACCTTCGTTTGGAAAACAGACAATTTTGGTCAATTAAGATTGGAATCGAGCTTAACTGCCACGTGCGGGATTTGGAATCGCACACCTAAGTGTTGACATGCTAGTGATACAGCAGTTCGACTACTTATAAAAAAGAAGATGTGGTATGACTGCTTAAGAGACAACTCTTCACAAGAGGTCAAAATGACACAGAAATAATTAACAATTATACATGTAGGTTACCGTACGGCCTTCAACAATGTTCAAAGCCCATACCGCACATTTAGCTATAAAAGGCCCCGAAATGACAATGTAACCACTCGAACACCGAGCGCTCATCACTTTCACTCGACATGGATTAAAGGAGATATGGAATGAACCTGAACTCGGTGCATTACATTTACGTGCAGCTTTTTATCATGTTTTTGTGCATATATTCCACAGTTTCAACTATAGATGATTATGGGTGGATTATTGAGGTCCAGCGGCAAATTGATATATGCATATTCGTACAAGAACATGTTAATGTAATATGAATATTAACCCTGTTTTGTACTAGACCGACACCCTGAGCCGGATTTTTTAACATGCTAGTTCAAAAGGTAGCATTCCGAAGGAAGACATTTATAACACCTTACCCGAACACATTTTTCTGATTCCGACCGACCAGCTTTTGCTCTTAATCCTTTATACCGCGTGCTTATATAATTAGCTGGGAAGCAGCATGTAATTAAACAGGACTAACGTACCGACCATTGATATTTTTATGTGAGGGGGGGGGGGGGGGTGGGGGGTAATTGTTTTGTAAATGTTTGATTCTAAATTTCTTGAAAGAGATTTTATCTATTTTAGAAGGGAAGCGAAATAGTTTGTTTCCATTTAAAATGAGGGAAAAAAAACAATTATGAAACTTTTTTTTATTAATTTCGAACAAGGAAATACACGTGCTCCTTCCCTCAAACTAGAGTCGGCGTCTAACACATTTATTTATTAATATGTAAAGTACAGGTCATCTGTTTAAGCTTTGGATACAAGGATCTGACAACACATAATTTTATTTTCTGTCCTTGTATATATTACATTATCCAATGAAATTTCTGCCTTCAAATTTTTGAAGGTGTGTATCAATCCAACAAAACCAGATTATTGAGCGTTTTTAATCTGGTGTCTAAATGTATTAAAACACTGCATTTATTTATTTTTTTAACTGAGACCTGTTGTTCTCTTACAGATAGAGAGTGAATTTTTCAAAGTGAAGATTTACGGCAGCGGCTTTTAATATTTTGCGTTTATCCTGGAAACATAATAGATTTAAAAAAAACAAATAGTGCAATGTGTCTGTTATATACTCTATAGTAAAGGTTCTTTTTGGGCAATTTTGGCTTTTCAGAGTTTTGTTGTTTTATTGGCTATTATCTTGATAACTAATAAATAGAGAAACCTTTTCTTGCAAGGTATAGACAAGAACATATATAATAAAAGTACTGAAGTATGAAAGTTGTTTGCGACTTCAGGGAACTTAGTTTGGATTTGCCGTTTGTGGTTTCATTAATATTTACCACACCTTCATTCAATAATAGCATCAGATGAAAAATTCTCTGCTAGAAGAAATTGTTGAAACTAAATTTTTAGGTTTTAACAATTCAGTTGAGCGAAACGAGGCGTAAAGATTGATGACTACGGTTGACGAAGAATTCGCCATAACATTATACCACGGCAAATTTATAACTATATAAAATTGAATGCCACTTTTCCATTCCAAAAATGATAAAATGAAAGGCCCCCTTTATTTCTTCCTATCCCCTCTTTTTTTGGGGGGGGGGGGGGGTTACAAATGACCGGTTCCTTATATTAGCCATTACTCTATCAGAGTCCGATTTTTCCCCAATTGTTTGTGTCAATCTTGAGAATATATAAAGAGAAACTCGAACAGATAAAATGATCAATATTTACATAAATGACAATACTAAACTTCGTGCATTATCTTCGTATAGAAAAATGTTAACGTTAGGTATACCGAAATTGACTAATATAATGCCTTCCCTCGTTAAAACGATCATAAAGCATAACATAAAAGAATTATTTATTAAATTTAATAACCTTAACCGTATTGTAGACTTCGTATGTTTATTATTATAGACCCGTCGATTTAAACAAAACTTTGCAATTCATATATATTTTTACAATTTTCCAACAATATCAGATGTGATTTTTTGCATCTTATTAAAACGAGGTACTAACATGCCAAGGGTTATCTCAAGTCTCAACCATTTTCCAAACAGTAGTTACAGATTTGATCCTAACTAGTAGTAACGGTTACTCCTCAGAAGCAGATCGGAATCAGTTATGACGTAGACAGTAATCATTCTAATCATAATCATGTTCATTGACCATAACGACGATGAAAGCACATCATATAATGACATTTCGACATCATATAATGAAGTAAATAAAACCACATAATATAAGATTACAAGCACATAATATAATGACACAAACACACCATATAAAGATGTGTGCACATAATATAAGGGAAACTGCACATCATATAATGATATGTTCACATCTTATAAGTATATTTGCACAGCATATAAGTACCTTTGCACATCATATAAGGATCTTTCAACATAATATAAGTATATTTTCACATCATATAAGAATGGTTGCACATCATATAAGTACATTTGCACATCATATAAGTATATTTGCACATCATATAAATATATATGCGCATCATATAAGTATGTTTGCACATCATATAATGATGTTTGCACAGAATATAATGATGTTTGCACATCATATAAGGATATTTGCACATCATATAAAGGTGTTTGCACATCATATGATGACAAGTCAACAGCACATAAAGGTAAATTCACAGCATATAAAGGTAAATGCACATCATATAAAGGTAAATGCACAACATATAATGAAAAATGGGCATAATAAGACAGTGTTGGCGTTCCATACATTGCCAATATAACCAATAGTGAGAAGCGCTCCCCTCAGAATAACTTTCAGAAGGTTTAACCATGCATGGTTTTAGTGCATTAAATTACACTGGCAAATTGTTTTACCACAACTTTTTACAAATACTAAGGGATTTAATGTAATTTTTAGGCAAAAAACAGCGAACAAGGGTAGCCAATTATCAAATTATCTTATGATTTCATAACTAATTGATCAAATATATGGATAAACCAATCTATTCTGTTCAAGTCTGATGTTTGCAATATATCTGGAAAGAATATGAACGACGGAAAACATAAAGAATGCATTATGACAAAGAAGCAGAGTGAAATGCGTTCAGTTACTATGAACATGCTTTGGTACTGTTCTGTTTTGCATTATTTTTTATTGAATTAAAAATGATTTTTTGACAGTTATATCGGTATTATTGTATTAGGTGCGTAACCAAAGCAGGCTTGTATTGTGCAATCTTTTTTGTGCTTTTTAAAATGTTATTCGAGTGATTTTGATAAGAGAAATTATCAGGCATTCACAAAACAAGTTCATTTTGTGCAAATGTTCATTGTATACCCTTCTTACATTGTTGGTCCTTTTAGCTTTTAACAACCATTCGACAGGTTTGGACTTTAAAATGTTTTGGCCTCTTTCATCACTAAAGATGCATTAATCGTCGAAATGATCATCTTGTGCAATGAAATTGATACCGTTCATGTTATGTCAGGGTTTGCCTTCTTTTATTTATCGGTGATTGTTTTCATTAAATAAATTGGCGTTGATATCAGAGCTATAAAAGTTCTGATAAATATTACAGATTTACAAGACTTAGGCGATTTATTACTATGATATAGCTTGGTTAATCGTCTAGACATTATATTGTCTATTGTTAAAGTCAACATGTTGACATTTAGACGTTGTTGTGTTGCCTGTGTCATTGAGGACATTTAAATAATCTTGTGTCTTTACAAGATAGAATCTAATTTACAACATATCATTTTGATTAAGACCAAATAAATTTGAGAATGGAAATGGGGAATGTGTCAAAGAGACAACAACCCGACAATAGAACAGACAACAGCAGAAGGTAATCAACATGTCTTCAATGCAGCTAGAAATTCTCGCACCCAGAGGCTTCCTTCAGCTGGCCCCTTAACAAATATATATACTAGTTCAGTGATAATGAACGCCATACTTAACTCCAAATTGTACACAAGAAACTAAAATTAAAAATAAAAGATAAACAAAATGACAATAATACATAAATAACAACAGACTACTAGCAGTTAACTGACAGGCCAGCTCCAGACTTCAATTAAACTGATTGAAAGATTATGTCTTAATCATATGAATATCAGGCACACATGTTGATATCTAGCTGTTGTTGGTTTATGATGTCATCGGAGTATACTATAGCTACCATTTCTTTTTTGCATACATGAAAGAGCATAGTTTAGGCATGTCTTTGATTGAAAACGTTTAGACGCTTTCATTTGTAGAAACTCAGTTTTTTTGATATTTTGAGGTTTTATGAATTAAGCAGTTATATGTCAGTGATATTTTAATACATTTATGGAATAAAATGGACTGTAAGCGACAAAATATTCACATTTAGATTACATAAAATTCTAAAAATCTTAAATGATGTATCTGTAATCTACTTTACGTTGCATATTTTAGAATATAGAATTGGTTAGATTGCATTATTGTATCTTTTCAAATTAGATTTTAATCCAACATTGAATTGAAAGTCTCCCTTTTAGTAGAATGAGCTTATATTGATCGATTTGCATTGTTCTATTCATTGAGTACGAATGTGACATAAAAAATACTAGAACACACCCGCGAAATAGCGGGCATATACAGCTTGTAAACTGCATGTTGTAGGATGAATTTTTGTAAAAGATATTATGTCTGGAGAATTTCATATAACGTATCAAAGCCCTCTCCCTTTTTTCCAAAGTCCGTTATTGTTTCCTTTCTGTTAAGTTCAATTCAATTATTTTTGTTTTCTGGCCTTATACCAAAATTATTCTTCCCCTTTGCTACAATGCATTTTTTGGTAAAAGTCAAATTAAATTAAAAATGTGCATCGCTTCAAACATGATATAATGAAACTGCTTATAGATCTTTATTATTCTTATAAAATATGCTTCTAGGACAATCCATCAGTGCTTTTCCTTTTGAGAGCCCTATTAAAGGATTTGAATCTTGTATAAATGACTAAGGCTAATTTGAGGGGTGGTCGGAGGGGCCCTGATCCCGAAATCCTGGGCTTAAAACCATGAAATCCCGAGGTGCGTATTTTAACGAAATTCATATCCCGACATCCCGAAATTCGAAAAAATATTCCCGGATCCCGTGAGGATCAATCCCGAAATCCCGAGCTTAAAAATACCCGATCCCGACGTCCCGAAAATGTCCTGCCTCCTTCTAATCTCTACCCTAATTTCATTTTGGCCAAATCACTACTTTTACTTTCAACAATAAATTTGTATGCCCCATTTATGGACATTATGTTTTCTAGTCTACGTCCGTTCGTTTGTTCGTCCGTCCGTCTGTCCCGGTTCAGGTGAAAGTTTTTGTCGAGGTAGTTTTTGATGAAGTTGAAGTAAAATCAACTCGAAACTTAGTAAATATGTTTCCTATGATATGATCTTTCTAATTGTAATGCCAAATTAGAGATTTTACCCCATTTCACGGTCCACTGAACATAGTAAATGATGGTGCCGATGTGGCATTGGTATACTATGGACACATTCTTGTTTCCACATGTTTTACTTATTTCAATATTTATGCAAGTGGTATTGACCCCTTAGATAGTAAATATTTCAAAGAAAACAGTAGACAAAATACAGAGAGTTTCTATAAATTATAGTAGTATAATCGTAGTTTACATGTGGATAAGGCGAAAAATAATTGTCTCTTAGCAGGTATAATAAAAGTTGTGGTTCTTGCGATCTAAAAACCATGATTAGGAGAACGCTCTGATTGGCTTATTTATTTTTCATTTTTGTTATCTGTCAGGTATGATAGTTGTTGTTCTTGCGATCTAAAAACCATGATAAGGAGAACGCTCTGATTGGCTTATTAATTTTTCATTTTTGTAATCTGTCAGCTAGGTATAATAGTTGTGGTTCTTGCGATCTAAAAACCATGATAAGGATAACGCTCTGATTGGCTTATTTATTTTTCATTTTTGTAATCTATCATACGATTGGTTGTTCCTGTGCATGTTAAAACCGGAAGTCTTATCTATGAGTAAAAGTCAGTCTGATGACGGAAACATTATCAGGACACCTATTTTGTCGTTTTTCTCCCAAAATAACTCAATCTGAATAATCATAAGTCAGAATTGATGACAAATGCGATTATGCATGTTACCTATAGAACACAGAGGCATGATGATTACTTTATTGTGGAAGGAAGAGAAGCGACACACAAATTGAGGTCTTCTCGTTTAATAGTATAGATACTAGGAACGATACAATTGCAAGTACTTAAATATGAACATAAAAAAGGTTTTCGAAGCCATCTCGTTTTGATACGATAGAGATAGAGTTATTGTCAGTTTTGGCTCGATACATCTAATTACTATATTTTTATTTTGTCATTGAAGTCTCCTAAACTGAAGCATCGTTCTTATCTGATTGGTTAAAGTTGGTGATTTTTCATAATATGACAATAAATTGATCATAATAATATCATAGACAGTCATTTGCTACTATCGAATGATGAGACTTTTTCATGAACGAAAGTAGCAAATATATCCATGCTCATTATAAGAATATAATTTAATTTTGGATGTAACGCGTCTTCTGATTGGCTGACATTGTTTTGTTTATCAGCTCATAGACATGATTTTGTCATGTGACTGTGACGTCGTCAACGTTTTTTTCATGAACTACTCCAATTTAAAATGGATTTAGAATC
Organism: Mytilus edulis; assembly: GCA_019925275.1. NCBI lineage: Eukaryota > Metazoa > Mollusca > Bivalvia > Mytilida > Mytilidae > Mytilus > Mytilus edulis. The sequence continues at coordinate 86,084,084 of CM034351.1, read as the reverse complement.
AAACTATAAGGAATAACATAAAAGATGTGGTACACACTTTAAAATAACCCGTTACGCAGGTTATTCAGTGTGCACCACATTTTTTATGTTATTTCTTCATAGAAAGATTTTTTTTACAGTATTTCCTTTAATATATATGTATCTAAACGGTTTCTATATATTAAAAATCAATTCAGATTCTGCATTTTATGCAAATACAAGTATGCGAATTAAATCAGACACAATTTGCCAATTCTGTAATTTTGTAACCATAGATAGATTTATACATTCATGATATTACTACGATTAATGCCTTGATAGTTAATCAAGTATAATGAAATGTGTAACTGAAAAAAATACGACAGCAGACGAGGAAAAAGAACAGGCAGAATTACGGTCAATCCAATTAAACGCTATAGGAGTCTTTAATATCGAAAGAAACGTATGATCTATGTCATCAAATAAGGGAAAATTGTGTCCTTGTGCTGCATGCTGATAAACTATGAAGTAAAACAAGAATATAAGAATATAGAAGTGTATAATGTTCTTGACGTTATTGTTTGTTTTACGCAGTGCTTTATGATCGAACTTAATGTGCTATTGTCATTAAAAGTGGCTGGCACGTTATTATAGTAAGTTCGACTCATTGTTGAGGGAGGGGGGGGGGGGGGGTGGGTGGGTGTACAAATGATACTTGCTGAAGGTGGTGTAGTTTTTTCATGTAATCACTTCTGTCGTTTTTAGTTTTGAATGGATGTTTACGTGACAATAATTTGGATGTAACAATCCTATCACGATACATACATCACACATGCAAAGAATTTGGTCAATCTTTTACTTTAGGCACTTTTTTGCAAATAAAAGTGCAATAAACGATTTCTTAAAGTCAGAATTATGTAAATGTTCATTACATGCACAACTGACTTAAACATTCAAACAAACATATCCATAAATCCGACAAAAAAAATTGATGTCTGCTATCGTTTGAATGTAAAATAAGAATTTGGTTAATTTTATATCCAGGCATTTTTTTTCAAATAAAAGTGCAATAAATGATTTCTTAAAGTCAGAACTATGTAAACATTCATCACAGACTTACAGACACACAATTCAAACAAACATACCAATAAATCCGACAAAGATGATATGTTCCATGTCTGCTAAATGATAATTGCTATATGATTATTGTTTTGACTGTAAGATAAGAATTTGATTGATCTTAAACCTTAGGCACTTGTTTCCAATAAAAGTGCAATAAACGATTTTTTTTATTATCTTCCTAAAGTGGTGTTAAGTTGCATAAGTTATAAAAAACAATATGAAGACAACACTACAAGAACGCATGCATCCAAAGTTGTTGTCTTGATTTAAATTAATTAGGAACACCGAAAGCAGAATATTTGAAAGCTGAGGATGTATATCAATCGAAACAGTTTCACTTGTAAGTCTTGTGTGGACAAGGCGCGTTTTTGGCGTATTGAATTTTAAACCTGATGCTTTTTGTTATCTATTAATCATGTTTTTCTTTGTCTAATATGTTCTATTAATTTGTATTGTAGTCCTGTAATATTATGTTGTCATTTCAATGTTATATTTAACTTTGCCATTAAAGTGCGAGGTTTGGCATGCCACAAAACCAGGTTCAACCCACCACTTTTATTCCCCTTTAAAAGTGTCCTGTACCAAGTCAGGAAGATGGCCATTGTTATATTATTGTTCGTTTCTCTGTGTGTTGCATTTTAACGTTGAGTCGTTTGTGTTTTCTCTTATTTTTGAGAAATTGAGATAAGACGTGGCACGGTACTTGTCTATCCCAAATTCATGTATTTGGTTTTCATGTTATATTTGTTATTCTCGTGGTGTTTTGTCTGATGCTTGGTCCGTTTCTGTGTGTGTTACATTTCGGTGTTATGTCGTTGTTCTCCTCTTATATTTAATGCGTTTCCCTCGGTTTTAGTTTGTTACCCCGATTTTGTTTTTTGTCCATGGATTTATGAGTTTTGAACAGCGGTATACTACTGTTGCCTTTATTTATTCAGAAAAGAACATATTAAATATACTAATTTAACGACGTGCATAAAAAATGAGAAACAGTTATTCAATAGAATGGTATATATGATATGAATTTTAGTTGTAGTACAATCTCTTGTGTAACAGACAATAATATTTACATTTCATTTGGTTTTATAACAGATAACTAACAAAGAACAGCATCATTCGGTAATAGTTAATGCCTTATATAGATTTTCAATATTTGAAATGATATATAGAACCTATCTCCAGGATATTTATGTCGTATATAATTAGGTGAGAAAAGTTATGAATCATTAATCAGAAAATAAATAATATGATGGGTTGGGTAACAATTTGAAAAACCAACCGATTCCTACAAACGTTGTCCTTCCAGAAGTTCCGAAATAATATCGATATCTAATTTTTCAAATCTTTGCAATTATGATAGAATGCTGATGATGACAATTTAAATAAACTGAATCTTGATGCATGTAAAATACTTGACAAAGAACTAACAAACTACTAAGTGTCGAGGGAGTAACATAAGCATTGAAATTGTAGCTAATGACCGTAGCGAGTCTTAAATCACAACGATTTTTTTTTTTAAATATTTGAAAAGTAAAATCACAAAAAAACTTAACTCCGGTTAAAATTTAAGACGGAAAGTCCCTAATAAAATGCCAAAACTAAAAGCTCCAAAAACATCAAACGATTGGATAACTACTGTATTATTCCTGATATTACTTGGTACAGGCATTTTCTCATGTAGAAAAAAGGAGATTAAACTTGTTTTATAGCCAGCTAAACCTCTCATTTGTATGACGTTCGCATCAAACTCCATTGTACTGACAACCATGTGTAAATAAACAAACAGACATGATAGGTAAAAATGTCCAAAATATGGACACAACAGTCAACAATGTGTTATAATCTTAATCCTTATGAAAACAAACCAATATGCCACTAACAAAAAGGCATATAGATAAAGGACATAAGCTAAAATGAAAGACAAGAATACAAAAATTTACCATAGCACAAAAAAACACAAAAACACAATTGCGGGATGTATAAGTACAGAGTACAAGAACACAAAAAGGTATATCGACAAAACACATTCTCAAAAATGAAAGACAAGCATATTTTTTTTTACCACAATAGAACATAACACAATGACGGGTTTTATAACTACAGAGTCACTACAAATAGAAATCATCAAAAAAGACTAAACTGTAAAAGTAATATTCCTTGAGACAAATAAAAGAATACCATAACACGTTATGAAGACAAATATCAATATCAGTACCCAGAATCTATACTTCAAGACCATCGTGTCTTATTTATGAAGTTGATACGGAATATTCACCAACAAGGTATGCTTTGCCTTTTTGTTCATTATTTACAAAATAAGCCGTATTCTATCCAAAAGTTATAAATTTATAGAGGAAAATACCATTTTGACTTCAAAAAGCATTGTGGGTTATATCTTTGAGACTATTTTTCAATTTCACATGAGGAATGGTGATATACAGGGTTGAAAAATATAAAAGTTTTGTTATAACTATTTAAAAAAAAGGTCCGAGATTTAAAATTATTCAGAGGTTTTGTAGAATCCACACACTGTTAATACCATTGTGTAAGTAAACAGTTTCACAGTATTTCTGAAGACTGCTCAAATAGTTTTTGTCAATCTGGCTGACAATTATTTAGTCGAACATGCCGATGAGCCGGCAATGAAACATTGTTTGTATGGAATTTTGAAAAGCCTTGGTATTCAATACAAATAAGGTAAGCTCTCCGATTTGTTGTTCAATTTAATGTTCATTGAAGCCATGAAGAATGTATTATTCGCAAAAATCTCATCCTTGTCAAATTAAATGTGTTTTTGTATGTGTGATTACCTGAGTCAAGAGTCCTTGGCAACATGATACTCTTGTTTAAAAACAAATTTCAAGGGAAATTCAAAAACGGCAAATCTCTTATCAGATAGGAAAAATCCAAACCTTAAGCGCAATGAAACGATGGAAAACAATTGTCATATGCCTGACGTTGTACAGGAATTTCCTTATGCAGAAAATGGTGGATTAAACCGTAATTTATAGCTAGCTAAACCTCTCACGTGTATATGACAGTCGTATAGAGTACCAGAATATTGACAACAATGTATGAGCAAAACAAACAGATAAAGCAGGTAAAAATGTAAAAAGATATGGTAAATTAAGGCAACAGTATTATACCGCTGTTCAACATTGAGTTATAATTTTAATCATTAGGAAGACAAAAAACTATGACAACAAGGAAAAACAGCATATGGGCACTCTCCAGATAAAGCAAATAAGCAAGAATGAAGGTCAAGAACACAAAAAGACCATAAAACAAGAACACAATGGGCGGCATGTATAAATGAGCCACGCCAAATAAGATATTGCCAAAAGACTAAACATACAGTAAAGGTTAAAAATTTACAAAGACATATAAAAAGACCATAACACTCGATAATCCCCTTGCTACTCAGACACTGTTGACGTTTACTAAAATTGGTGTTGCAGTTGCAGGGTCATGGAAAGGGTGAATGACACAAATCCAGTTGAAATCGATATAAACTTACAGTTTCAAAATTTAAATCGTTATGATTGTCTTAAAACATATAAATGGTATAATAATGAAACACAATAAGAAAAGTATGGATTGCAAATGGAAGGATCATCATCAGTACATATGAATGTGAAATTAAATGATCTGGTTTTTATGATCTTTTTGTTTAAGAAGTGTCTGAGGAACGTTGATTCAGAATTAAATAAAAAGAATTCTTCAGGAGAGGCACCTCAACAATTTCTTGAAAAGGTTACCTCCAAATTCGACAAATATGTTGGAAACTCTAGCATAATGATCACTTCGTAGTAGAATGTCCTGCATCATTCGTTCAATATCAACAAATTATGCTGTATGTTACCTAAAAGCAATAGACATAGCGTGTGCTACTATTTTTTATACTGAAAAAAATTGCGAATCATTTATTCAGACTCTCTCTCTCTCTCCTCTCTCTCTCTCTCTCTCTCTCTCTCTCTCTCTCTCTCTCTCTCTCTCAAGAATATTAGTAAAATAGCAATCATTGCTGTTTATACTCATCTAAGATGATTCTGAAACATCGAAACAAGTTGAACATTGATATTCAGAGTGATGTTTCATCTGAATCCTGGCCAATGCCATTATTTCACAATTTATATTATAACTATGTATCACATTTATATACGACAGCAATTTTCACGTTGAGACAGGAAATTTACAGAACTAATAACAGACCCTTGTGTACTTGGTAGTGATTTTTCATGAATAACAAATACATTTTCATTCCCAACTCACATTACCAGGAAATAATATATAGATTTTATGCCTGTGATTGAAACTTACCATTTTATAAGTGAAGTTTATCGTCTTGTATTATTTGAGAAAAAGACTTAATGACATTTTTAATATATAGACTTGTTTGTTGATCATATTTTTTTTCTGAGCGTTTAATTTTAACTAGCAATGATAACTGCTACCAACAAATCATTAAATGTAGATACCATGAAGATCTCTTATGTCGCAATTTCTATCAGATCAATTACTTTCTGTAGGGTTGCCATACCCGAATGATCGTTAAAGATTTATAACAATATGTTTCAGTCTTAACACGCCATATGTAGAAAAAAATATCAATATCAAGTTGTGTTAATAACTATTAATGTCGAGTTAGCTTTGAACTATATACAAATGATTTCTATCTTTATTGTCAGTTTTATACACTTTTGATCAGCCCAAATGTAATTCACTAAATATTTAAGATAATAATTTTATCATCAAGTTCTTTTCTTATTCTATGTTCGACTATATTCAAAAAATTGTTATGATGCAAGGTTATTCATAAACCTTGCAGAAACAATATTGATACAAATAAAATTGATCTTGTAATAAGCAAGCTAATTACTTAAATGATATAAAAAAAACCTTCACAAAAACTATCATGAATAATCTGGTGCTTTAAGTTATGTTTTTTTTTTATATTGATTCCGCCTAACTTACTATTGGTTCAATTGTGTATTATACTTTAGACAAACAGTCAGTTAATTTAGATTTAGATATTCCAATAAAGTAAAGAGGAAGTGGAAAATACTTTGTAAACATTATTTTAAGAGAAACATTGTTACAGAGCGAGATATATTACACTGATGAATAAAATATATTAGAAAATAAATGCCAATATGAGTGACAATATTAGAAATTTAAATACTTTTAAAGTCATTTTGAACACAAACATCTATTACAACTATGATTTTTAAAGAGTTGAATAGGATAAGTTTTGAAGACGAACATATACTATTACACTGAAAATGACACGAGTTCGTTCTTCAACAATTATACACCGAATAGAGTTTTAAATAGAAATTTAAAAAAATGTAAAAAAGGCGACACAAGACAAATCGCAAATGATAAAATGAAAATATACATTGACATATATTACATCGTTCAATATTGATTTTGATACGGATATATTGCTGAAGACCTTACTAATTTGTTATGTGATACCAATATTTAAGACTAGATTCGAAAAATTACCAACCATTAATCTTATTGATACACTTTTGAAAGCATAAATTTCTATTCTTAATTCTTCATGCGAGTGCACAATTTATTAAGTTAAATAAAAAGCAGGCTTTTGATTTGTTTACTTTACTACTGATTGTCTCTTCTTTATATTCACGTTTTGAATTTCTCTGAGTTTAAAACATATATTTTATCGAATGGTTTAGTCAAACTAAAAAGGTAAATTCATCTCATAGAAAACAGTCAGCCAACGTAGTGCATCTAAAATTGATTTAATGGTGTAATACCACCAAATTATTGTACGTCACATCCGGTTGCAAACGAACATAAGTCGAAATTCCCCCCTTTGTATTTGATTGTTGTAGGTAACTAATCCTACATTTTATTGCAGTAAAACATTTCTGGGTCTTGAACATATATCTTGGGTATTTCATAGCACCATTATTTTTTTTATTTGGGGTTTCTATAGAATATTTTGGAAACTTCAGTTTACATGGTTTCAAAATCTTGACACATTTCAAAAAAGGGGGAACATTTGATAGGTCACTTCCAGTGATGGTTATTTTCTTATATGCAATGAAATGTTATGTGATTTTTTTCTATAGTAATGGACAAGATAAAACTATACTCATGTCAAGTATTTCTTTATTTGAAATAAAGATAATTCTGCACAATTTGTGGAAAAGTGCAAATTTAACAAAGACTCGTAATAGGGGAAAATCAATGATGGAAATACACCTAAACATAGGAAATGGTCTTTTATAAAAATATTAACACATTGTTAGGTTTTAGCAGAACGGGTTAGAAGACGAACTGTCTGAAAAGTATAGTAGACATGATATCCTATTTACCTCTCGATTTTGTTCTTGTGTTTGTATTTTAAAAGTTTTAAGTATTTTTTGAATATTTTACGTGTTATTGTTGCAAGTTAACGTTTTGACAAATGCATGTTAACTGTCAATATGTTGAATAATTTTAGAAATGAAAATATGTCTGTATCAAAATTTGAATGGTCACTGCAAACACGCACATATCGAACCAACTGAACAAATTAGCAGCCATTACTGATGTTAGGATACTAAACCCCTAACGGGAGGGATTGTGGTTGATTTCATATGATGAAGACATAATCCGTCAATCAATGTAACTGAGGTCTGAGGCTGTCATGTCAGAACTCATAGTAGTCCCGTGTTAATGTATGTACCATTTTAATTTCGCTTAGTTTCCTTTGTTACCTATTCTGACATCGGACTCCGACTTCTTTTAAACTGAGTTTAACATTCCCATTCCCTAAATATATATACATATATTATAATAAAAGGAAAGTAAAGAAAAGGTAAGCAAATGGTCGTCCATAATGCCGCATAACTTGGGACATAAAATCGCACACACACAACACGCTTTTAATTTTAGTGAACGTCCTAAATTCACGTATTAAAAGAAGAACAACGATCACTTTGAAGGTTCGATTTGTGAAGGTAATTTCAGACGGTTAAACATCATTGGTAATTAAGTATTAAAGTATTTTGTTAGATAACTTTTGTCTAAGTATCTACGGGTATTGTTGAAATATTCATAAAATGGCATATATATCGTTTCATATTTACCGAATAAGGCCATTACAACCAATTCTATATGTAGTAAATTACAAGGCAATACAATCGGTGTTGTATTTGAAGTGTATATACTTAACCCTTCTAGGCATATGATTTCACTCACGATTTTTATGGAGACAAATGTCAGTGTGTCACGTTCGTTATTTGTTACTCCTGTTTTTGTCCGTCCTCCTGTATTTGTTTTTTTAGGTTCTGGTTTATGCATTGTCATCAAAACTATGAGTGAATGATCCCTAACTCGACGTAGTTGCTTTGTTTTTTTCGCTATTCCATTTGTATATTCTTGTATCAGGATAATGAAAAATAAAAATAAATTACAAATTCTGTCATCAACAACAAGTGTGACAGATTTTAATCAGATTGGGTGAACTAATCTGCATAAATTGTAAAATATGTACCATAATTGTAGGTTGAATAGGCTTGTTAAATCGATCGTTTTATTTTCATCAATAAATGTCAGCGGCTTAAACAGAAGTACTATGAATTCACATCTGATCGTCAATTCTATACACGTTGAGCTATCGCCAGGAAATGAAATGATTACTTCTAAAACTATGTAATACTCGACAGTAACTAGCCTGATTATTACTTATTTTATCTGTGTTGGGTCAGTAATTTGTATAATAACTATCAATGCGATCTTAAATAGTCGAAACTTCTGCAATAATACCATTGAATACGAACTAATAATGGTGCAACTTTATACTTTTTTTAAAATTTGAAAATGGAATAAAATAGAACAACAAATACTTCAATGTAGATATTTCTAGTTCAAGGATTTAACTGAAAGTGAAAATGGCAACAAGAAAAAGAATCGACAGAGCATCCTGTGTTATAATGAAGAACATTGTTGTCATTAGTTTTATTAGTAGTATTCTGAATACCGTTCTTCTGTGTATATCAGCATCAAAAGGTAAGAATCCATTTTTCCTTTTACATTCTTTAACATCTTCCAGTTTATACTTACTTGTATTACGGATTCATAATAAACAATCCTGATAAAAACAAAATTTCAACGGTACAACTACTATGCATTGCTTAAATCGAAGTAGAGAATTAGATCTCTCTTTTTATATACATAATAGGATTTTTAATTAGAGGCCATACACAGGTCACCGTTCCGTATGTGTTTATAGTGAACAAATGAGTTTCGAACCACAATGTTTCATAGATTGAACATCTGGTTGCATATCAGCAAGCCAAGCACTTGGAGTTTGGTTTCAGTATCTGTGACCAATCTTTGCTATATTACAGTGTTGTTTAGTATCGTCTTCTTATTATCTGTTAGGTTAAATGTTTTTCTTCGTACCCATGTCTATTATATGTTCTTGTGTGTACCCTTTGTTGTTACACTGATTGAGATAGCAATGAGAGAATGAATAGCAAAACTGTAAAAAAAAAAACTAGTTTACCTCATCTGCATCATGTGAATGTTTATGTACATTTGTGTTTTTGTACAGTTCAAGGAGTTATTCGGTTGTGGATAACGTCCATCGTTTGTAAGTAGATTTAAGCAATAGCTGTTGTAACACGCTCCACAGATTTTTAGAAATACCGTTGTCAAAATGGTTAAAACATGTTCTTTAGAATACCGTTGTCAAAATGGTTAAAACATGATCTTAAGAATACCGTTGTCAAAATGGTTAAAACATGTTCGTTATATAAAGTTTCATAACATCGAGAATCAAATAAATGGCCATGTGCAAATCGAATATTATCTATGCTGTATACGTCATGTCGCCCTTCTATTAATGTTATGTACATTAGTTGCTGCTCCAAAGCAGGAACCCTACAAGTTGGTATCTTATATTTATATTATTGCTGAGACATTGGTTGTGATATCTGATATCTTTATTCAAATCATACGTTAAAATTAAAGAAATTAATCTCATTTGAACTTTAGTAGTTTTACTCGTGTTGTTAGCGGCGAAGGGAAGAGTGCTACAAATTTTCTAAACATGTTAAAAATCAAGACAAAACGCTTGGGTTTCATGGTCTTTTATTTGCTATGCTATGATTACACCCCTCACAATTTTAAAATGGAGAGAAATAAACTAACAAAAACAACAACACACGATTGATTATTCACTTCTGTTTGTTTTGATAAGTCGCTTTACTTTTGGTATTATATGTAATGATTAAATGAAAAAATAATCCTTAAAGATAACGAGAATTAATATGTTTTAGGATGGAGACAAGCCCTCTTTGTGATTTGCATGTTATATATTCGTTTGATTAAGCATTAAAATTGAGAATGGAAATGGGGAATGTGTCAAAGAGACAACAACCCGACCAAATAAATAACAACAGCAGAGGGTCACCAACAGGTCTTCAATGTAGCGAGACATTCTCGCACCCGGAGGCGTCCTTCAGCTGGCCCCTAAACAAATATATACTAGTCCAGTGATAATGAACGCCATACTAATTTCCAAATTGTACACAAGAAACTAAAATTAAAATAATACAAGACTAACAAAGGCCAGAGGCTCCTGACTTGGGACAGGCGCAAAAATGCGGCGGGGTTAAACATGTTTGTGAGATCTCAACCCTCCCCCTATACCTCTAACCAATGTAGAAAAGTAAACGCATAACAATACGCACATTAAAATTCAGTTCAAGAGAAGTCCGAGTCTGATGTCAGAAGTTACTTATTACAAAGAGCTTATGGTGTTAACTTGTAATAAACTCTCACTTAATATATTATAGTAATTAACATCGCTAATGTTAATGTTCTTATACTCTGTAACATCAGAATTTACAGACTATACCCTGAAGGATACATTCTCCTATTCACCATTATTTATGTTTGTTCTTTTTTTAAACTGAACAAAATATTAGTATAATTGATGATATTTGGAATACGAGTACATTACACCGAAATTTCAATTTATCAAAGATATGTTAGATTACTTTGAATTCATTGAATCTCAAATAAATGCTTGCATAAAAGTAAACGTTCTTTCTGTATGCAGTAAACGCTACCTTGAGGTAACAACGCTGATTCTCATTCATTTCTAATGTCTTATTGCTTTAACTGTTTTGGAAATAAAAAAAAAAACAAATATTTTGGCAAACAAATGTACCGAGCAAAAAGAAAACAAAAAAACCTGCATACTAGAGACAGCAACTAGAGTAACATGTTTTAAGATATATGGTCGCCTGAACTACTCAGTCTGTCAAAAAACGGACTATTATGAAAGATAGGGTTTCTCTTTAAACAGACACAATCGATTAAATACAGTAGATTCATAATTTTACTGTCCGGACTGTTCCAATCACTTTGCATTAAAATCTATTAGAACAGTTTCTTTAGAGTCTTCAGTGTCCTGTTGTAAGAAAACATGACTGATCCTATTCAACATACTCCCTGTTCCACCAGAATCTACAAAATTTAAACATTACTTTAACTGTCGTCGTGCTAAAATGCAATATAAGATGACAATGGAAGCAAGAAAATAACTCCCAGTATTTCCTAGTAGATCTATGGTGAACTGGAATACGTGATGAATAATTCATCAAGCATCCGAGAAAACAGTATACTGTACATCAGCACTTTGATTAAGCTGTTATGGCTACCTACAAGGTCATGGCCAAACATTCCTTTAAGTTTTATTAAATTTCACGGTTTCAATCAAGTGTTCGTATTTCACCACGATATCGTGAATGTCTAAGAAAATTATATTAGTATATATGATTTCAATACAGCAGTGTTTCAAACTGTAAATAAATGATTCGATATCAGATTCCCAAAATCATATGATGAAATGAACAGCAGTGTCGTTAGAACCTTTATTGAGATATTTATGAAGCAAAAGGAAAGACTTAATAATAGAAGGTTCGAAAAGCTAAAGGTTAGATGACAACATAGTTGAGTGCACACTTTTATGTTAAATCATATTGAAGATTACCATCAACTGCAATTTGATGAAGTTTTTGTAAAATCAAAGTATTTATATAAAAAAAATGAGGTCATTCTAAGCTTAATAAAAAAAATAGTTCTGATACGTATTGTTGTTGCATCAACTTTTAATATAATTTAAAATTTTTTGCGTTTATAAATTGTTACATTTTCGACCATCAAGGGATTTCATTTTTTAGGTGTTTCTTATTGTAAAATTTTACTACACATGTCTATTTTTACTTGTTTCTATGCAAAAGCAGCCTAACTGAAGCGTGTTTATTTCAAACGATTTCTACACCAAAAGATTTCCGAGAAAACCACCATTACAATAGGTAGCAGGGTACAGAAATTAACACAACTAATGTACCATGCAGGGTTTCATTCATTAATTGCAGATTCAAAGTGAAAGAAAACTTCTTATGATAATTTTTGTGTAAGATGACAACAGAAGACGTCAAACATTTTCGTATACTCTTTATGTATTATAAAGTCTAGGAAATACAAAAGAAATTCAGCAAAATGAACTCTTTCCGTGATGTTTCCATCAATATGATTATAGGAGTGCTAATTTAACTATATAGAATTGGAAACAATACCATTATATTATATATGGTTGCATGATCCGTCATAAAAAGTAAAATCACAAAAATACTGAACTTAGAGGAAAATCAATTCGGAAAGTCCATAATAACATGGCTAAATCAAATAAGAAAACGCATTAAAAACGAATGGACAAGAACTGTCATATTCCTGACTTGGTACAGACATTTTCAAATGTAGAAAATTGTGGATTAAACTTGGGTTTATAGCGCTAACCCTCTCTCTTTGATTACAGTCTCATCAAATTCCGTTGTATTTACATTGATGCGTTAACTAAACAGACACAATAAATAAAATAGTCAAAATATGGGTACATCAGTCATCATCGTATAACACTTTTAAAAGGAACAATTTAACAGAACACAAAAACAACTATCTACAAACATATTCATTGATTTCCGTGTCTGACGTCAGAAAATTTTATACGTCACATAGATTTGTGTTCAATGTGCATACAAACAATTTTAAAATTTACATAGGCAATGTTAGCATATAAATCAAAAGTATGTAAGAATAAATTTCAGAAATAGACCGAGATTTAAAATAGTCCAAACGTTATATATAGAATTTATAAGAATCCACAAATAGTTAATTCCACTACGCGATTGACTGATTTTGACGTTTATGGTTCAACGTATTTTGTAATTCATAATAGAAATTGACGAGATGTATAAGTACCGAGCCACGTCAAACGCATATCACATAAAACCATTCAACAGTAAAAGTAATATTAATCATAGAACAAAGGCAAATGAAAGAACTATAAAACACGTTGTTAAGATGATAAACAAAATCAGTACGCAGAATCTAAACGTCAAGACCATTGTGTATTATTTGTGAAGTTGATACGGAATATTTATCAACAAGGTCTTGGTACCTTCCGATGAACGTTATTTAGAAAAAGGACGTGACGTTCTTTGACATACCCCTGGTTCATCAACTTTCTACTCAGACACTGATTACGTTTTACAAAGTCTGAGTTGGAGCTGCAAGCTCTTGAATATCGAATAAGTTGGGAAATATATATCCCATATGCAGGTGAAGTTGGTATATTGCTACTAAGGTGGGGGAAATTTATAATTTCAAAATTAGAATCGTCTCGTTTGTCATAGATTCTGGTACTGAGATGGCTGTGTAAGTCAAATTCGAGATATAAGTCTTAAAATGAGTCGGAGGAAGCCGTGTTTGTTGTTTCTTTAATCTCTAGTTCTGGGGGATATAGTAATGGAACCCAATCAGAAAAGTTCGGATTGTTTATGGAAAGAACATCATCAATATATCAAATAGTACATAAAACAATTATAAAGGTTCACAGAAGTTACTAAAAAGTTTCGCAATATCATATTGCACAAATAAAAGTTCTACGTCACAGTGTTATTTATCAGTATATTCATTGATAAGGGAGAAAGAAAATATGTATTAATAGGTAAAAACAGTTTTCTCGACCAATGTAGAAATGTATTTGACTCAGAGTAAAATATTCATTTCAATTAATAGAGTAACGAGATCTAAAGACAATCTATATAATACATCTCCGGTCAATTTTATTAACCAAGCATGAATTAAAAAAATAAACCAGCATTTAAGTTTCGCGGCAATAGGAATTTGAAAGAGAAAAATCATTGTTTAGTAAAAGAAACTATATAATCGCATTAAATGAAATCTTCTTACTAATTTTTTAGTTAATAATTTGTCAGAATTAAATTATCAATAAATTCATGATAGCTACCACAGAATTACATAACATTGAAATTTTATTTCAAATGTGATTTTTCTGCACTTCGCAAGCCACTATAATTACTCTTTCGTTGTTGTTACATGAGATAATTAAAAGCCTCCAATGTTCCTGTGATAAATCTGCACATATATAATGGTTCGTTATAAAGATCAAAGGTAAAATTTTTAATAACATTGAATCATGATATCTGGAAAGAATTAGTTAACTGAACATAGAAATAGACGAAATTCACTGGAAAAGTGAATATGTTATTGTCATATGGCCAAAGTAACATTAGAGCATAGAGAAGAATATTATATAGATAGATAGAATAAAGAAACTAATTAAAATGGGAAATCAGGGAATTATAGAATGTTAATTTTAAGTCCCACGTACATATAAGTATAACATTTTCCAATGCGATTATGGAACGTTTTCCATAATTACCAATATAACACTTTAAAAACCCTTAAATCAAAAGGTTTATCTTAATTTTGTTAACCATATATCATTGTATACTAAATACAATTGTACCACTTTCATTTTATCACATGAATAGCTGTATGATGTTGAAAATGTTGTTTTTAGAAGTATACAGTACCTTTAAGTAAGTAAACATGTACGCATTGGCTATGGTAGTACTGATTTGTTAATCATAGTGGTTTGAAGTAAATACGAAAACTGCACGTTGATTGTAAAAAGTAAAATCACAAAAATACTGAACTCCGACGAAAAATTCAAAATGGAAAATCCCTAATCAAATGACAAATTCAAAAGCGCAAACACATCAAACGAATGGACAACAACTGACGTCGTACAGGCATTTTCTGAAATGAAGCGTGTTTATTTCAAACGATTTCTACATTAAAATACTTCTGAGAAAACCACTATTACAACAGGTTACAGGGTACAGAAATTAACAAAACTAATGTAACATGCAAGTTTTCATTTATTAATTGCAGATTCAAAATGAAAGAAACCTGTCAATAATAAATGTTTGTGTGTAAGATGACAACAAGGCGACGGCAAACATTTTCGTACACTCTTTGTGAATTAAATGTCTAGGAACTATAAAAACACATCAACAAAATATCTTCTTTCGTGATGTTTCAATCAACATGATTATAGGAAGTACTAATTTCACGCTATATTGAATTGAAAATAACACCATTAAATTATATATTGGTTAATGTATTAATCACAATATTGTAGACATCTTTTGTGCTATTAGTTCTTCCAGTCTACCAGCAAATTAATCATTAATAAAATATCTTAAAGTTGCAAGTCTGAAGTTGCATTGTCATTTTTGATAGTGTAACACTGCTATGTCTGGTTATGTGAATGTATTTCAGTTGTTTCCTGTAATTAGTTAATACTTCAGTTTTATCATGTACATCTTTTGAATATTCATTTTATAAAATTTACTGTTTGCAAAAGTATAAATTATTCTAAATTATAGGGATTTTCTGGTAACTATCAGAAAACCCTTGCCGTTTTTGGCACAACCTTTTTGATCTTTTGGTCCTCGATGCTGTTCAACTTTGTACTCGTTTCGGCTTTCAAACTTTTGTATCTGGGCGTCACACGTAGGTCTTGTGTGGACAAAATATACTTCTGGCGTATTAAAATTTTGAACTTGTTGCCTTTTGTTGGCTGTTGTTCGTGTGATTCTTTGTCAATTGTGTTCTCCAATTTATTTATATTGTAGTCCTGTGTTGTCATTTTGATGTTATATTTCACATGGCCATAAAAGTGCGAGGTTTGGCATGCCACAAAACCAGGTTCAACCCACCATTTTTCCCTTTAAAAATGTTCTGTACCAAGTCAGGAATATGGCCATTGTTATATTATAGTTCGTTTCTGTGTGTATTACATTATAACGTTGTGTCGTTTGTTTTCTCTTATTTTTGAGTGTAAATTCACATTGCGATAAGACGTGTCACGGTACTTGTCTATCCCAAATTCATGTATTTGGTTTTGATGTTATATATATATGTTATATTTGTTATTTTCGTGGGATTTTGTCTATGTGTGTTACATGTTAGTGTTATGTCGTTGTTCTCCTCTTATATTTAATGCGTTTCCCTCGGTTTTAGTTTGTTACCCCGATTTTGTTTTTTGTTCATGGATTTATGAGTTTTGAACAGCGGTATACTAATGTTGCCTTTATCTAGCTCAACTATAATAAGTAGTACTATACCTATGTTTGCTTCTTATATTAAGTTTTCATGCCTGGTGAACAGGAGTAATTTGCACTTGACAGTCCAATGGGTCGGTCATCAAAGTTAAGTTTAATGGTCAGGTCTGTTTATCCGACTGGACTGTTTCATCTTACCTTGACGAATGTCCTAATTGATTGTTGATTGCCTATTGTACAGTACCAAATATTTCATGCATGTATAAAACAAAAACAAATTATTTTTTTTTACCATAAAAATATCATGCAATAAGTATCTACCAGGATGGAGAGCAAGACATTTGGACTGCTACAGGAAAGTGACATGTAGACTTTTATCTAAACATGTTAATTTCTCTATACCAAGAACAAAATGGACCAGACAAAAGTTTTCATAACTTAGAATGTCCCCACCTACACATGATAAGTTATAATTTATTATTAAAAAATGTAAATAGTACATAAAACAATTACAAAAGTTTACAGAAGTTACAAAAAAATATTCACAATATCTTAACAAATAAGAGTTCCACGTCACAATATTATTTATAAGCATACTAAACTATATAAATTGATAAGGAAGAAAGAAATTATATACTTATAGGTAAAAGAAAGTAATCTCGAATAATATAGGAACGTATTTTGATTCAGAGTAAAATATTCATTTAGTAGGACAACATGCAGAATACTTCTCCAGTCAATCTTATTTACCAAATATGCATTAACATTATAAACCAGCATTTAAGATTCGCGGTTATATGAATAAAACAATCATTGTTTAATAAAAAAAAACCTATATAATCGCATTATACGAAATCTTCTTTCTGAATTATTTTAGATAATGATTTTCAGAATTAGATTATAAATAAATTTATGATTTATACCGCAAAATTATATTACATGCAAATCAAATTTCAAATATGACTTTTCTGCACTTTTATACGTAACTATAATTCATTCGATGTCAATTTATGAGATAATTAAAAGCCTATAATTTTGAGGAATTCTTCGGACGCGGATGGTATGTTTGGCATGCCACAAAACCAGGTTCAACCCGCCAATTTTTCCTTTAAAAATGTTCTGTACCAAGTCAGAAATATGGCCATTGTTATATTATAGTTCGTTTCTGTGTGTGTTACATTTTATCGTTGTGTTTCCGTTGTGTCGTTTGTTTTCTCTTATTTTTGAGTGTGAATTCACATTACTATAAGACGTGTCACGGTATTTATCTATCCCAAATTCATGTATTTGGTTTCGATGTTATATTTGTTATTCTCATAGGATTTTGTCTAATGCTTAGTCTGTTTCTGTGTGTGTTACATTTTAATGTTGTGTCGTTGTTCTCCTCTTATATTTAATGCGTTTCCCTCGGTTTTAGTATGTCACCCCGATTTTGTTTTTTGTCCATGGATTTATGAGTTTTGAACAGCGGTATACTACTGTTGCCTTTATGTATGCTTCCGTAATATTATGATATTAAAACGGAAGTTCTTGTAAATTGTATCCTTATAATCTTGTCGTATGAATTATCAATGAAATAATGACCCACCTTGATTTATATTAAAAAAAAGAATCAAATTATCTAGCATTTTCAAACTTGGAAACTGATATGCGATTTAATATTTTAAATCTTCATGATGATATGTAAAATTACATACATTCAAAACAATTTTGGTTAGCATTGAAATATTTTTTATATTTTAAATATCTTCAAATGTACCATCAAACAAAAATCGTACGCTATTCTAATGCTAAAACAAAGACAATATCAGCTTTGTAGTTTGGGTTTCATCTAGTCGGAGATCGATCACGCAAACCAACGACCACTCACACTCGAGATATATAAGCTTCAACAAGATCCCCATTATGTGATATAATTATCAGACAACAACGGACGATAGGTATTTAGAAAGGATAAACCAAATTATAGAAAATAACAAAAAACGCAATTCCTTAAAAAGTTTGGTATTAAGGTCACAGTAAAATGAAAATCATTTTAACTTTTAATGGATAATCGTCAACTTTGACACTAACATGTTGCCTAATTATCTGCGGTATTGATTAAAAGATCTAAAAAGTTGTAGTTATTTGGGTGTTGATTGACATGAGTCTTACACAGCGATTGGGAATAACAGTACAGGAACACATTTGCGATAAGAGTAGCTCTTACAATCCAACCAGCATACCAATCACTTCATATCATATTTACTTTTCCAAAACAACTATGAATATTATCTACAATACAACGAAAGCTTTAATCATTTCAATAACAGTCCCATTAGTGAAAAACATATAGATTTTGTTATCAAAAGATATCGTTACGCTTAGCTTTAGGTAAACAATTTTTGTATCTGTATTTAGATAAATGTATAGTTAATCGTCATTGAAATGGACACGTTCCATTGATTGGATCATACAGAGTGAGAGAGAAAAGTAATGTGAGTTAAACATGTATGGTATTCAAATTTCAGATAACATTTTTCGCATCTCGCTACTCGGCTGTATATATTTATTTGGAGGATTGAATAATGGAAACTAATGAATATACCCCTAATAAATGGCTCATACTAATTGATTTAACTATTTCATAATAAAGATCAAAGATAACATTGTAATAATATAGAACAAATCCGTGACCATCGTCAGAGGAGGAAAGAATTAGTTATCCGAAAATTGAAATAGACGAAATTCACTTGAAACGTAAATTTATAATTGTCATGTGGCAAAAGTAACATGTGAGCATAACAAATGACGTTATAAAGATAGAATTAGGAAAGTAATTAAGATGGGAAAGCATTATAGCATGTTAGTTGTAAGCCCACCTACCTACATAAGTGTAGCATTTTACAATGCGATTATGGAACGTTGTCTATAATTACCAATATAACCCTGAAATTAAAGTTTTACCTGAATTCTGTTAACCATGTACCATTGTATACTAAAAATACGAGTACACCACTTCAATTTTATCACATGAAAAGCTATTTGTATGATGTTGAAAATGTTGTTCTAAGAAGTATACAGTACCTTAAAGTTAGTGAAAAGGTACGCATTCATCATAGTAATATTGATTTGTTTATCATAGTGGTTTAAAATGAATACAAAAAGTTAACGGTGATTGTAAAAAGTAAAACAACAAAAATAATGACCTCTGCAGAAAATTCAAAACGGAAGTCCCTAATCAAATGGCAAAATCAAAACTGCATAAAACATCACACGAATGGACAGCAACTATCATATACCACCTGACTTCGTACAGGCATTTTCTTAAGTAGAAAATGGTGGATTAAACCTGGTTTTATAGCTATTTAAAACTAAAGGTATTGATTTGTAAAATCATGATGATTTCACGGTAATAAAACAAAGTCTGCGTTGGTCGTCTTGCTATTAATTTGTCAAATCATAGTGGTTCCACTTGACACAAAAAGAATAAAACGATTTTTTTCTTTGCTTCGGTAAATATGTGGTTTAATTGTCTTTAAAAAAAAATGATATTCACTTCGGCTGTTGGCCTCAGTGAATATGATATTTTTCAAAAGTCAATAAAACTACATATTTACCTCATCAAAAGACAGTAATTTTATATTATTGACTTCCTTTTCGACCTGATGTGAATTTTAATTATTTTTCTTGGCACAATGAAACATTCAAGTGATTGTTAAACTAGAAACAGTGTAGATCTCATAAAAAGGACATCAACAAAGAGGATATCCGACGATCGTGAAACTCTCATCCGGGCATTAATATGTAATTATGATATTCATTGTCTTTTTACTGTCAGTACATTGGGTACAGAAAAAATGCCTGCCCATCGTTTGCTTTCGGCCTTCAAATGAAATTAAAAGCTTAGCCAGTACTTTTTTTACTAGAAATTCACAATGATGAATTTTAAGAAACTCTTTAAATCTGATTCAAAAGCTGCCTCCACAATATTACAGACAATAATGTCAAACTTAATGTCTTGAAGACGTCTGTTGTTGTTTTGGTCATATAGCTTCTGATATAAACTTAGTTTTCAAATATTACTTACATATAATATCTCTCCTCCCCTCACAAAAAGTATAATCAAAATCATTATTTTACTGAGAGCTATATATTGTTCAACTTTAATAGTCAACTGTTATTTTTAGTCAAGTGACTTATTGATTTTTTTGATTTTTTATCTACTTATTATATCTCTCAAAATAATGGTGGATTACGCTTATTCAGCCTATACACAGTGACCCTTTAACAACTAGAACTTCTGGAAGGAAACATATGATGCACGTTTTATTGTTTTATTTTACGAGATCATTTTTCAACATCCTGTATTGTCGATCTCTTTCACTAGTAGATTTGAATCGGTATTTCTGTATTTTTATATCTATTAAAAATGAGTCTTGCAGTCGATCTGTAGTTCTGTCTATTTATCATATATATCAAAATGATGGACAGACACATAAAAATTACTCAAAATTAGTTATTTAAGTACAAAAACTATTATAAAGAGTTAAAGGAGGATTTCACTTACATAATTGTCATTTTTGTAGATTAAGTTGCTGATCACTTTTCTGTTAACGGTGCCTGTCTATCCCTTTTAGTTTTTAAGGGAAAAGGGCAATATTTTTTTACCTTAGAAAATAAGCAGGTATTACATCGCATGTATATTGCAGATTTACATGACACTTGAGATAAAACTCATATCAATAATCTGATCTCATCCTAGCATTAACTCTACCCTTAAATAAATAAAATAATGATTATGGGGGTATTCGTTTTCCATCGTAAAAAACATTTTCGAACTTTGTTATTTAAGAAGCTCTGAAAATATCAACTGTGTCACTATACAGCAATTCAGTGCTTTTCAAATATGTTTGCATCTTGCGATGAGTTTGATATTATCCCAACATGAGAATGGGGAATTTGTTGTTGTTCCTGCATTATTATGTAAAATGCAATCACTTTAGATGATCAAAATAATAGCATGAGACATTCGTGATAATGAATAATGTCATTTGATATCAATATTAGGATTAATGCAACGATGAACAATGATTCTTGTTCCGTGTATGAAACTTTAAATCTAAACAAAAACAAACAAAATCATTATGTAATCGTGTTCAGGCAAAAAATTCTAGCACTTTTACCTAATTCAAACAGCTGCACGACTTACAAATAATCATGTAATTAGAAAATAATCAAGTATTCCAATACCTTTGTTCTGAAGTACAAACACAAGGAGATTTGGTGCGACTGCAAATGATACAAAGATCTTTCAGGTTTATAACCAAAGAAAATATGCTTACACTTTTGCCAACTAATTGCCTAGATTTTATGGTATTTATTTGCTATGCTAGGATTACCCTCCTTTTCCCCTTAAAAAAAGAGTGAAATACTCAACAGAAACAATAACAAACGACTGATTATACGCTAAGTGGCTCACCGTTTGGTATCATATGTAATGATGAGATGAAAATATAATTATCAATGATAAAGAAGTAATATACATTCGGATGAAGACCAACCCTCTTTGCAATGTGCATGTTATATTTTCGTTTCATTAAGCATTACTTATTACAAATAGCTTATGGTGTTTACCTGCAATATGACCATGAATATACATCCACGATTCACTTTTACAGATGATAATTTTTTTTTAAAACTGAACAAAATACTAGTTTAATTAGTATGATATGTGTAACACGAGTCTAATAGAACGTAATTTTAATTAATAAAAGAAATGTTAGATAACTACATATACATATATGCATTGAATTTCAAATAAATGCATTCATAGATGTTCTTTGCGATGTAAATACATCAGACCTTGAAGTAAACCATTCAATAACTCAAATATATTCTAACGTCAAATTCTCTTAATTGATTTGGAAATAAAAAGATAAAACAAAAATAAAAATAAGAAAAGGGAAAATGATTATGGGAAGCAAATATATCGGGAAAATGACTGCATATTGGACACAGCAACATTTGTAACTTGTGTAAAGAAATATGGCTACCCTTACCTCTACATCCTGCCAAAATATGCTTGATGAGGAGAAGGACGTCTCTATACACAAACACAGTCGTTTGAATAAATTAGAATATTTTACTGTTAATATTAAGATTATATCACTCATTTTGCTTTAAATAAACAACCGAGACAATTTTTTTCCGAGTCTTTAGTGTTCTGTTTGAAGGAAACATGTCTGATCCTATTCAACATACTCTTAATGCCACCCAAAATGTACAGAGTTTAATGATTACATTATTTGTCCAAATACTCAAATGCAGATAGAAGATGACAATTAACGCAAGGAAACAACTTCAAATATTTCCTAGTAGATCTATGGCGATCTGGAAAACGTTATGAATCATTCACCTATTGTCCGAGTAAACAGTATACTGTTCATCAGCACTTTGTTTAAGCTGTTATGTCCAATTTTTCACCTATAAGGTCATGGTCAAACATTCCTTTACGTTTTAATAAGGTCTTCGTATTTCATTAGTATTGTACATAACTACAATATCGTGAATGTCCAAGCACATTAATGTATATGATAACAATACAGTCGTGTTTCAAACTATAGATAACAATATCGATATCAGATTCCCAAAAACCATAAGATGAAAAGAAAAGCAATGTCGTTAGAACCTTTATTAAGACATTTATGAAGCATAAGTAAAACGTAATGGATAGATCGATAAGCTAAAGGTTAAATAACAACAAAGTTAAGGTCACACTTTTATGTTTAATCATATTGTAGATTGCCTTGAACTGCAATTCGATCAAGTTTGTTGCAAACTTTTAAGTATTTGTATGAAAAATAATGAATAGGAAGGTCATTCAAAGGGTAAAAAAAAGAAAGATCAGAAAAAAAGTAGTTCAGTTAGATGTACATTGTTGTTGCAAAAACTTTTTAATAATATATTGAAATTCACACGTTTATTAATTTTCGCATTTTCGACCATGAAGGGATCATTTCTCATTATAACTTCTTGGTGTTATTAATAGATCAATTTTGAAAGACATGTCTTTTGTTTTTCTTCATTTTACTATTTCGTTTTATGTAGAATTAAAACACGACCACCACACCTTGTCGTATGCTTCATGTGTATCATAAGGTATTTGAAATGTAAAAACAAAATATTTAACAAAATAAGATCCTTCCGTGATGTTTTCATCAATATGTTTATAGGAAGTACTTATTTAACTATATTGCATTAATAACAACAACATTATATCATATATGGTTGGATGACCTGTCATCAAGCAGTCTATTGGTTAGTGTATCAATCACAATATCACAGACATCATTTGTGCTATTGGTTGTACCAGTCTCAAGTAAATTAACCATTAATAAGATATATTAAAGTTACAAGCATGAAGATGCACGGCTATTTCTTTAAGTGTAACACCATCGCTCATTTTCGTTGCCATTAAGTGCATATTTAATTCATATATTTTGTTATATTTGATGTACCAGTCTACTAGTAAATTAACCATTAATGAAATATTAAAAAGTTGCTAGCATGACGTGGCACTGTCAGGTTTTATAGTAACACCTCCGTATATTTTCTTTGCCATCACGTGCATATTTATTCCAATGTTGTGATGTAATGTTTGCCCATGGTTGACAGCGGAAACGTTCTTGTTTATTAGCTTGGCTATATAGTTGTTTGATTTCTTCTAATTGATATGTTTCCGTTTATTCTCTACTGCAAATCAGGTGGTACGATTCGAGACTGTTCTGTGCTACAAAAAATGTAATCTATCGGGGTTATATTTCAGCAGACCTTAATACTGCATTACTTGTCTACAGATGCATTCTGTTTTGAAGTTCTGTCTCCTTGGTCAGGTTACGTGACTGTCTACATGGCTGTGTATTTTTTTCTAGTGAATTACTCAATTATATATAATAAGTAATAGAATACTTATGTTTGGTTATTGGATCATTCATATGTTCAAACAGGTTTCAGTTTTGAAAATTCAATGGATAAGTGATCAACGCGGTACGTTTTATGGTCAGGTCGGGATGTACAATCGGTAGTTTCCATCTTACCTTGACTTCATTTTTACGTCCTAATTCATTGATTGTTGATTGTTCAACATCAAGTAGCAAATATTTCATAGATGTCAAGGAAAACAAAGTGCAAATTCATAATTCGTACAATATATAGATAATGTAATAAGGATCGATCAAGCTGAAGTGCATGGCAAATTCACCAAACATGCATTAAAACATAAACAAGCATTTACGTTTCTCGGTAATATGAATAAAAAAATCATCGTTAAGTAAAAGAAACAATATAATCGCATTTACAGAAATTCTTTTCTTCTGAATTTTTTAAGATAATGATATCAAAATTTGAATCATGCAAAACTTTTTCTGCATTATGCACGTAATTAATATTAATATGTCGATGTTGATATAGGAGATAAATAAAAGCCTCTTATTTTGAGGAATTCTGCGGAATCGTATGAAATGCTTCCGAAATATTCAAAAGGAAATAGATGTAAACTTGATATTAACATCCTGTCGTATGAAAGAGCAATCCAATTTAGACCCACGTTTATTCATTTTCAACGCAAATAACTTCCAATTATCTAATATTATTAATCCTGGAAACTGATATGCAATTGAATATTTCTTAAATGTATTTGATACGATATTTAGTTCGTACATTCAAAATTAAATTTAGAATTTATATACTGTTTAAATATCTACAAACGTACCATCAAATATAAAATCGTGAACTACTCTAACGCAAATCAAAAGGTATAGACATATATAGAAATTATAAGCTTTCAAGTTTCACTTGACTCTTTCGGCGATCGATCACATGAACAAACGACCATTCACACTCAACCGAGTGCTTCAACGCGATAATCGATATGTGACAACGTTAGATCCCATATCACCTTTTAGAAATGGTTAACCTTATTATTGAAAATAAAAGGCGAAATTCATATCACGTTTGGTACAGATTACAGTAAGAAATTTAGAATGTCCCTCTGGTATATATCGCCCCTCTTTAAGAGATCAATTATTATTATTAACAGACAATCGTCAACTTTGACACTTCAAAAGATGGATTTGGTTCATTTAGAGAGAATATGTTGCCTAGTCATTGATTGAAATATCATTTATTTTGTCGTTATTTGTTTTTTGATTGAAATAAGTCATAAACTGCGATTTATAATAACTGTACAGAAACAAATTTGCAATAAGAGTAACCTATTTGATACCACCAGAATACCATTCACTTCATATTATACTTTGATTTTTCAAAACAACAATAAATATTATCAAGCAATACAGAGAAGGTTTTAATGATTGTTAGCTAGTCCCATTAGACTGTTTTTGTAGGTCAAGTTACCAAAACTTGAAGTTATGCTCAGATTTATGTAAAAGATTTTTGTATCTGTATTCAGCTAAATGTTTCTATTAGTTATAAGTCATTTAAATGGAAACGTTGCATTGCCTGGTTTATGCAGTTAGAAAGAAAAGTTATAATTAATTTTACTATTTCGTCATAAAGATAAAAAAGAACATTTCAATGATATTGAACAAATTTGTACCCATCGTCATAGGTGGAAAGAATTTGTTAACTGAACATAGACATACACGAAATACACTAGAAAAGTAAATGCATAATTCTCATACTAGTCAAGTCGATTTGTGCAGATTTTTAACAAAATTGCTCAGATTGTGGTAAAAGCATGACATTTAGCATAGTAGTAGTATATGTCATGGACAACATTTCAAGCTATGGACCCAATCTGAAAATCGAAATTGGCGGAAGAGGCGGCCATTTTAAAATGGCGGCCGTTTGATCTCAATAGACTAATAATAGAAAATCATGAAAATGATGTTAGAGAAGATATTGACATGAAATCTGGTTGATAGAATAACAGTGCTGGAACCAATGGTCTTGTAGAACAAAAGTTTTGGAAATATTACCCATATTGAATGGCGGCCATCTTGAAAAATCTTTTTGTTAAGCCAAAATATGTAGTCATTATTCGATATAATAAAAAAGAAAATGCATTGTGGAAGATATATACAATTGTATTTGTTTGAGCTAGTTAAACAGGACAAAAAGCTAGCCTATCCCCCTCCCCCGAGTTATTCTTCTGTTTTGTAGCGGGTACAAAAGCATTAAAACGCGGACACGAAGTGGATCATCAAATGAACTATTACTCTGATATCATTATTCGTGCAACCGCTTGTTCACCATAGAATAACAGGAGAATTTTATTTTATACGTAGAAATAAATTTAAAGCAAGAGAATATTTTGTATACCTGTTCTTTATAATAGTTGGCTGATTACTGGATAATTCGTTTTGTTGATATTGTTCATTTGAAACAATTTTCAAAAACCTTGATTGCAGACATAATGAATTTTATATCATACACGTAATGTTATAAGAACGTCAACTGCTCAAATGTTCTCAATTGACGTTAACAATATCTAACAATAAATGAAATGTACATGTACATGTTTTGTCAAACCAGACTCTGTTTATCATATTCTATTACATTGTCCTCCACGTAAACATAGAGTAGTACAACTTAATACTGCCTTTACACATTTGCAATTCCTTAGTATCTGTCATCTGAGGACTTCACATATATACTGATTTTTTGTTAGCCATCTTGAATGATGGCCATTTTGAAAACATGAATTTCCAATATATCATTATTCGCTAATCTTATTAAGTCACTGTTTGCATTCGTACTTTTTTTACTAATTTATATTGGATATTCAGAAAGATAAGGCGTGCACATGTTTACAAAATTAAGATATCAATATCAAAATTTCTGTTACTTGCAAGTAACTTTTTAAAACAGAAATTACATATATATTATATAATTTATCACCGAAAGTTTTTTTTTTTTTGGAAAAGATCAAAATTGTAGATTTCGAAAACACTTGAACTAGATATAAGAAAAACATAATGGGCAATTGGAGTGGAAGGAATGTGTGAAACGGCAAGAGAGGACATGTAAGGATTTGCAATGCCAAGTAGATACAAACAGAACAGTCATAGACATTTGAGCTGGCAATCACTCTTTTGATGCAAGCATACGAAGATGTTGGGTCTTGAATTGGTTTTCCTTTCGCTCAGTTCGAAACAGTTGAATGAGGGCTATGAAACTGCAGAAGCACTCAAGAATCACAAGACAAAATGGCACAAACCATGTCAAACAAATTTTCAGACCACAAAATATTTCATCAGCAAAAGGGAAAACATACTTCTGATGTTGAAGATAAATTGCCAAATGAAAGGAAACAATAAGTAACCAGACACTGTAAAGTGGAACTGGATCAAAAAGAACAATGACTGCAATGTATTTTTTTATGGTGATGTATCTGAAGATCTCCATGATACATAGACATTTTCAAATCGACAAAAATAGGGTGAGACTGTGCACTTGTACTACAAGACATATTCCCTTAGCCAAAGTATGAGCTGGAGATGTCAAATCACTAGTATCATGCTTGATGATTGATGAAACTTGACAACATAGCAAATAGGCAGAATAAAAGACGCAGAAAGAAACGCAGGAATCTTTTATCCTTGGAGTTGTGCTTTCCTAAATAATGAAATACATTGATGGCACACGGTCTTGAAGAAGTATTGTACCAATCTCCAAGCTTGCAGATCACGCTAAATTGTACAGTAAACGCCTGGAAGATCTTAGAGTTATCATGAAAGGAAGAACTGTTACAACGCAGTTGAAAAAATTGGAATGTAGCTGCTATAGGATATCTATAAGCATACAAGCAAGATAAATTAGTGCTCTTGATTTTCAACAAATGTAATCGTGAAGCTCTAAAACAGACCAAATACAAAAAAGTAAAAATGAAGGCATCACCATAGCCATAGCAGACAAAATATATGCTTGATACTAAGAATAACTTTACAGGGACACTCAATAACAGCTGTTGACACGAATCAGTTCAACAGACATAAGTTTCCTTAGTAACAATGATACAGGATGGCCAAACATCAAGACACAGTCCAGAAATATCGTTGAGTGGCAGACAAGACTTACCATTTCCCAGCTATAATAGTTTAATTGTGCAACTCGTCGTTGAAAGGATACAACTGTAACTTATCAGTCCTCGGATAGAGAGTAAGATGTCTCAACGATTGTGGAACTGATCCATTTGGAAAGCCTACATTGAATGTACCTTTTTATAGTAACAAGCTTAACTCTTCAAACTTGTCTAGTTACTTTGACTATGAAGAGGCCTTCATCATCACAACTAAAAGACATGGCCTGTTTCAGAACTTCCCCAACATATTCGTTGCGAATCCGGAGAAAAACGCAACCTTTCATGTGTTCTTGCATATAATCTATGGCAGCTTGTATTAATCATTCCTTCCATGACAACTCATATTTACTAAGAACGTTTACTGTACAATTTACCAATATCATCAATTTCAAATATTAAAACAATATCTGTTCCATAGTGTGAGCCGTCACTGTTTTCTATCAATTTGGCGAGCCCGATACCATGGATAACAGATTCTTGACTTTTTTTCTGTGTCTCGACTTCTGTCTAATTGCCCTGTCGTGAAGTTTTAACAAACATTTAGCATGATATCTGCTCCTGAAATACTAATCTCCAGCACTGTCTTGCTAAAAGAACAATGATTAGTAGTTCAAGTGACAGTCACATACTCTGTTGTCGAGCCTCCTGATGATAGTCAGATACCTCATCACAATGAAAGAAAAAAATTCCTGCAATCATATTGTTCTTGTTAATTCATCACAACCGTAGCTGGTTATTTACTGTTATTTTCAATCCGTGACTCATCTTAGACTTTTTTCGTTTTTCGTGACAAAATATATTTTGATCTTAATATTTGCTTTGACAGGATAAGTACCTTTTGCCTTGTGATTCCCTCATTACATTGCCTTCATCAACTTGGAACAGTTGTATGTTTACAGAAAATGACTTATTACCAGCTCAAATGTCTATATCTTCTCTTTTTGTATTTGATTGACATTGTAAATCCTCATGTGTCCTCTCTTGGCGTTACGGAATTCTTTCTAGTCTATTTATTATTTTTTCAGCTCCATTGACTTAATATCTATGTATAATTCCTTTTCAACATACAGTGGCCATAAATTATATTGTATAACGCATTTTTTGGTGGTCAAAAAGTAACTAAGCCCTACATGCTAAACTGCAATTAAAAGAATTTACGCATATTTTTTAAATACATTTATTAGTTAACCCTTATTTCAGCACTTGGTGAATATATCCTATATGTGAAAAACTAGTTCTAAATGCATATAAAACTTAGTATTAATTCCAAAAACAATTTAGGATAGCGAATAATGATATATTTGAAATTTACGTTTCCAAAATGGCCACCATTCAAGATGGCCACCTAATACTTCAATAGTCCTCAGGTGATATCCTTTGTCATAAGATATACGACAGTTTATCAAAATTGGTAAAGTAATATATTTTTCATATTTTTTTTAATAATTTGTATTAATTTTTTGGACATGATTTCAAAATGGCCGCCCAGGGCCGCCATTTTGATTTTCTGAATTGGGTCTATAGCTATAAATGTTAGTTATGACCTCAACTAACACTCTGCCAAATTTTATGCTTTTACCACAATCTGAGCAATTGTTTCACAAATCGACTGGACTATACGGCAATAGTAACATGTGAGCATAAAAAGGACGTTATATTGATAGATACAATTCTGAAACTAATTAAGATAGGAAAGGGCATTATAGAATGTTAGTGGTAATCCCACCTACATCATATAAGTATGAAATTTTCCAATCCGATTAAGGAACGTTAACTATAATTACCAATTTAACACATACACCCTTAAATAAAAAGTTGAATCATATATCATAGTATACTTATAAATACGATTGCAGTATTTCATTTTTTTCAAGAATCTACGCTTATCCAATGTATAGCCTGTATATATACTACATAAATGCCTGCGTAGAAGCTACTTGAATTGTGTATGTAGTAAACGCTACATGGAAGTAATTAAATCAATAATTCTGAATCTAATGCATTTCTAATGTCAAGTTGCTTCAACCATTTTTGTAATAAAAATTTAAAATAATTTTGAACAGAAAAATGTTCTAGAAATAACTGAATACTTGAGACAGCAACATCTGTAGCATGTCACCTGTACCACTCCAGCCTGCTGTAAAACGTACTTATGGTGAAAAATATGGTGTCTTAAGTGTCCTGGTGTAAGAAAACATGTCTGACCCTATTCAACATACTCTATGTGTCGTTCAAATCTACAAAATTAAATAATTAGATGATTTGTCCTCGTGCTAAAATGCATGTAGTAGATGACAATGGACGCCAAAAACGATCTATGGTGAACTGGAAAACGTTATGAATAGTTCATCAATCGTCCACGTAATCAGTATACTGTACATGCGCATATTGATTAAGCTGTTATGTTCATTATTTTACCTTCAATTTCATTGCCAATCAGTCCATTATATTTTATCAAATTTCACAGTATTAATTAAGACTTCTCTTTTCATGAGTACTGCAGAAAACTATGATATGGTAAATGTCTTAGAAAAAAAGTGTACATGATTACAATACAGTCGTTTTTCAAACTGTCAATAAATGTATCGATATTAAAAACCACAAAAACACAGTTAAAATTAACAGCAGTGAAGTAAAAATCTTTCTTAAGAAATTTATAAAGCCATAAGAAAGACTTACGGGTCAGATCGGTTAGCTTAAGGTAAGATGACAACATAGGTAAAGTCACACTTTTGGGTTAACTCATATATGAAGATTGCCATAAACAGTAATTAATTTTGATCAAGTTTTTGCAAAAGTGATATTTATAGGAAGGTAATTAGCAATTTAATAAAAAAAGATTAAATAAAAAAAGTAGTTCAGTTAGCTAGATGTAGATTGTTGTTGCATAAACCTTTGAATAAAATATTGAAATTCATGCGTGTATTAATATTCGCGTTTTTGAACATTAAGATCAAGGAATAGTCTTTCATTTTAATATCTGGATGTTCTTAATTTACAAAATTACTAAAATTGTCTATATATACTTGATTGTATACAAAAGTAGCTGAAATAAAGGCTTTGTTTGTTTCAAACTATTTTCCATCAAAAGATTTCTGAGAAAACCACCGTTATAATAGGGTACAGTGTTTGTTTTTTTTTATTATCAAAATCGGAATTACTAATATACCAGGTTTACATTTAAAAATTGCAACTTCAAAGTGAAAGAGACATTTTAATAACAAACTTTTGCGTGGGTTTTCAAAAATACGACCACAATAGTTTTTTGTATACTCCACTATGTCAAATAGTAAAGAAATTATAAAAATATCAACAAAATTAGCTTTTCTCGTGATGTTTCCATCAATATGATTATAGGAAGTACTAATTTAACACTATATTGAATTAAACACAACACCATTATTTTATATATCATGTATATGGTTGCATGACCTGTCATAAAACAGTCTATTGGTTAATGTATTAATCACAATATCGCAGACATCTTTTGTTATCTTGGTATCAGTCTCCTAGTAAATTATCAATCAATAAGATATATCGAAGTTGAAAGCATGACGATGCACGGCTATTTCCACCACCGCTCATTTTCATTGCAATAAAGTGCATATTTGATTTATATATTTTGTTGGAATGTTTGTCTTTTCTTGACAGCGTAAAAAGCGTTGAAACTTCGTATTTGTATTGTTGGCTAACGGTGGTATTTTTCATTATCCCCCTTCCACAACGAAGGTCGTAGAATACGAGACTGTTGTGTGCTAATACCGCTTGGTTATCTATCAGATGACCTTAATACTTCATACCTTAATTTGTTTACAGATACATTTTATTTCGAGGTTTTGTCGGTCATGTGTTTATTGTCTTTGACCTCAGTTTCAGGATTAAGTGACTGCTACCTCAATTATAATAAGTAATAAAATACCTATGTTTGCTATATAAGGGTCATTTCCATGTCTTCACACCTTTGCAGCTGGAGCAAGAGCTGCTTACCCTTCCAGAGCACCTGAGATCACTCAAGTTTTTGATTGGGGTTCGTGTTGCTTATTCTTCAGTTTTATATGTTATGTCATATGTACTATTGTTTGTCTGTTTGTCTTTTTCATTTTTAGCCATTGCGTTGTCAGTTTATTTTCGATTTATGAGTTTGACTGTCCCTCTGGTATCTTTTATCCCCCTTTCAACTTAACAGTCTAATGAATCGGTGATCAAAGTTAAGTTTAATGGTCAGGTCCGTTTATCCGACTGGAATGTTTCATCATATCTTGTGTCCTAACTGATTGATTCTTGATTGGCGAAGGTACAGTAACAAATATTTCATGCATGTCTAGGACAAAAACAAATAAATAGTTTTTACAATAATTAGATCATGTAATATGGATCTAACTGGATGGAGGGCATTATATTTGGTCTGCTAGAGAAGAAATGACATGCAGACTTTTATGTTAACCATGTCATATTCGCTATATCAAGACCAAAATTGACCAGCCAAAAGTTTTCATAATTTAGAATGTCCTCTCACACAAATGAGAAGTTATGATTTATTATTAAAAAATGCAAATAGTACATGAAAAAATTATAAAAGTTTACAGACGTTACGAAAACATTTCAAAATATCCTATTGAAACAAATAAGATTTCCACGTCACAATATATTTATCAGTATATTAAACTATATAAATTGATAAGGAAGAAAGAATGTTTGTATTAATAGGTAACACAAGTCTTTTCGAATAATATAGGAACGTATTTTGAATCAAAGTTAAATATTCATTTAGTAGGATAATAAGACCATAAGACAATATGTAGAATACTTCTCCGGTCAATTTTATTTACCAAACACACATTAAAGTTTAGTAAAAAAATCCCTATATGATCGTATTAAATGAAATCTTCTTTCTGATTTGTTTTAGATAATGATTTTATGAATTAGATTAATAATACATTTATGATATCTAACGCAAAATTACATAACATGCAAATTTAATTGCAAATATGACTTTTCTGCACTTTTATACGTAACTATTATTAATTCGATGTCGATTTATGAGATAATTACAAGCCTCTTATTTTGAGGAATTCTTCGGAAGCGTATGGTATGCTTCCGTAATATTTAAATATTAAAAAGGAAATACTTGTAAATTTCATCCTTATAATCTTGTCGTATGAATTATCGGTTCAATAATGACTTATGTTGATTTATACTGTACACAAAAAAGATCAAATTATATAGCATTTTCAAATGATATGCGATTTAATATTATAACTCTTCATGATAAGATGATAATTTTCATACATTAAAAATAATTTCTATTTATATACTGGTTAGCATTGATATACATTTTATATTTGGAATATCTTCAAATGTACCATCAAATTATAAAAAACTGTGAGCTATTCTGATGCCAAAAAAAAAAAAGATACAGACAAAGACAGCATCAGCTTTGTAGTTTTTGGTATTACTCAGTCGGAGATCCATCACTCAAACCAACGACTACTCACACTCGAGATATAATTATAAGACTACAACGGAAGATTAGCATTTAGATGGGGTAAATCAAATTATAGAAAATAAAAAGCGCAATTCTTTATAAAGTTTGGTATAAAGGTTACCTTATATCGTAACTAAAGTACCCTTTCCCTTTTCACGAATGTGAACTACCGAATAAGACTATTTAGCGGATTTGTAATAACTTAATTAAGCAACACGACGGGTGCCATATGTGTAGCAGGATCTGCTTACCCTTCCGGAGCGCCTGAGATCACCCCAAGCTTTTTGTGGGCTTCGTGTTGCTTAGTCTTTAGTTTCCTGTGTTGTGTCTTCTGTACTATTATTTGTCTGTTTATCTTTTAATTTTTAGCCATGGCATTGTCAGTTTATTTTCTATGTATGAGTTTGACTCTCCCTCTGGCATCTTTCGTCCCTCTTTAACAGTTAGAGATTTTTGAAGATCGATTATAATTTTTAACGGATACTCGTCAACTTTGACACTTTAAAAGATTGATTTAGTGAGTTAAGACATATATATTGTGGATTCATTCAGAGGGAATATGTTACCTAATCGTCTGCAATACGTACTGA
Organism: Mytilus edulis; assembly: GCA_019925275.1. Lineage (NCBI taxonomy): Eukaryota > Metazoa > Mollusca > Bivalvia > Mytilida > Mytilidae > Mytilus > Mytilus edulis. The sequence goes on along the minus strand of CM034351.1, from coordinate 86,049,377 downwards.
TTTAAAGATCATAAAAGTTGTGGCTATTTTGGTGTTGATTGAATTTAGTCATAAACTGCGATTGGTAATAACAGTACAAGAACACATTTGCGATAGAGTAGCTCATACAATCCCACCAGAATACCAACCATTTCATATTTTACTTTACTTTTTGAAAAATAACTATAAATATTATCAACAATACACAGAAGGCTTTAATAATTTCCTGTTTTTGTAGGTTTTTAGTACCAAAGCATTAAGTTATGCTTAGATTTATGTAAACGATGTTTGTATCTGTATTCCGATAAATGTATAGTTAATCGTCATAGATTGGTTCATACAGGAAGAGAGCAAAGTAATGTGAGTTAAACTTTTATGGTATTCAAATTCTAGATAACATTTTTCGCATCTCGCTCCTCGGCTGTATATATTCATTTTGATGAATTGTCTAATAGAAACTGATAAACCAACCTGTGATAAAATCTGCACATAAATAATTGTTTTTATCATTTTGTTATATAAAGATCAAGGGTAACATTTCAATAACATTGAACAAATTTGTACCCATCTTCATATCAGGAAAGAATTAGTTAAATGAACATAGAAATAGACGAGATTCACTGGAAAAGTGTATGTATTTATGTCAAATGGCAAAAGTAACATGTGAGTATAGAGAGGAACGTTATCTAGATAGATAGAATTAAGAAACTAATCAATATATGAAATCAGGGAATTATGGAATGTTGGTTTAAGTCTATTTACTGTCAGTACATTGTGTACAATAAAATTGCCTACCTATCGTTTGTGTTTTCCTTCAAATGAAATTAAGAACTTGACCAGTACTTTATTTACAAGAAAATCACGATGATGAATTTAAAGAAACTCTTTAAAGCTAGTTCAAAAGCTGCCACCACAATATTACAGACATTGATGTCAAATGTAATGTCTTGAATACAGCTTTTAATGTGCTATTCATTTTGTGAATTTGGTTATATAGCTTGTCAAGTGTTTTGCTTCTTAGCTTTCAAATATTACTAAAATAAAATATCTGTTCTCCCCTCACAAAAAAGTATAATCAAAATCATCATTTTACTAAGAGCTATACATTGTTCAACTTCAATAGTCAATTGTTATTTTAGTCAAGTGACTTTTTGATTTATTTAGATTTTTTATCTACTCATTATATCTCTTAATATAATGGTGGAACACGCTTATTCAACCTGTACGAAGTGACCCTTCAAGAACGAGAACCCCGGGGAGGAAATAATTGATGCATGTTTTTTTTTTTATTTCACGAGATCATTTTTGTACATCCTGTATTGTCGATCTCTTTCACTAGTAGATTTGAATTGGTATTTCTGTATATCTGTTAAAGTTGAGTCTTGCAGTCGTTCTACAGTTCTGTCTATATATCATAGATTTCAAAACGATGGACAGATACATAAAGATTACTAACAAATCGTCATTTACATACAAAAGCTCTTATAAAGAGTTAAAGGAGGATTTCACTCACATAATTGTCATTTTTGTAGATTAAGTTGCTGATCACTTTTCTGTTAATGGCTTCTGTCTATTCCTTTTAGTTTTTAAGGGAAAAAAGGCAATATTTTTACCTAAAAAAAAAAGAACTAGGTATTACATCGCATGTATATTGCAGATTGCAATACGTGAGCTAAAACAAATATCCATTTCCTGATCTCATCCTAGCATTAACTCTACCCAAATATATATAAATTAATGTTTATGATGTTATTCGTTTTCCATCGTAAAAACCATTTTCGAACTTAGTTATTTAAGAAGCTCTGCAAATATAAACTGTGTCAGTATATAGCACTTCAGTGCTTTTCAAATATGTTGGCATCTTGCGATGCGTTTGATATAATCATAACTTAAGAATGGGGAATTGGTTGTTGCTCCTGCATTATTATGTAAAATTCAATCACTTTAGATGATCAAAATAATAGCATGAGACATTCGTGATAATGAATAATGTCATTTGATATCAATATAAGAATTAATGCAACGATGACCAATGATTCTTGTTCCGTGTATGAAACTATTAATTCAAACAAAATCAAACAAAATCATTATGTAATCGTGTTCAAGCAATAAATTCTTGCACTTTTACCTAATCCAAACAGCTGCACGACTTATTGATAATCATGTTATTAGAAAATAGTCAAGTATTCCAATACCTTTGTTCTGAAGTACAAACACAAGGAGATTTGGTATGACTGCAAATGATACAAAGATCTTTCATGTTTATAACTAAGAAAATATGTTTACACTTATGTCAACTTATTGCCTAGATTTTATGGTCTTTTATCTGCTATGCTAAGATTACCCTCCTTTTCCCCTTAAAAAAGAGTGAAAAACTCAACAGAAACAATAACAAATGACTGAGTATAAGCTAAGTGGCTTAATTTTTGGTATCCTATGTAATGATGAGATAAAAAAATATCATCAATGATAACAAAAAGTAATATATATTCGGATGAAGACCAACCTTCTGACTGTATATTGGACACAGCAACATTTGTAACTTGTGTAAAGAGATATGGCCACCCTTACCTGTACATCCTGTCAAAATATTCTTTATGAGGGGTAGGGCGTCTCTATACACAAACACAATCGATTGAATAAATTAGATTCAATATCTTACTGTTAAGATTGTATCATTCATTTTGCTTTTAAAAAACCTAACAGAATCATTTTTTTTCTGAGTCTTTAGTGTACTGTTTCAAGGAAACATGTCTGATCCTATTCAACATACTCTCTGTGCCGTCCAAATCTACAGAATTAAATGATTACATTATTTCTCCAAATACTAAAATGCAGGTAGAAGATGACAATTAACGCAAGACAACAACTCCAAGTATTTGCTAGTAGATCTATGGCGAACTGGAAAAACGTTATGACTAATTCATCAATCGTCTATTATGTAAACAATATACTGTACATCATCACTTTGTTTAAGCTGTTATGGCCAATTTTTCACTTACAATGTCATGGCCAAACATTCCTTTACGTTTTATAAAATTTCACAGTTTTAATTAAGTTTTGCACAATACCACTAGATCGTGAATGTCCAAGCAAATTATTGAATATGATAACAATGCAGCGTGTGTCATACTATAAATGAATATATCGATTTCAAATTTCCCAAAACATATGACGAAATTAAGAGCAGTGTCGTTAGAACCTTTATCAAGACATTTGTGAAGCCAAAAGAAAAATATACTGGACAGTTCGACTACCAAGAGGTTAGATGACAACATAGTTAAGGGCACACGCTTATGTCAATTCATATTGTAGAATGACCTTAATTTGATAAAGGTTTTGTAAACTTTAAGTCTTTATATAAAAACTTTGATAAGAAAGTCATTCCAAGCTTAATAACAATACTAATAATATTTCAGTTAATTATATATATTGTTGTTGCATAAACTGTTTAATATGCGCTTATATTTTATTGCATTTTTGACCATCATGGTATTTCAGTTTCTTGGTGTTCATAATTGTAAAATTTTACTACACAATCATGTCTATTTTTACTAGATTGTCTGCCAAAATAGCTCAAATAAAGCGTGTTTATTCAAACGATTTCTGCAAATATATCTGAGAAAAAATCCTACACTATAACAATAGGTTACAGTGTACAAAAATTAACAAATTTGGCGTTACTAATAATCCATGTTTTGATTTTTATAATTGCTGATTCAAAGTGAAAGAAATATTTTAAGAACAAACATTTACGTGGAATTACCAAACAAAAAACAACCGACCACAACAGCTTCTTCCATACACTCTTTGCATTAATATGATTATAGGAAGTTCTAGTTTAACTAAATAGAATTAAATACACCACTATTATATTATATATGGTTGCATGACGCGTCATAACACTATATATTCGTTAATGATTTTTTAATCACCGCAGACATCTTTTATGCTATTGGTTGTACCAGTCTACTAGTTAGCTGTCCATTAATAAGATATATCGAAATTGAAAGCATAAAGACGGCTATTTCTCTAAGTCAACACCACCGCTCATTTTCATTGCCATTCAGTGCTTTTTTAATCATATATTTTGTTGGAATGTTTGTCTATTTTTGAAATTTCGTATTTGTATTGTTGACTAAAGGTGTTCGTTTTAAGGTTGTTGATATTTTTCCTTTTTCTCCTTCTGCAACGAAGGTTGTAGAATACGAGACTGTTGTGTGTTGATCCTGCTTCATTTTATTTCAAATGACCTTTATACTTGATACCTTGTTTACAGATACAGTAAACCCTGACTAAACCGAAACCTTTCGGGACTTGAGATTTTGTTCGGTTTTGGCAGGTATTTGGTATTATCAGGTTCACAATGTATAAAATGTGATATGATTGGTCTTCAGAACAAGTTTGGATTAGACAGGTTTCCACTTTATTCAGGGTTTGGTTTAATCAGGTTTCACTATACATTCTATTTCGAAGTAATGTCGGTCATATGTTTATTGTATTTGGGCGCAGTTTCAGAATTAAGTGACTGCTAGCTCAATTATAATAAGTAATACAATAACTATGTTTGCTACTACTATATTAGGGTCATTTCTAGGTTTAAATACCTTTTGAACAAGAGTCATTTGATCTTGACAGTTTAATGGGTGGGTGATCAAAGTTGAGTTTAATGGTCAGGTCCGTTTATCCGACTGGAATGTTTCATCTTACCTTGACTAATGTCCTAATTGATTGATTGTTGATTTTGGTACAGTTCCAAATATTTCATGCATGTCTAGAACAAAAACAATTTAATAGTATCTACAAGAAACAGATCATGTAATAAGAATCTACCAGAATAGAGGGCAAGACATTTGGACTGCTACAAGAAAATGACACGACGACCTTTATCTAAACATGTTAATTCGCTACACCAAGACCAGAATTGACTATACAAAAGTTATCATAACTTAGAATATCCTCACCTTATAATGTATTATTAAAAACTGCAAATAGTACATTAAACAGTTATAAAAGTTCACAGAAGTCACAAAAACATTTCACAACATCCTATTGAAACAAATAAAAGTCCTACATCACAATGTTTTATATCAGCAAACTAAACTATAGAAATTCATAAGGAAGAAAGAAAATATGTACTAATAGTTAAACAAAGTTTTCTCGAATAATATAGGAACGTATTTTAATTCAGAGTAAAATATTCAGTTATTAGTGTAACGGGATCATAAGATTATATGTAGAATACTTCTCCAGTCAATTTTATTCACCAAACATGCATTAAAAGCATAAACCAGCATTTAAGTTTCGCGGTGATATGAATAAAAAAAATCAATGTTTTGTAAAAGAAATTATATGATCGCATTAAATAAAATCCTCTTTCTGAACTATTTTAGATAATGATTTTCAGAGTTAGATTATAAATAGATGAATGATATCTACCGCAGAATTACATAACATACAAATCTAATTACAAATATGACTTTTCTGCACTTTTGAAGGTAACTATAATATATTCGATGTCGATTTATGAGATAATTAAAAGCCTCTTATTTTGAGGAATTCTTCGGAAGCATATGGTATGCTTCCGTAATATTTAAATATTAAAACGGAAAAAATTGTAAATTTCATCCTTATAATCTTGTCTTATGAATTATCAATTGAATAATGACCTATGTTGATTTATACTTATTTGCTTTAACATGATTATTCTTATGTGATATCATTTTAAGATAACCATGGAAGATAGGTATCTAGAAAGGGTCAAACAAATTATAGAAAATAAAAAGCGCAAATCGTTATAAAGTTTGGTATAAAGATTACAGTAAAAGATTTTTGAAGATCGATTTCAACTTTTAACGGACAATCGTCAACTTTGACACTTTAAAAGATTGATTTAGTGAGTTAAGACATATATATATATATATTGTGGATTCATTCAGAGGGAATATGTTACCTTATCGTCTGCAGTACTAATTTAAAGATCATGAAAGTTGTGGCTATTTTGGTGTCAGAAGGCTTTAATAATTCCCTTACAAGTCTTACTTGACTGTTTTTGTAGGTTTTTGGTACCAAAACATTTAGTTACGCTTAGATTATTATAAAAGTTTTTTGTAGCTGTATTCAGATAAATGTATAGTTAATCGTCATTGCAAAGGAAACTTTCTATTGATTGGGTCATACAGAGAAAGAGAAAAGTAATGTGAGTTAAACTTGTATGGTATTTGAATTCCAGATTACATCTTTCGCATCTCGCTACTCGGCTGTATGTATTCAGTGGTTTGATGTAAATAGAAAAAGTGCACGTTGATTGTAAAAAGCAAAATCACAAAAATACTGAACTCCGACGAAAATTCAAAACGGACAATCCCTAATCAAATGGCAAAATTAAAGCGCAAACACATCAAACGAATGACAAAAACGGACTTCGTACATACATTTTCTGAAGTAGATAATGGTGGATTAAACCTGGTTTATAGCCAGCTTAACCTTAAGGGATTGATTTGTTAAATCATGAAGGTTTCACGTTAGTAAAACAAAGTGTGCGTTGATCGTCTTCCTATTAATAAAACAAATCATGGTGGTTACACTTAACATGGCAGATATATTGTTTTGTTGACTTAATTCTGAATAGAATACCAATCACTTCATATCATTCTTAACCTTTCCAAAAACAACTTTGAATATTATCAACAATCTGCAGAAGGCTTTAAGCATTTCCTTACAGGTCCCATTAGGCTATGTTTGTAGGTTTTGTTACCAAAACATATCGTAACGCTTAGATTTATGTAAAAGATTTTTGTATCTGTATTTAGATGTCATTAAAATGGAAACGTTTCATTGATTGGTTTATACAGTGAGAGAGAAAAGTCATGTGAGTTAAACTTGTATGGTATTCAAATTTCAGCTTAAATTTTACGCATCACGCCGCTTGGCTGTATATATTCATTTTGAGGATTTTCTAATGAAAACTAATGAATCTACCCTTGATAAATGGCTCATTTTAATTGATTTTATTATTTCGTAATAAGGTCAAAGATAACATTGTAATAATAATGAACAAATACATACCTATCGTCAGAGGAGGAAAGAATTAGTTAACTGAAAATAGACAGAGACGAAATACACTAGAAAAGTAAAAGTATAATTGTCATATGGCAAAAGTAACATGTGAGCATAAAAGGGACGTTATATAGATAGATAGAATTAGCAAACTAATTAAAATAGGAAATTAGGGTATTATAGAATATTAGTTGAAGTCCCACTTACATATAAGTATAGCATTTTTCAATGCGATTATGGAACGTTGTCTATAGTAACCAATATAACACGTGCACCCTTAAACAAAAAGTTTTAACTTAATTTCCTTAATTATATATCATAGTATACCAATAAATACGGTTCCAACTATTTCAATTTTATCACATTAAAAGCTGTATGTTGTTACAAGTGTTGTTCGTAGAAATATACAGTGACTTGAAGTAGGTATACAAAGTACATATTAATCATGATAGTAATATTGATTTGTTTATCATAGTATTTTCAAGTAAATAAAAAAAGTGCACGTTAATTACATTAATATTGTTTTACAAAATCGTAGTCGATTCGCGTCAGAAGAAAAATATCTGGTGGGTGGAATTATAATAATTTTTACATTTATGTCATATATATACAGATTGTATTGTACATTTGTGTTGTCAAAAGTTTATTCATTTCACAAAAACAAATTATGTAACGTTTGTATTCCTTTGTCAGATCGATCATGAATTGTAATTTCCTATTATGAAAAGATTACATAGTATAGCCTGCCTATTATAACCTTTATAATTATAATGTACGCATCTATTAACTTAGATAAACCACAAGAAAATTGATTTATCGAATAACGAATAACTCTGAATGCACTTTAACTCTATCTGATAAGATGCAACACAGTCACGCGAACAGACTATTTATTGCTGGTTCCTCAACCGTATTAAAGACTAGTGAAATACATTTATGTTTAAATAACTATAAAAAAGAAGATGTGGTATGATTGCCCATGAGAACAAAATGACACAGACTATAGGTCACTGTACGGCCTTCAACAATGAGCAAAACCCACACCACATAGTCAGCTATAAAAGGCCCCGATATGACAATGTAAAACAATTCAAACGAGAAAACTAAATGTCTTATTTATATATAAAAAAAAATGAACGAAAAACAAATATGTAACACATAAACAAACGACAACCACTGAACTACAGGCTCCTGACATGGGACAGGCACATACATAAATAATGCGGCGGGGTTAAACATGTAAGCGGGATCCCAACCCTCCCCTAACCTGGGACAGTGGTATAACAGTACAACATAAGAAAGTTCTTGTTCATCGACTCATTGTTCGACTTTATGTGAATTTTAATATTTTTTCTTGGTACAATTGAAATCAGTTGATTAGAAAACAAGAGTATCAACAGGGAGGAGGATATATGTCGAACGGGAAATTCTAACCCGGTCAAAATATATAATTTTGGTATTCATTGTCATCTATTTGACGTCAATAAATTGTGTACAAGAAAGAATACCTTATATCTACATGTATTATGCAGTGTTTTACCTTAGCCTCATTTGGCACAACTTTTTGGAATTTTGGGTCCTCAATGCTCTTCATCTTTGTACTTGTTTGGATTTATAACTATTTTGATCTGAGCGTCACTGATTTGTCTTATGTAGACGAAACGCGCGTCTGCGCATATCAAATTGTTATCCTTGTACCTTTGATAACTATTAAGTTCGTTCAAATGAAATTGAGGCCAAGTAATTATCATTTTCTGTGAGTACCCTGATCAGTACATTTTGTACTAGGAAATCAAGATGATGAATTTCAAAAAAATAATTAAACCTCCTCCAAAAGCTGCCGCCACCATCATCTTTCTGAGAACTAAACATTGTTCAATTCCAATAGTAAATTGTCTTTTTATCTATTCATTTCATCTTTCATGATAATGGGGAATACGCTTGAATAACCTATACCAAATGACCCTTCAAGAATAGGAACTCCAAAAAGGAAACCATTGATGCATGTTTTTGTATGTTCCGAAATTGTTTTTCTTCATCCGGTATTATCGATTCTTTTTTACTATTAGAATTGAATATCTATCCAACAACGTCACTAATTAAAAAAATCTTTTATACAATTTCCTTTATAAAACGTTTATATTATCAGAAAAATAGTATGCAGGCTTTTCATAGTTCCACACATAACAACCGTTATGTATGTCTGCGAAAATGTAGATTATTTTGTGTTTACTGTTTTTCATTGTCTAGTTGATCATAACAAATAAACCATATTCCAGGCAAATGGCAAGATGATAACTTAATTCATGTAATCACTTTATGTTGATTCAATTGTGCTTTTAAGTAGTAGTCTACTTATCATTATCAAACAAACTATTCATCTAGCGAAAAGAGTACAACAAACGTCAAAAGTTCTACATAACGAATGACCGCTTTGATAATTGCCTAACTATCTACACAGTCTGGTTATATAATACATGTTTATTTTTACGTAGCAATTCTCGTCTTTATCATGTTTATATCTGTATAATAAAGGATGGACATATATTGTTTTTTGGACATGTAGAGCTACTTGAAAACTTTTTTTTATCCATTGGTGAACATTTGAAACATTGAAAGGTGATAATGATTATAGAATAACTAATCGAAGAATTCAAATAGAGAAAAATATTCAACGAGTGACCGAACAACACATTAATTCACGAATGCGCGTAGCATGAGTTAATTATCAGTGTTTTTCGGTTATGAATTGAATAATTTTCGGTATTTGAATTCTTCGATTAGTTATTCTATAATCATTATCACCTTTCAATGTTTCAAATGTTCACCAATGGATAAAAAAAAGTTTTCAAGTAGCTCTACATGTCCAAAAAACAATATATGTCCATCTCTTTATTATACAGATATAAACATGATAAAGACACATTAATTCACGAATGCGCGTAGCATGAGTTAATTATCAGTGTTTTTCGGTTATGAATTGAATAATTTTCGGTATTTGAATCCTTTGATTAGTTATTCTTTTTATTACATTGGCAAATGTTTTTTTTTTTATGAGATTAAAGTAGAAAATGTAAGGAACTATATCTTTTTTTACGCATTCACAATTTGTTTTGATCCGACGTAATCGACGTCTTGACAACGACTATTGTTGTATGACGTCAGAGGAGTGAAATAACCACGTTTATTTCACATGTGAAATTATCGGTTTTTTTTCACTGGGAAATCAATGTGATTCATTGCAACCAATGTAATAACTTTATTTATCGCGTAATGTAATTTGACTTCTCTGAACGAAATTTCTCAGACAACTTAATTTTCCCTTGAAAATGTTCCATTATACATTAAGGGACATTGTTTAAATCCGTAATATCTTTGAAAAAAAATTAACCAATACTAGTATACGTTATTGACATGAAAAAGATGTCAATTTGATTTTATACCCGTTATCTTCGATAACCGGAAAAATGTTCTTTTGGACCTTTAGCACTTTTTAAAGGCGTAAATTAAAACGCATTCCAGTTTCAAAGTTTGCTATTGCTAATACATTGATTGTTTTAAATTTGAATAAGATGTAAATTAAGATAGTAAATACCAATTTTAAAGCTGTGGTTAGACCCATTCGGAGTGTCGATCTGGAAAATTTTGATCATTTAGACATGGACTTAAAGGAAATATTTTGCATATCTATCTGAAGTTTTTGATTAAAAACTCTATAATATTAGGTTTTGTTTGTTGCTATTTGAACTTATTCATAGACTGCTATTGGTAATAGTAATATAGAAACATATTTGTGATAAGAGTTATACATTAAATCCCACCAGCAAAACAATCACTAACTACTATGAATATTGTCAAGCAAAACAACGATGGTTTTAATCATTTCATTACATGTTCTATATGGCTTTTTGTGTACATTTAAAGAAACAAATGTCATTGCACTTAGATTTGTTAAAACCTCATTGAAATGTAAACATTTTGAAGGTTTACAACTTAATATTAAATGTTGCTCTGCAAACAAGCGTGTGTACAAATATTCAAATGTTCAACTTTGTTTGATTAATATTTTGTATCTTCTTATCGGTCGATTATGATACAATCCGTTTTTCTGCTCGTAAAATAATGTTATGACGTCAGCATAGTCATTTACCGTGGTGTTTTTCGAGAATCAACGCTTCCAAAATCTGTCGCTGAAATGAACTCAATAACATTGTGTGTTCAAATGTTTCCTTTATATGCTAAATTGTATTGATTTGAATTGGCTAATTGACTAATTCATTTTAAAGCTAACCTTTCAATTTTGTAAGTGGATTTGTCATCATTTGGAATTGATCTCCCTGTAATAAACGACTGAAATCAAACATTTCGACAAAACCTTTAGGATATCAAATGGTTGCAATAATGGTTTCAAATTTCATGCAACATGTGATCATTCAGAAAGGGCGTCATTTAGATAGAGTTGAGAACCTCATTAAGATAGAATAAGAAATCCTAGAATTTTAGCAGTAATCCAACCTACATATATACGTGACATTTTCAAAAAGAGCTTTATAAGTGCGCTTTTGGAACTTTGTCTAATGTTACCAATATGAAAAATTGGTACCAAAATGATATCTAGTCCAAATGTTTGTAAGGCCAAATTTTTATTTCATTGAGAGCATGGGAACCATTTGTCCCTAACAGAACAACCGACCGTTTATTACATGGCTTATACTTTCTTAAAGGCAAACGTATTAGACATTATCGATTGTCAGCAACTTCATAAAACATCTGTTTTCAGTTACTATAAAAAACCTGTATATCCCTAAAATCCAACACATAGGAAAATACGCACATAAATTATTATTAAATTATATACATAATGATTATCATGTGTGCTTGGTAAGGATCTAATTATTACATCAAAATGTCACATGTTACAGTTATATCCCTTTTTAAGATTGATAAAACATGACTACTATGAAATATAACATTACATTGCCTGCCTATTTTAACCTTGTATTTATAATCTACGCTTTAGTTAACTTAGTATTCCCTAGACAAAAATAAATTTGATAACTATATCTAAATGTACGTTATTTGTATTTGGTGTCATGTAGTACAGTCATGCAAACCAAATACTTATCACTGGTTTCTTGGTCCGAAGGTGTGAGAAATAAGTTCACACTGTAATAATGTTATTGTCTCTTGACATCTTTTTATTCGATTTAACCATTTTCCCTTACTCAATGAAAAATTTAGATGATCGTAAAGCTAGCAAAAATCTTTAAGATGCATATATATTTTATCTGAGCAAATGGTCATCTCAAGAAGAATGTCATACAAAAGTAAATGCACTAACTGGCCAAAAATTGTAACTTTGATATCAATTGTCCTTTCTTTGCAATGATTTTGGTCCGAACAATTATCTCTTTTACCGATTATGCAGCTTTTTTATTGCGTTCAAATGAAATTAAGGTCAAGAAATTCTTGTATATTTTCATAACAAGGGTCCATTATTTACCTAAAAATCACGATGGAAAATACTGAGGAATTAAATTAAGCTCCTTTAAATGCATTTGTCACAATATTTCTGTAAATAAGTAAGTAAGTAAGTAATTATTTATTATAGTGACATGTGTATCACAACATACATTTATACAATTATATAAATGTAAATAAAAGAAATAAAGATCGAAAATTGCATGATTTCAATTCCATTGTTTTACTATTTCTCTATATCTAGACAATACTCCCTAAAAATAAAATTAAATCAGAATGGTTAACGTTATTTCACTGAGAGCTAATCGTGGAGCAGTTTCAAAATATACTAAGTAGTCAATTTAAAAGTTTTTGTTATGTGATTCAATTGTATATTTTGGATTAAGTTTTGTGTTTGTTGCGTATCTTAATTTTTACAGTTAATAATGGTTAGTGACAAACCAACAAACCCTCATTTCATAAACATTCATAATTAAGGGAATAAAAGGAATCAATCAATTTGTTTTTGGTATTGCTGATCATTTTTGCTTTTTACAGATTGTGTTTATCTATCTACTTTGTCGTTCTACAAAACTGGCAGAAAAAGATAATAACAGGCAAAACATAATAATACAGGAACAAGAACTCCTATAAGAAAACATTTGATGAATGTTTTTTTTTTTCATGTGCGCATTCTTGTGCATCTTGTATCGACAATTCTTTTTGCAATTTGTGATTTTGATTGTCTCCATGGTATTTCTATATGTCCTTACAGTTTTCAAGGAAGTAATCAAAATAATAGTTGAAAAAGGCAAAAACAAAACATTTCAGCGAAATAATTTCTATAAAATGCAATTAATGGTCTGTAATTTTTACATTTCTGTTGATATCTATATATTGCTTATCATGGGTGTCATTCTGTAGTTTCTGTCTTTTAAAGTACTAACCTGATAAAAGACAGTCACGTTTTGATTGGCTAAATCGTAATATAAGGAAACATTCTTATAACGAGTCAATTGAGAATTTAAGTCACATTAATTGTCATGTCAGAAGAATTATTTTATGATACTATTTGCTGTTTACGGTTTCCTATGGAACGCCACAGCTGCCTTATGATAACAATAACTATATCATTACGGGTAAAGATATATCATGAAGCAAATGTTCTACACTATAACTATATTTGACTGTAATACTCTGTCAATTTGTTATATCACTAAGATACAATTATATACTTTAAAGACACTTTGAGTGATATTGCTAATGTCATGAAGATACATTCTACACTATAAAGATATCTTAATATAACATGAAGCAACTTGTTCATACTATTTTGTCACCACAGTATATTATAACGATACATTTGTATTCTATACAATCATCTCGATACAAAATGGAACAATTTTGTCATACTATTATGTCATATAACTATCTTATAAAGACATATTCTAATATCAAGCTAACAGTTCTTATATCGATCACGAGGTGTCATCTATATACCAGTAGACTATTTGATTACACTATAAGACCATTTCGTCATACAATAATGCCATATCACCATATCATAAGACCATTTCACCATATCATAACACCATTTCATCATACCATAATACCATTTCACCATGCATATCATAAGGCCATTTTATCATATCACTATACCATTTCACCATATCAAAAGACCATTTCATCATACCATAAGACACATCTATAAATAGCGGAGAAAAATCCCCGAGAAATTCATCCGCAACATCGATTGTAATGAGAAAAAAAGGCCTTGAAGGAAATTTTTGCGGGTCTTAGGGGATCGTTTCAAGATGAATGAATTAATTGACTCTAATGTTGCATTTGCCCTCAGTGATACGGAGTTGTAAAGATTTGGTGTCGGCAAGATAGGTACCTCCTAAAAATAAATAAACAAAACCTAAATTACATACAAGACAAAAAGAAATTTCTTTTCGCCAAATTTTAATTATCATGACAGCAACCTGTTTGTTTTAGATGGTTTACGTAATCTTTGCAAATCATGTTGACAGGTACGATGCAAAATGTGTAACCGTATCCCGTACTCATTACAATTTAGCCGTATTCTTGAATAGTATTATTAACTAATAATAGCTCAGAGCCAGATCGACATATGTTTAAAATAACATTATTGTTAAAATCATAATATCTTTTAAACGAAGTTAACAAATCAATGCTGAAAGTTGATAAATCTTTATTTTTCTATATAAATTTTACGATTTTATCTAGCGTTATACATATACACTTTCGGGTCAAAGGGAGGGGTGCATTTCAATACTCAAGTGATGGGGTGACGCTGGGGTTCTGGTAACCTACCCTTTTCGTATAATTAAGATTCTATAAATGCATATAACATTTCAAAATTTGCGTATGTAAAAGTGTGACTTTTTTCCATTTTGGTTTGGTTTGATGAGGTGTGTTGAAAAATGTACTACAAAAGAGACGAAGATGGACAACTTGTGAACAGAAACACAGCAATGAACACCCAAACTTGTGGCTGTGAAAAAAATACCGAGCTTTTTATTCAACAAGTAATGGGATATTTTTTTAACTTATCATATATTTCTGATATTTTCTCCTACCTATTCACAAGTTGCAGAAAAATGTGACATATTCCACGTCCGATAACTAAGGATTTGTATAGTAACTATACAAATCCTTGCTATAAATGGCCATTGTTATATTATAGTTCGTTTCTGTGTGTGTAACATTTTAACGTTGTGTTTCCGTTGTGTCGTTTGTTTTCTCTTATATTTCTGTGTCAATTCACATTACTATAAGACGTGTCACTGTACTTTTCTATCCCAAATTCATGTATTTGGTTTTGATGTTATATTTTTTTATTCTCATCGGATTTTGTATAATGCTTAGTCCGTTTCTGTGTATGTTACATTTTAATGTTGTGTCGTTGTTCTCCTCTTATATCAAATGCGTTTCCCTCAGTTTTAGTTTGTTACCCCAGTTTTGTTTTTTGTCCATAGATTTACGAGTTTTGAACAGCGGTATACTACTGTTGTCTTTATTTATAACCTAGTATCCTAGTATATTGGAAGTCTAAGTCGAGATGACAATATGCTGAAAACATTAATGTTTTGATATATTATTATTTGAAGGTGTTCAAAAAATAAGTGTTCATCTCTGATTTCCGTACTCAAACCTAACGGTAATCCATGTTGTATCAAAGTGTCTTTATAGTATAATCTAAGTGATATAGCAAATTGACAGAGTATTATAGTCAAATATAGTTATAGTATAGAACATTTGCTTCATGATATATCTTTACCCGTAATGATATGGTTATCGTTATCATAAGGCAACTGTGGCGTTCCATAGTTTCCGTCTAGTCGTTTTAGTTTTCAATATAATATAAAAGACATCAATACTAAAATATGATGAAAATAGCTTGCATGTATTTGGCCTTTAGAGACATGTGAGGTCAATAAAAATCAACCTTCGGATCAATTTATATTATTGAATATATCTATTAATATTTTTGATATTGGTGTCGTGTTGTACAACTTGTTAGGCGTGTATAATATATCATATACATATAAAGAAGGTATCTGACTTGAATGTTTATTGTGTAAAACTTTTTTAATCGGAACAAAAAATTCTCGAACGTTGTTCTTTAATGATCTCTGTAAATAGGAGCTGAGTCAGTATATAGAATTCAAATGGATTTAAAATATTTGTACATCCTGTAGCGCTTTTCATATTTTTCCCGTTATGAAAATGATGAATTGGTTGTTCCTTGATTATTCTGAAAATGCAATCACTAGATCATTAAAGGAATAATATGAGACTTTCGAGATAATGAATAACGTCATCTGAATTCAATACTAGAATTAATGTAACTATGATTCCTTCCGAATAAAACAAAAAAAACTATATTATGTAATCTCGCTCCACAAATAAATGCGTGCACTTTTAAGCTTTACTATACATCAGCAAGACTAATTCATCATCACGTAATTACAAAATAATTAAGCATTCTAAAACCTATTTAAAATACGAACATACTCATATTGGGTACGTTTCCAATGATACAACTAAAATTGAGAATGGAAATGGGGAATGTGTCAAAGAGACAACAACCCGACCAAATAAAAAACAACAGCAGAGGGTCACCAACAGGTCTTCAATGTAGCGAGAAATTCCCGCACCCGGAGGCGTCCCTCAGCTGGCCCCTAAACAAATATATACTAGTCCAGTGATAACTGTCAGTTAAAACAACAATATAATGAATGTTACAGATTATAAAGATTAAAAAAGTGTGTTTTATGATCTTGCTAAATAGAATCACTTATATAACCAGAACCAAGCAGGATTGTCATAGTCATTCGCATATCAGCCTATGTGCACATATGTGAACATTCATAATAGTTGTTGTCTACTGCTTTTTTAACTATTTTTTTTCGTAGTCCAGCTGATCATTTCAAATAAATCATACTCCAGGCATTAGATAAGATGATAATTCAATTAGAGTCTAACATATATATTTATTAAATTGTGCCTTTTGGTAGCAGTCTAATCATTATTGTATCACTGTTTATCTGGCGGCTACGAAGGATATAACGTTAATAGGTGTACATTACGAATGACTCCTAACTTAATTTGCAAACTATTGGCACAATTAGGTAATATAAGAGAGCTAGACTTGTCTATTTTAACGGATCATATCTCGTTTTTGTAGAGTTACTTGAAAACCGAAAAAAAAACCTTTCAGAAATGAAGATCTGAAACAATCGATTTTCCAGTGTCGCAAATATGAGAGGATGACCTTATATATCGCGTCGCAGAATTTGACTTCTTAGAACTAAATTTCTCAGACAATTTAATTTGCGTTTAAAGTTGTTCCATTATAAAAACATTGTTTGAATCCGTCATATCTTGACGTGTCAGATTAAAAAAGACTAATCAATATACAGGATTGACCCGAACTGTCTGATGTGATGAAACATCTATCCGAATATATAGTCTTGATTTAGGTTAATTGGGACAAGTATAAAGAGTATTCATACCATTTTTGTAGCTTCATTTGATAGATGTAGACTAGATGATATCTTATAACATAAACGACGTTTTACCTAATGTAGAATTAGAACATGCAAATTTGGTATTATCTATATTAATTCCTACAATGGTATTTTGACTTAAAAAATTTAGATTAACACTAATCCGTAACATACAATCGTAAGATATTCATCATATGAGGGTTTATTTGGTGCACAATTAAAATTGAAAAGAGTTGAAAGTAAGGAGAGAGAATATCTTCAGCCTAAAATGAGTTACTTATATATTACATTTTTGTCGCAAAACAAATGGCTGACTGACAGTTTGATCAGAAAATGGATTCCAGTGTACGAATTTTATGAAGCTGTAGACATATAATGAAGTCATTCAACTAAATTACAAATATCATAGATTTGAATGATGGAAAATATCAATACTGTATGCCATTCATTCCTGGTTCGAGTTAATTCATCATTTCAAAAGTTTATAAGCGAATGCGTATTTTATTGTATTCAGAAATTTGAGAAAACTGAAAACAAATTGTATTCTTCAATTTTTATAATAGATGTACCACATGCAATTTCATATTCTAAATTCAATTAATATCTTTCTTCAATTCTTATACAAACTATTTAGAAACTAAGACTAAGTTTAACTCAAAGTGGGAAATGGTTATTAATGCCACGTTGTTGTCTTGGAACTCTTCCTATATTCAAGTATTCAAACATCCTTGACTTTCAACCTATATGATTCGAAATTTTGTTTGCACTGCGGACACATCCAAAGAAGTAGGTTCGATAAGGGCCTAACATGGCCCCCTTTTCCAGCCGAAATTTCAAATCGTGATTTATTGACCAATATCACAATGAATCATAGCTAATACAATGACTAGATAAGAAATAAGTCTTTTTGTTGAAAATTTACGTTCCTGCGTTTTATTCATGACGTCACAAATAGTACTCATTTTGATTTCCCATGAGAAAACAATGAAAATGGATAAATATCCATTGAATATTTGGACAAGAAACAAAGAGCGCATACGTCGACAAAAAGATCTTTGACAATAATGTTTGTATGAATATTAAGGTTGTCGACAGCTGCGTTCTATGTTTCTAGGTCTTTAATTTGGCTGAAATCCGGCCGATTTTGTCAAATTTCGCTAAAATTGCTTATTTTGACCTAACTGGGATGTACAAATCAACGCTATAGAATAAAACTATGACAGAAATAGTTTTATATAACTTTCTCACATGTCTTAAAATCAACTTAACACATTTTTTATCTTGTAACATTGAACAAAAATGGCCCTTACCGAACATACTTTTTTGTATAGTGTTATAAACGATAGTATTTTTTTCATTTTTAGATTGTGGTAATGAATTATAAAGATGTAAAATGTCAATCAATAGTGAAATTAATATCACAAAAATACTGAAACACATCAAACGAATGGACAATAACTGTCATTTTCTGGATCCTAACTTGGTACAGGCATATTTTAAAGTAGAATTATAGAAAAATATGGTAAACTCTGTGGTTGTTTATTGCACATTGTTCGGGTTGTTGTCTCTTTGACACATTTCCATTGATTACGCATATAATTTCCCACTGGAAATACAACAGCCATCTTACATCTTCAACTCACAATATATCATTTTGTCGAACGAAACAAAAAATTCAACCAAACGCCATAATAATCTAAAATGAAAATTACATGCGTATACATTATATCAATAGAACAACAATGGTAGTAATCTAATAAAATCAGAGTCAATAAACACTCTGAATAAATCGTAAAAGGGAATAACTTACAAATTAGTAATAAACATATATATTAAGTAAAGCCATTCCAATTGATATTTTTTAGTGTTTCTTTCTGTGTTGTGATGTTAAACTATTGTTTCAGCTAAGGTTAATGGTTGATATCTATTAAAACTTTTAACCAGGCTGCATTTGGTTGCACCTGTCCTAAGTCTGGAATCTGATGTCAGTGGTTGTTGTTTGTTGATGTGGTTCATAAGTGTTTCTCGTTTTTTTTCATATAGATTAGATGGTTGGTTTTCCTGTTTTAATGGTACAAATGTACTACACTAGTAATTGTTGGGTCTCTTTATAGCTTGCTGCTCGGCTGGATCCAAGGACTGTGTTGACAACCGTACTTTGGCATATAATGGTTATTTTTTTTACAAATTGTCTCATTGACACAAATACCACATATTCTTATATCTACATACATATAAAACGAGATTTCTCTTATGTTTATGCTATTATCACATTTTCTGACCGGTGTTATAAAAATATTTCACCTCACTAGTGAAAAATCTGTTCTCGGCAAATGATTGGTTGAAATTTAACTGTGACGTCAAATTTTCTTGTTTTCTTCTGAAATTTCTTATTGTGACATCACGAAAAAAGGCGACCATGCCTGATGACGTCCCATCAAAAGTACGCAACTTTCCTCAATTTGTTGGAATTTTGGATCTTTTTTGCTCTTCAACTTTGTACTAGTTTGGCTTTAAAATATTTTGATATGAGCGTCACTGATGAGACTTATGTAGACGAAACGCGCGTCTGGCGTATAAAATTATAATCCTGGTACTTTTGATAACTACTTTGAAAAGGAAGGATAAAAATCATAAGAGAAACAGATTCCACCCCTGTAACTCGTGTATTATGATATTTCTCAACTCTCAACAGTTAAATTTTAATTATTCAAAAAGCTCGGCAAGCCTCGCGCTTTAAATATCAAAATTTAATTGTCTCGAGTAGAGAAATATTGTAATACACTTGTTGCAGTTGTGGAATCTATAGGTAACAATGTCAAATTTTTGAATGTGGTGAGGTTCACGTCACGTGACTGAAAGATGAATAAAATTAATAGAAACGATGTTCCTTTGCTGCATTTCTGGATTATATTTATAAAAGTATGTGAACGCCATGTCCATTATTTCCCTTACTATCTAATCTTTAAAATATTTCATACTACGAGTTTGCTTTAGAATAATCAAATAGTCAAGCTATTTATATCCTCAAAATCAATTGTGTATGATGCTGTCATAGTTTGCAAAGAAAAACCAATTTATACGATGTTGTCACAGTTTCGACAAGTTGATTTGAGATGTTTTCTTACTATATTGCGCAAAATACGTGTACAATATCGTAAGACAGATTCAGTAAAATACGAAGGTGATATTAGTACTTTCAGTTTCTGCATGTTTTCGATTGTATGGGTTAATCTAAATTTGTTCATACATAATAGTATTTGAACGTTGGTTGTGTAAGCCAATTCTGTATCATTTGCGTTTCTCTGTTTTGAGATAAATGGTTATTACACACAAGGACCATGCATTACTTCTAATCTCTTGTAGTGTATGAATTTTCATAAATCTGCCCTTCCTCTTTTTCTTTTTTGTATTGATTTAATTGTATGTAGTATTCGGTAAACCCTTTTTTAACATATTGAGTATATACACAGCTATGGGCAGATATAAGATTAAAATCTTTGTCAATGTAGCTGATTGCGATGAATCCAATAAGTGAGATAGAACTTCCGAAGACAGCTATTAACAATGCTTCTTGTTTTGCCGTCAATCACTTCCTGAATCGACTTAATCAAACATCTGGCATGTATATTAAATTCCTGCTGGTTATTAGCACAATAATGTAGCACTTTAACAACTTAATGTGCTGAATTACTATTGAATTTGTATTGTACAAAATATAAGATCTTTTGGTGGTGATAATGACCAAATCTGTAAATATTGCTGTAGAAAAAAGATAGTACAGTGATACAAAAATTAAAAAGAATTAGATGGAAAATATTTTATTATATAAAAGCAACGAATAAATAGACATACTTGACGTCATGGGCTTGAGTTCAACTGACGTCATTTAATCATGGTTTCTTTGTACACTTCAGCATAGGTAGACAACAATGACTGCCATCGCTTTTCAGTGCGTTTGTTTTTATGCTATTGAAATTTGTAACTACCAAACAACTCAAAAATATCATGAAGTAAATTCCATCTTTAAGCTTAGTCATATTTATCTTTTTTATTTCATTTTCATAGCTTTCTTCAAAATTGATTTAAACATGATATAAATCATCTGACCGAATTATACTATACCCACCCTTCGTCAATTTTTAAAGAACCGAATGTTGCAAAACACTTGTCCTACCTCCATGACAAATATGTTGTTGCCCCCGCAGATAAAGCCCCAAACAACACCGTTTTTGTGTGTAAATATCAGTACATAAACTGCTTGATAAATGAATTAGGTGTTGACAATGCAATTGGAAACTCAACATATACCTTCACGACACTTACCAAAGAAGATTTTCCTATCATAATTTCCTTGAAAGAGGATTGCTGCTCACAAGGAAGCTTTTAAACCAAGAGTTCCAAATGATGAAGTTGAAATCAACCCTTCGTAACTTTTATGGAGGCCATCACGAGTTGGTTGACCGTTATGGAATAACCGTTTAACAGATGATATCGAATATGTTCCGTATGTCGTAACTACAATATCCTTCATTTTTCACGAATGTGACCTACCGAATTAGACTATTAACCAGATTTGTAATAACATAAGTAACACGACGAGTGCCACATGTGGAGCAGGATCTACTTACCCTTTCAGAACACCTGAGACCACAATCAG
Organism: Mytilus edulis; assembly: GCA_019925275.1. Classification (NCBI taxonomy): domain Eukaryota; kingdom Metazoa; phylum Mollusca; class Bivalvia; order Mytilida; family Mytilidae; genus Mytilus; species Mytilus edulis. The sequence goes on along the minus strand of CM034351.1, from coordinate 86,027,183 downwards.
TTTTTGGTGGGGTTCGTGTTGCTTAGTCTTTAGTTTTCTGTGTTGTGTCTTCTGTACTATTATTTGTCTGTTTGTCTTTCTATTTGTAGCCATGGCGTTGTCAGAATATTTTCAATCTATGAGTTTGACTGTCACTCTGGTGCCTTTTGTCCCTCTTCTATGCTATAAACTTCCGTGAAAATATACTTGTTCTTCGTCTATATATCTGATAATTTATTTACTATATAATAATATAGGGTTATTGCATGAATATTGGGGAATATTGTCCCGCGTAGAATTTTATATTACACGAGCTTGCGATTTAATATTTGAGAGTAAAGATTGGTTTAAACTAAGATTTTGTCGTTGATGACCTCATGAATTTTGAAGATTTATTGCATTAGTGCAATATTTGAATTTATTGCACGCTAACTTTTGGTTACTTTCTGTGGGAAATATTATATTGCTATACAATAGAAATGCTTCTTTTCTTTCAGGATGGACTCTTTCCAAAATTTGGCATATATATATTATATTTCCGTTGGTTATTAGTACAACCAATCTCAATGTGCCGTATAAAACATTTAATGAACGACTATAAATATGTATTGAAACAATATATCTCAAACTATATAGTAGTTTCAGTAATGGCAAAATGTTTAGAGATATGTTATACAAACACTGTTAAATAAAAAAAGAATGCCCGACTTAGTCTATGACTTACAAAATGTAGAACATTTATACACAAATACAAAGAAACATATAATAGTTCCAGAAAGAGTTAATGGAAATATACACGTCAAAAATAAAAGTTCAAATGACGGTCACTTCAGTTTTTGTTGGTAGTTACTTATTAGTAGAACCATATTTGAATGATACATTCAAAATTCATTCTTTGACTAGCGATATTACAGTACGGCATGTGTTTTGTAAAAATTGTAAAAATACTCTTCACTCTTTATCAATTTCATGAATTAACTATTGCAGCATTAGTTTCTGTAATAATTGGTATAACGTATGCTAGTTTCATGTTTGGTTTTTAAACTTCATTTTGAAATTGTATGGGGTCACATGTTAGTTTAATATTCTATGTGGTAATAGTGCGACGTCAACATTTTAGTTATTTTTGTTAAGGGTGTACTTATGTACTTGTTTGGCTTTACACCTATTTTGATTTGAGCGTCACTGATGAGTCTTATGTAGACGAAACGCGCGTCTGGCGTATTAAACTATAATCCTGGTACCTTTGATAACTTTTATGTGAGTTTCGATTTGTTGTCTAGAATTTGGGATTGATATTATAAATCAGATGGTTAGTTAAGGAATAAATAAGCTACAAGTATTGATAGGTTATGGAACTCCTTTTTTTCGATATTTAAAAAAAAAGCATGAAAAATTTATCTTATATTTAGTATTGGCATTATTTGTGTCTTCAAATTAAGAAAATAAGTCTCGAACTTGCTTAATTTGGTAAATGACCTTTTATGGTATTAAAGAAAAGTGGTATAATGAGGCAAAATATTTTACACTACATCGATGACAAAATCCAAAGGAGTCGAGTATTTGACCTCGTACATTCTTAAATCATAAAATTTACTACATTGCAATTTAAATTAGACAGTTGTTCACATCTTCTATATAAATAAATATGAAATTATTGGAAGAAGTTCACAAGACAAAAAAAAAAGTATCTTTTGAAAATTTGTCAATTCATATGGTGAAAAAAGAATTTTCAAATTACAATTTAGGTCGTTTCTGTGTGTGTTTCATTTTAATGTTGTGTTTCTGTTGTGTCGTTGTTCTCCTCTTATATTTGATGCGTTTCCCTCAGTTTTAGTTTGTAACCCGGATTTGTTTTTTTTCTCTCAATCGATTCATGAGTTTCGAACAGCGTATACCAATGTTGCCTTTATTTAGTTATTTTTTAGCGTCCCTGTCGACATCATTTGGTAATCAAATGTTTAAAATTCATGCAAATATTAAATGCATTCGTATTTATATTACGATTTGGGCATTTAATGAGTGCAGACAGAAGGAAAATTAATCTCATTGTTACATTGTATATATAGAAATGTAGGAACTTTTAATTCATATCTTTCAATACTAAAATAAACTAACCAAGTTCATCTACCAGGCATATTATCCGGCTCTTAGAAAGAAGACAAAAAACAAGCATGATAAAGCATTTTAACCTTTGGAAATTAACTGTGTCTATTGAATACAGTAAAATTGATGATACGTTTTATACACCAAGAGATAGATGGTACGACAGCTAACCATAAACATAATAACAAATAAATACATTTCACGTCAGTTTTTTAAGTGGAAATAATGACTATATCAATTTTCCCGTTTTGTAAATTATCTCTGTCAATCCAATTATATATGACCAAATAAAAGAAAACTATGTTTTGGCTTTAGACACGCATTTAGTTACAGAAAATTGTAGTTTGATTATATCTAAAGACATTTCATCTTTCTGTAATGCTGTCATGTCATTTCATACATTACTAAGTATGGAGGATTTACAATAGACTAGAAAATAAAGGAAAAGATATATAACGTAAGAGGTGGTATGGAAATAAAAAATGTACAAAGTATTGATGCAGAGACAACATTGACAAAGATAATTTTTAAATAGTTAAATATAAATTAAAGGCAAAGTAGTATAAGTTATCAAAGGTACCAGATTATAATTTAGTACGCCAGACGCGCGTTTCGTCTACAAAGACTCATAACGTGTTCAAACTCATAAATCCATGGACAAAAACAAAATCTGGGTTAACAAACTAAACTGAGGGAAAGACATAAATATAAGAGAGAAAAAAACAAAAAACACCAATGTAACTAAACACACAGAAACGGACCAAGCATCAGACAAAATCCCACAGAAATAAACAATATTAACATCAAAACCAAATACATGAATTTGGATAGACAAGTACCGTGACACTCATCTAAAAATAAGATAAACAAACGACGCAACGTTAAATTGTAACAACACAAGAAACGATACTATAATATAACAATGGGCATATTCCTGACTTGGTACAGGACATTTTTAAAGGAAAACATGGTGGGTTGAACCTGTTTTGTTTGCATGCCAACCTCGCACTTAATGGCAATGTTAAAATATAACATAGAATGACAACATAATATACAGGACTATATACAATAAATAGGAAAACGTATTAGACAAAGAAACACTGATAAATTGATATACAAAAAGCATTAGGTTTTTAAATTTAATACGCCAAAAACGCGCCTCGTCACACATAGACTCACCAGTGACGTCCAGATATAAAAACGAAAGCGAAATAAATGTACAAAGTTTGTACAGCACTGAAGTTCAAAAGTTGAAAAAGGTTTGTCAAATACGGTCTAGTTTTTATGCTTGGGATAAGAACATCTTATTATTTAGAACAATTAATGCTATTGCAAACAGTAAATTTTATCAAATGAATAAAGAAGATATCATATAAGAAATCAAGTATTAACTCATTACATAAAACAAACACGAATACATAATGAATGACCAACACAGAATAGACACACCCTATTCAGTCCAGGCCTCACGCAGTAAATTAATGTAAAATGACGTCACTACTTGGTGAAAAGGCATTAAAATATTACGTACACTTGATGGTGAAAAGGCATTAAAAAATTAGGCACCATTTGAACAAATGAAAAACATAATCTCAAATGTAAGATAAATTAGGATTGATTAAAGATTAAATAGAACTTACTGTATTGCATTTAAAAACAATGTTCATATGCAATATTATTTAAAGCAATAACTATAATATACAATGTTCATTTGTTATGAATCCAACTTCAAACGTAAATTATCGTACAATTATGTTGACCAAATTAATCTAAAATATAAACTTTAGTGTAAATACTAGTATCTGAAATCAAAGAACGCACATTTAAAGTTTTACATAAATTGAACACTTACGGATTTAGAGTCTTTACAGAACGTATTTCAATGAACATTTAAAAATTATTATGTAAATACACAAGTGCGCTCTGCCAAAACATTAATTTGACTTTGACTTACGTTTTAGTGACAGAATGATTTTTAAAATGACAATTTTACAAAAAATTAATAAACCCATAAAAAAACCGATTGGATTTTAAACATTTAATGTAGATATTGAATTGAAAGATCACATTTTAAACAATATGAAATCCAATGATGTTTCATTTACTTAAATACGCGATAAATTTATCAAAGATACTATGAATATCGGGCTCATTATTTTGTACACATGCTTTTAGTTTTCGGTTGTTGGTAAAAAATAATGTATGGGTATTTTTGGGGTTTTACTTTGTGAAAGTTGTTCCGGATATTTTCGAGCCGAATGTCCTTCTTAAAATCCCTGTAATATTTTGATTTATTTCAATCCTCTTAGTTGACTCCAACAAATAGATAGATTATATTGATTTATGTACAACACTTATCGTGAGCGTTTGTTTTTGCTATGTTTAAAAAAATTATTTGACCTCTGTTAGAATATTTTGTTTAATTTATGAGTGGTTATTCCATGATTTATTAACATTTTAAATAAAAAATAAATCATAAGCAAATCTATCCTGTAATGGCATACTACCAAAATGAAAGAATTATTTGGATGATTCTCCAGTACGGTTTACTTTGATATGATCTAAATGTAGAATAAGTAAAAGTTCACGATACAATATGCACTTTACGTATTCAGGCTCGGATGAAAGACTAACGCAAGATGTCCCGTCTAACCATTTCGGTATTCGAAGTCTTTGAATCACTGTAATATAAGAGAAAAACAAAGGATACGGGTATCAATCATTGACACACAATCAGCACATGCACTGCAAAAACACACAAATAAACGATGCAATTATATCATTTTCTGTATTTTGCCCTATGGTATAAATAAAATATTATTTTTACTGACGATTTACAAAAATACAATTTTTCAAGGCCATGGGATAGCTTGTGTATACAAAGATGGCTATATTTTTATTTCACAGTAGATCCCTTGCTTTGAACGATGTTTAAATTAAAAGGCACGTCCGTTAAGAATGAAAATGTTAAACTCAATGCCTCTTGTGGAAGGTTAATCCTTACCATCAGACAAATTTCATCATCATTAACGTTATCTCGTTACGACAACAATGGTATTATTTTGTTCCACATCGATATCAATTCCTGTAAATCTCAATTACTTGATATACAAAGCTTATAATAAAACAAAAGCAAAACAATAAGTTATCGGTCTTCTAACAATTCTGTGATATGATTTGCTATAAAATCAGAAATTGTTTTCATTACATGTTTTCGTTACAGCTTTTGTACTGTTATCACTACTTGAAATAATGAAATTAACGGTATCAATTTCACAATTACTGTCTAAATCTTTGAATACGGACGACCTTGTTTGCATACGTTTTTATTGAGAAATAAGGATAACTTTACTGTACTGTAATACTAGCCATCCGTAATAATTTGTATCATATGAATTCTGATTTGACAGCAGTTACTTGTATTAAAGAATGAAATTTTAATAAATAAACAAGTGTTGTTTGCACAACAGTCTTCAGTTGCTTATCTTCTAATTATAAAATATGTCATTCAATCTTAAAAGTGTTTTCCATCAGTACTTCACATTGTGTTTATTGGCGGATCTAGAACTATTCATATCTCATAGGGGGCGCTGACAGACCTGAGGGGGTGGCGCTCCCATCATGCTTCGGTGATTCCCTATATATTATTAGCCAAAGTTTTTCCACTAAAGAGGGGACCGGGCCCCCAGGCCCCCTTGATCCGCCTTAGCTGTTGTATCTATTTGTGTTGTCCTCGCGTTTATATTTTTGTTTTCTTGTATAACTTTATTTATTATGATTGATAATCATTTCTTGCTGTATTTATTTCCTCTGACCTTGGTTGTTTATTACGCATATATTGCTATTGATTTGTGACATCTGTTTTTTGTGGTCTTGACTAGCATGATTCATGATTCTTTTGGAATTGTAAGGTTTTGAAGTCTGACATTGATACTGAAATAATTTTTATCATGAATGGAGTGCAAAAGGACATCGTTCGTAAAATGGAAATAAACATCCATTGCCATGTAGCCTACGTCCATGTCTTCAATATCTTGTTTAGTGACAGTTTACATTTACCAATAAATTGTCGCAATAGTGTTTCTACAAGCAACATCCATTGTCTGTCCTGATACTAGAAGTTGAAACGTAATAGCCATAATGGAACGGATCTTTCATCCTGACAATAATTAGAATATTAGTCAGTACGTATGTCTACTACGATAACACGGAGGATGAACCTATAATGATTTTTAATTAGGACTGTTATAGTCCTTAAGTGACTCTTTCTAAATAAATCGCTATACGATTTTGTAGGGATATCTTTGATAATTACTTTGAACAATTTCATGATGTCGCAAGTGTCAGGTATCATACTTAATTACACCGTTAGCTTATGCTATTAGGCTTTCCATTCCTCTTAGTACCTAGCAATAATATAAATTCATGTTGAAATGAAGACGGACAATTTAATCTGAAGCTTTAATAATTATAACATTCCCATAATTATATCAGGAGCACACATTATATTACACGCATTTCTTTTTTTTTCTTTTTATTAAATATTGAGAAATGTACTACCATAAGGAGTTTTAGTGCATACGTATAATGGAATAAGTAGTTTTAAAAATCGAGTCTTAATCTTTAAATATGTAAGCACACTTTTTATAGACAATTAGTGTGACCAGGAAAATCTAAAGAATCTGAGACAATATATCAAAACATTTAAAATTTCAACATTTGTTTGATTGATTCACATTTAAAAAAAGATTTTTTTTAATTGATTTGTAATTGATATCTATACAAAATTGATTAGATCCACGGGGTTGCTGTTATATCAAGGCGTTTCAATATATAGACAGCATCGATTAAAGAATCAAAATCGCATAGAATTTTTATTAAATATGTCCATGCCTGGAACGGAATACTAGTAACTTCTTAATAATTTTGGTTCATACATATGAACGTATAACTGATCACCTGAATATGCCTTTGCAGAAAAAATATATTAATAGAAATGCGTAATTTTGAAACACATTCGTTTTTTTTTTGTGTACTGTAAGATAAAGACTTCACAAAGTAAATGATGCTTAGTGTAACATTATTTTGCAAAAGAAAATCTAAATGCTCAAGATATTTTAGATGGACTTTACTAATGTGTTACCAGCTGTATTTTACTCTCACTTTCCAAAATAAAGCTTAATTTTACCAACTGTTTAATTCCTAAACATACATTCCAGATCCTTTGTTCTACCAGGAGTGATCTGACCCGGATCATCCTTACCAGATCACCCCAGCTTGAGTTTCTGTGGTTAGCATGCTTTCCTTTGTTTTGAAACATTTTTGAGGGAATGACTTATCTACAATAAAACTAAAATTATTTACTGAGAAAAGACAAACTTTCAAAATTTATGTAGAAAAAATCCATTGTCTATGCTAGGATTCAAACTCTAGACCTTTAGCATACTAACCTACGACACATACCCCTACATCAGGACGACTGGATACCAACTCTCGGTAATTTAACATATCTAAAGGGAGCAAGATATTTTCATAAGTGGGCGAGTTGGCAGACTTTTTTTCAGTGGGATTTTAACCCTTTTCATGAATAAGGCGAGTTATCAGACTGATTGTTCAATGGGATTTTACCCTTTTTCATAAGTGGGACGAGTTGATAAACAAGAGTGGGGCAATTTTTTAGAAAGTGGCGATTTAGTGTGGGTCAATTGGACAGTGGGGCGAGTTGACATGGATTCATATTAAAACATTGTGTTCGGGGGTCATAAAGGGTATATATTATATAGTAAAATATAAAGTATATTATAATGGTTTTGTGGCGTTCTAAACTAAATTTTGTAAATTGTAAATGGTTCTTCGTCTCATCTCAAACAGCTGGGATGTAAAATAGTTAGTTTAAACATATTTATTTTAAACAAGTTTTCCCTTTTGGACTTGGTGTGTCAGTGTTAGATCACACTCTGGCATCCGGCTTCTGGAGTGATTTTACAGTGACACACCAAGTCCGAATGGGAAAACTATTACATGCACCCTAGACGAAGGTCAATGACTGTGGAACTGTTTATTGAGTAGCAAACGTTATGCAATCTCTTTTCTACATAATGATAGCTTACTAACTGAAGGTAAATTATAACCAAAACTACCAGGCTTGTATATGAGTATTACAGTCGCGCGTTTTGTTCACATAGTATTCTGCGGTGGAGTTCGAATCAAAAGATTCGGGAGGTTTGCCATAAAGCGAAGTTGAAGAATATTGAAAGCTCACCTATACCTTACGATAGAACAACTTATGAGTTTTAAATGATTTTAATATTATAAACAGCATATGTACAGCATATGACCTTGTCTGTGCGATTCCAGTGTGGGGGATACCTACGATGACGGTGTTCACAGACAGTGGAAATGACACGGTGGCTTTATAAATCATTTAGGAAAATGAATAAATACAGGGACTAATATTTCTGACAATTGACGAAGGATCATGTTGTTGAGCATTAGGAATAACATTACATTAGTGTTAAATGTCCTATACTTAAAACATATGTGACTTCTCAGAAATTCAATGCATGCAGACTATTTTTTTTAACACTTCAAGGGAATATTTGGCGATTGATCGCAAAAACTATCAAACTGATCATTTAAGTGATTAAATACAAATACATTTGGGGAAACCCCTATTTGCAAGAGTACTTGAAAGATATACTGCAATAGAAGAAAAAGCTGAAACATGAGGGAACGAATATTCAACTCGTTTTTTGTTCTCCCTAGATCTCACATTCCTACACTTCTCGACATATACGAATGTCAGTACTTCACAATACCGTGTGAAACTTATCTAAAATATAAAAAAAAAACATAATTTACGCTCCTGGTCTGACTTTTTGGATTACAAGTATATGGTTTATTCTTTCTTTCAAGTAAACAAAAGGTTCATATATCTTTCTAACACCAAACGTTGGATGCATATACATCTAACATTTTAAAATGATGACATTTTCATAATTTACGTTTTCAAAAGATAGAATATATTAAACAACAAGAGGGTCAATTAACGATACGGTTTTGTGTTTGATTCTTTTAAGATGCATGCGTTTAAAGACAATAGATTTGCTTAAAAGATGTTCATGCATTTTTTTAATGAAATAAATCGGCGGAAATGAATTTTGGACTGTTAAAAAAATTATACATGTAATTTACATGACAAAATTCCACTATGTTAAATTAAATATGTACTTGAGTGTTTAGAGAATTAAAAACAAATGAAGGTTATCACAATATGATAAAGATGGGGAACTAACATTATTATAAAACAGAAATACCAATTATAACTTACACAATTCGTAATACATCATGTGGAAACAAGATCAATGCCAACAAACGAGATGTTGTGAGGAAATAATACAAAACAGATTAGACAGTTGTGATAAACTGTATTTTGCTGTTACATTTATATTACTATTTAAGTCAACAACGAAAAAGAAAACTACTGCCTTATAAACAAACCAACGATCCAATTTTTTTTGAAAATGATGGAAGTAACTAGTAGGGAAATACAGAATTTGCTATAACTAGACCATTTTCAAATTACTGACTTTTGACTACGGATTATATACGACAGGTTCCTTTGATTTGGTTAGACATCCTAGTACTCGTGGTAATTTGACGGGCATGTTTTACTGTCTTTCGATTATATGTCGTGTATAGAAAACTTAAAACAGGCAACGTTTTCCCTAACTTGAACCGTTTGCACTCTTGATTTTACTTCTTTAAGTTGCACTTACTTGATCAAGTACCAATTTGTCCTACCGCAGAAATCGAAACCTGTCGAGAAAGTATAAACTCTGGGGTCAAATGTCGGTATTATGATAATAGACTTTTGAAGACGCTGTTATCAGTTTTAATAATTACTAGTATATACAAAACTTGACTTAATCTTATTTAGATCTTAAAGATATTACGCTTTATTCGTGTGTAACATAAGTGCTTAACATCTATATTGTTTGTTAATGTTTCTTTTACTTGTCCAATAATTGACCTTCATTTGAATGCACCGGTAATAAAAACAGCAAGAAACTTTGAAGAGAATAGTATTTATCATACTCGTTGGAAAACAAAATAATAAAGTAGATTATACTATCCATTTAAGACCTCCTACATACTTGAACTATGAAAATATTTAAAGATCAGATTTTAATGCCTTTACTACACCGACAAAGGAAGAACCACTTGGTTTACCCATTTCATTAACGTAACTAATGCATACAATAACGCGTTTACAAGAGGATATCGAATTGAAAACTAAGATGATTTATGAACATTCTTAAACTAAAGTTTAATTTTTAACGAAGTCGTTTTATCTGTACTTTTATTCATGCAATGCATCACGACTTTCTTATACGTTCAGGTATTTCACATCCATTTTTTTATGGAAATATTCTTTATAAAGCACAAAAATGTCAGTATTCACCTCAGAAGCTAACAAAACCTGTAAATAGACGTATTAAGAAGGGATATAGTTACGATACTGTTGTCAGGTCATTTAATATTGCATTTTTTGGCGTTAATATTGATTCACTGATAGTCTTTGCATCGGAACTAGACACATTTATTTGAAAACCAGTTGTTGGCATGACACGGGTTATGTTCTTCTCATATATGTTATGATGGTATGATACTTAACCCCTAACGGGAAGGATTGTGCCTCATATTCATATGATGAAGACATAATCTTTCAATCAGTTTAATTGAGTCTGGAGCTGGCATGTCAGTTAACTGTTGGTAGTCTGTTGTTATTTATGTATTATTGTCATTTTGTTTATTTTCTTTGGTTACATCTTCTGACATCAGATTCGGACGACTCTTGAACTGAATTTTAATGTGCGCATTGTTATGCGTTTACTTTTCTACATTGGCTAGAGGTATAGGGGTAGGGTTGAGATCTCATAAACATGTTTAACATCGCCGCATTTTTGCGACTGTCCCAAGTCAGGAACCCCTGGCTTTTGTTAGTCTTCTATAATTTTTAATTCTAGTTTCTTGTGTACAATTAGGAGTTAAGTATGGCGTTCATTATCACTGAACTAGTAAATATATATTTGTTTAGGGGCCAGCTGATGGACGCCTCCGGGTGCGGGAATTTCTCGCTGCATTGAAGACCCGTTGGTTACCTTCTGCTGTTGTATGTTCTATGGTCGGGTTGTTGTCTCTTTGACACATTCCCCATTTCCATTCTCAATTTTATTTGTTCGTATATTTTCACTTGATACTGGACATTAAACCTTTTTTTTTGTTTGCTAGCCAAACCTCCTGCTTCAAAGGCAATGCTTAACAAATATCGTTAAAATGTCAAAACTTAGTGACAGAAATACAGTACAAACAACGCAAGAAAACAATTGCGATAAGAGGAGTATAAGTTTACAGCAACGTCCGGTTAGAATGAAAACATTAAATCCGATGGTTGTGTAGAAGGTTTGTATTACCGTCAGACGCACCGTATTTCATCATCATTAACGTTATCATGTATTATCAACAATGGTATTATTTTTTCAAACATTGACATCAATTCCTGTAAATCACAATTACTCGTCCTACCAAGTAGATAATATAACAAAATCAAAACAATAGGACATCGGCCTCCGTAAAATCCCGTTATGTGATTTGCTACCTTATCACAATGTTTTTTTATTACATCTTCTACACAGCTATTACTATTTGCAGTAATAACATTACCGGTACTTTGCGGAAGACATTTTGTCTAAAGGTTTTGAGAAATCAAAATAACTGTACTGTTAAAACAACTACGGATGACAACTGTTGATTTTAACATTGTTAACAAATTAAAGACTATTTAATAAATACAGACGTGTAGTTCGTAGTTTACACAGATATCGAAATCAAAAGTTTCCGTTTGTTAAAATGTTTTTTTTCTTTTTTTTCATCTTCGAAAATCCGATCCCATCTTCTCTTCCTCTTTATCTGAAAAATAACTAGATGTGTGCAATGTTTTTTAAAGTCGCCTCTGACATTGTCGAAATTATGCTTTTATGCTGATTATTAGCCGGGTTGTTAAGATAAACGGAAAGCCCCTTTACAATTGTTTTTCATTTCTAAACTTTTTCTATACATTGGTTTACGCATTGTAACGATTTCTTGTTTTGTTTATTTAGCTTGACCTTGTTTTTGTTTACGCATTTATTGATATTGCCTAATGACGTCTGGGGTATGCCAGTCAGCTTCTTTTGGGAGTTTATGTTTTTGAAGGTTGACATTGATACTGAAGCTTATTTTATTCATAAAGGGAGTATTAAAGGTCAGCGTTCGTACATTGATATAAAAGTAAACAATTTTCTATTGACTAATCACGATCGTCAATATCTTTTACCCGATGACAGTTGACTTTAACCACCAACTAGTCACAATAATGTCTCTAAAATGAATATCCATTGTTCACCTTGTCTCTAGAACTTGGCCAATTATGGGCATAATACATCGGACCTGTCACTCTGATAATAATTAGAAGACTAGTTAGTCCGTATATCTACTACCTTGACACCTATGATAAACCGATAATGACCGTTATAGTCCTAATATATCTTTATTTCGCTGAATCGGCTTTGTATGGATGGATTTGGTAATTATTCTGAACAATTTAATGATTTCACAAAATCAAGTATGATACTTAACCATTATATCAAGCCATTAGGTTTCTTTCTACCTTAGCATTTGATAGATGTTTACACCTTCAAAGATAATGGACGAAGAAAAACTAAAGTTATATGTAATGCATATCTATATAAAATTGAAAAGACCCAAAGGTACGCTGTTATGTCAGCGAGGATAGGATTAAAACAGATAAGAATTGTATTTCACGGTATTCCCAATTTAACTTCAATTAACTTCTAGAGAATTTCAGTTTAAAAAAACCTATCAATAGTTTCCAACCTTTAATTTTGCCTTTGCCATGAAATAAACAAGATTAAATAAAAATGTGCATTTTTCAAACGCATCTTTTGTTTGCTTTTGTAAGAGTCATTTAGCCTAACATCACAATGTAAACTGGTCCTTTTATTACATGATGTTGGAATACAATGCTAAAAAAACAAAGATTTTTAAGCTAATGAGGTACAAATGTAGCTGTATATTATTTGTACAGCTGTCGATTTGATGTTTCATCTCGACATTTTTGATTTTAGTGCGTGACACGATCAATAATAATACTTATATTGAAAATAAAATACCCTTTACAAGTCTCACTTCTGAAAAAAAATGAAATGTTCCTATATCAATCGAATATCAAATTGAGGAAGCAATATAAATATCTTTATTTTTTAATGTAAAGTTGATAATATTGTCATAATTGACGCCTTTCCGATATAACAATTGTATAAAACGAATGTCACAGTGAAGATGTGTCTGTGGGCTTGTTTTTTTCCAGGTCAACCATGTGAAAAATAAGATTGTAAACATGTATCTGCAACTATTTTTAATTGTTCAAAAATACTTTCTCTTTTTAATTTACAATATCGTCATACATGTGACATACCCAACTAAAAACAGTATAACTACAGTTATATTCATATGCATGCTGACCCGATTCCAAAAACCCCTAAATTTCTGGGTTTTCACCGTATCTAAAAATAGATTACTCGATAAAACAATTCAGAGATCAAAGAGAATCATGATAGAATCTTTCCTGATTATTGGAAAAGTGAACAGTGATTTGAATGATACATGTATATATTTAAATACATTTAAGCTTTGTTATTCGTGTATGAGATACATAGTATTGATATGTAAACAAACAAAATTTAGCTCGAAAAGGGTTAACATAATCAAACCCGTTATTTATGTTATGTTATACTGTTATAATAGTAATTTCTTGCAAATATATTTTTTTATAATGATATTTTTATTACTATATTGTGTCTTTGAAAAAAAGAAGTTAACCGTGCATTTAACCTTGTGTATATACAAACATGTAAATAATGTAATAAGACATGTTGTTCTAATAATAGTGTCATTAACATGTACTATTAAGTGGGTTATGACACTAATTATGAGAACCAGAATTGTACAGCTATATTTAATGTATAAAATTGAATATTCCTTAGGTAAAAACAATGAGTGACAATATACATCTTATATCCTTAAACTGTCAAGGTTTAGGACAGAAAGAGAAAAGAGAGAGATTATATTTATGGAATAAACATCAAAAATGTAATATATTATTTATACAAGAATCCCATCTAATAGAGAAAAATGAACATATTATTAATAGTGAAGTAAAAGGTAAATTTTTTCATAGCTATGGAAGTTCCCAATCAAGAGGCGTTTCAATAATGATTAAAGACAGTTTAAATTATAAACTAATAAATGAAGTTAAAGATAATGATGGCAGAATTATTTTGCTCAACATTGAAGTTAACGATAACATTTTTACCTTAATAAATGTATATGCCCCAAACATTCATACTAACAGAAATAAATTTTTCAAAAAGGTAAATAACATCATAGAAAATAATCGATTAGGTATTTTAATTTTAGGAGGGGACATGAATGAAACCCTATTAAAAATAGATAGGAAATCAAATAGCTCTCATAAATACTATAAACCAGTAAATAGCCTTAAACAGCTCATTAAAAAAACACAAATTAATAGATATATGGAGGGAAATAAATCCAAACAAAATTCAATTTACATGGAGAAGGAAAAACAATACGAATATAACAAGCAGAATAGATTTCTTTTTGATCAGTCCAGATATAAGGCCACATGTAATCAATTCTGATATAAGACCTGCTATGATATCATACACTGATCACCAAGCCATTTCGTTAAAAATAAGACAAAATCACCATAGCAGAGGAAGAGGTTTCTTTAAAATAAATAATAGTATTTTAATAGATGATAATTATAAAAACCATATAAACAATCTTATTCTAAAATATAAAGAAAAGGCACTTACCAGAGATTCAAGAGATATATGGGATATCTTCAAATCTGAAGTAAGGGACATAACTGTTATGTATTGTAAATACAAGTCATCTGAAAAGAAAAATAAAATAAAAGAATTAGAAATGAACTTACAAAGATTAAATAATAAAATTAATCCTTCAAAAGAAACTAAAGATGAAATAGAAAAAATTGAAAAAAATCTCGAAAATCTTTATAAAGATGAAGTTAAAGGTGCACAAGTAAGATCTCGAGTCAAATGGTTAGAAGAAGGGGAAAAAAACACAAAATTCTTTTTAGGTTTAGAAAAATCAAGACAAACAAAAAAAAAATATTTCGGCATTGAAAGATAAGCAAGACAAAATTATAACAGAACCATCAGAAATTTTAAATTTAGAAAAATGTTACTATGAAAATTTATATAAAAGTACAAATCCAGATGTTAATAATATTAAGCAATATGTTGAAGAAACAAAAATAGATCATAAATTAAGTGATGACGAGAAAAGCTCTCTAGGCGGCCGCATCTCAATAGAAGAATGCACAGAAGCCATTTTTAATATGAAACTAAACAAATCACCAGGTATAGATGGTCTAAGTGTTGAATTCTATCGCACATTCTGGGATAATATAAAAGAACTAGCTGTAGAAGTTTTCAATAGGTGTTACGAGAAAGAAGAATTAACAACATTACAAAAAATAGGAATAGTATCTTTATTGTACAAAAAAAATGACCCGCTATCCCTAGACAATTATAGACCTATAACTTTACTAAATGTAGACACCAAATTAATAGCCTATACTTTAGCCCAACGGTTAAAACCTGTTTTATCAAAAATAATAAATAGTGATCAGAATGGATATGTAAAAAATAGGTACATTGGCTTTAATATCCGACAGATTCAAGATATCATAGACTACTCTGAAACTTTTAATATAGATGGTGCTTTGTTATTTATAGATTTTTCAAAAGCTTTTGACTCGTTAGAATGGTCATTTATGTATGAAGCTCTTTTAAAATTTGGTCTCCCGCAGTCGTTTATTAAATGGGTTAAAACTTTATATAATGGTGTCAAAGGTTGTATGCTAAATAATGGGTGGATTTCTGAAACCTATAGCATTTTTCGTGGTATTAGACAAGGGTGTCCCTTGAGTTCGATAATTTTTGTTATAGCTGTAGAGATTCTGGCATGTAGAATAAGACAAGATACAGGTATTAAAGGATTTCAAATCAAACTTGATTCTAAAACACATAGTCTTAAAATATCACAACTTGCAGATGATACTACTCTCTTTCTTAAATCAAAGCAAGAAATAAGCCTGGCATTAAATTTAATTGAAGAATTTGGAACTCTTTCTGGTCTAAAACTTAATAAGTCAAAAACTGAAGGAATATGGCTAGGTAAATTAAAACATTCTAAAGATAAATATGAAAACATTAGTTGGAATAAAAGCCCCATTAAAAGTTTAGGTGTATATTTTGGAACTAATAAAATTGAATGCCATAAATTAAACACAGAAAATATTTTGAGGAAGTCAGAAAAAGCAATTTCAAATTGGAAGAAAAGAAAGCTTACAATGATTGGACGAATAACAGTAATAAAAACATTAATTATACCAAACGTAACCTTTTTAGCATCAGTAACTAATTTATCGAGAGACTTTCTAACACAATTTAAAAAATTCATATTTAACTATATATGGCAAAACAAAAATGAGAAAATCAAGAGATCTACTCTATGTAATGATTATCAGGATGGAGGTTTAAAAATGATTGATATAGATAGTTATATAACATCAATCTATATATCTTGGGTTAAAAGGTTAACAACAGAAGAATTTTCAAATTGGAAGGTTATACCCTTATATTACTTTAAACTTTGCTCTATTTAACATGAACCCTGAAAATATATATGACATACCAAATTTAAAAAAAATTATGCCAGAATTTTATTTTGAAATTTTAAAAAGTTGGTATAAAGTACATAATAGTTCAAAGATAAGCAAGGGGTTTAAATTTCAAATGTATAAGACAGCAATTTATTTGGGGTAATCAATCAATTAAATTAAATGGTAAAAGTCTTGTTTTCCCAAACTGGATAGAAAGTGACATTCTTTTTATTAATGATATCATAGATAAACAAGGAAATATCTCCCAAAAAGTAATCTTAAATAAATTGAAAGAAAAATCAAACTGGATAGCAGAACTTTCTAAACTGAAATCTGCAATTAAAAAGGAATGGAAACTCATGTTAAAATCAAATCAATCAATTTCAACTAAAGTTCAAATAGATAGAAATCTTTACTTAGAAACAAAAAACAAAGCCAAATCAATTTGCATTAAAAAATTAAAACCTAAAGATATATATAATTATATCAAAGGTATAGGGAGTGACACACCTATTGGTTTCATAAAATGGAAAAAAAATTTCAATCTAAATTTCTCAAATCAATTACATGATATATTAAACTTTACATTTCACCAGTTAATTGATAACAAACTAAAAATGTTTAGGTGGAAATTGATCAATTATATATTGCCATGTAAGCAACTGCTTTATCAATGGAAAATAATGAAGGATAATCAATGTCATATATGTCACCAAGTAGACAATTATAATCATTTTTTCAAAGAGTGTGAATTTTTACAAGAATTTTGGATTAAAGTTGGGTCATTACTAGATAAAATAAAAATAGGTACACATATTTTATCAATGCAAAATTTAATACTTGGATACAAAATTCATGACAGTTCATATTTTGATATTAATGTGTTGTTAACAATTGTTTTATTTGCTGTTTACAAAAGCAATTATGCATCAGAGTTAAAACACAAGTACATAGATGTATACAGGGTTTTTAAATTAGAATTCTTAGAATGGTATGAAAATAGTATACTCTTAGAAAGAAAATGTAGTAAATTTTTGAAAGAAACATTTAAATATATATAATTCACCACAATGAAATTCAATAGCTGAGGCGTACAAGTACTTATGATTGAGTAGTTGTGTGACAGAGAGTGTGTGTGTGTGTGCTAGTTTTGTGACCAAGTTTGTGTGTAGGCACATGACATGTGTGTGTGTCTGTTTATGTGAAAGTTAAGACATTATACTCCATGTACTCGCAGAGCAATATTTTGTTTTTCATTTATGTTTTATGTATACTGTTTCTCTGTTTACACGAAACGATTGTCAATACTTTATACAAAGTATAAAAAAAGTCTCATTCTTTATCCATCATGTCCGTGTTTTGACCATGTTAACTTTATACCATCAGAATGTCATCAATGTTTGATACTCATAATAGGCTAATGCATCAAGTTTCTCAGTATTCTGTAGCGCATTCAAGTAATCGTTAAAGAAAACAAAACAGTTATTTCATTAAATTTAAAACTTACCAAATAAATTAAGAATATTCCAACACACAAGAATGAATAAAACGCACGTGTTCAAGATACATAATAAACATCTATACCACGTGATATACAATTAAAATAAGTAGAAAAACGTAAACAGAGAGAACGTATGTTTTCCGGATTTTATTGCTATGCAGTTTTTTGTAAACTATATAGATTGTAATAATATATTAACCACTTTTGAAACTTATAATAAGTTTATCTTGTGAATCCCCTGGTTCATTTGATAATTCACACACAGGATAAACCTATCTGGGATAGTTGTACCTTTTAGGGTATTTGTTAACAACCAATTGTGCAATAAACTGAATAATTATTAAAAAAAAAAAAAAAAAAGAAAAATAAGATTGACTAGCTAAATAGATTTCTCTAATTATTCGTCAATTTATTCCTATCTACACACATTGTATAAAAAAAAATCAACGTGTGGTTCGTTTGATCTCAGTTCTTCATTGGTTACAATCCGATTATGACGTCGAATTTTCTTGCTTTCCTCTGAATTTCCTCTTGTGACAGCATATAAAAGAGGACCATGCCTGATGACGTCATGTAGAAAGAACCCATCTTTTTGCAGATCACTCGAAAAGAAGGAAATATTTTGCCTGCTTATCATTTGAAAATCATTAGAGAAACAGATTCCACCTCCAAATCTCGTGTAATACGATATTTATTCACTCTCGACAGTTAAATTTTAAATATTAAAAACGCTCGGCGAGCCTAGCGTTTTAAATTTGAAAATTTTACTGTCTCGAGTGGATAAATATCGTATCACACTCGATGCAGTGGTAGAATCTATATGTTTCTAGATTTTCCATGTGAAACACATTTTGGAATAAATTGCTAAAAACCGGCATAGAAATGACAAAATTTCAATATATTCCATCAGAATGATGCCTTAGTTTGCAAAGAATTTTGATGGGGAAAACGCCAGAAAGGTTTTAGTAAAAAGCAAACAAGTTTTAACAATATTTACGATTTAATCACTTCGTAATAAATCAAGCGGATACCAGAGCAATGTAATAATAAAAAAAGGTTATACAGCTGATGATAAATTGTAACACTTGTAGTTCTATTTCAGTCAAGAACGATAACGAGATAACAGCCTTTAAGCCAAGCGACGGTATGAATTTTATTTGAAAATAAAGAAAGTAGCCAGTTGAGAAATACAGCGTTCGTTTCAAAATAAAGACGTTATTATAAGTTTTATAATTTCTTAATCTAATTAAGATCAGAAAGATACTTCAATTCGTCGTCTATAAAATAAGTGCTAAACATTTATATTTCTTGTTAATATTTCTTTTTCATGTCCAATAATTGACCATCAATCGAATGCAACGTTAATAAAAACGACATAGAGCTTTGAAGAGAAGAGTGTGAATTATACACATTATAAACAAAATAATTAGTGAATTTTACCCACCTTTTAAGACATTCTGCAGACTTCAACAGTACACATTTCTGAAGATAAGTTTCTAATGTAATTACAAGATAGACAAAGAAAGGACCCTTTGGCTTACTCATTCAAAATTAACTCACATATCTTTTTATAACGTATTTACAAGAAAACATATAACTGGAATCTTATATAGAAGATTTAAACATGATACAATATCTTGGTATTTACATGTATATTATATTAAAAGTACAAATAAACAAATAAGAAAGATCCGTAGATGTTTCATCTCTGAGCCCGAGCACCAGCTGATTAAATGGTTGTTAAATACATGTATCTGCATTAGTTTTTCTCGGAATTTCGTACGAAAATGCACAATAACGTGTGATTCTGTTTGTGTAAAAATTACTCATGGATAGATACTAAGGATATAATGTATACCCTCTATTACTACTTATTTATATGAGCGACAGAATTATTTATTTATACGAGCCCTTATATCTTATATATAGGAACTAGACCTTTGTTTTACGAGCTCTAATATGCAATATCTATAAATAAGAACATCGCATATTTATTAGAGCTCTGCTTTCGTCTATTCTAAGTAATTCAATGGTTATTTGCGAACAGTTAACAAGAAACAGTTAACCTTAAAAAGGTGTATTTTCATCTCAATCTTTATATTCTGTATCTTCAAAGGATATAACTAATGGACAAAACAGGACTACAGATATTCCAAATAGTTCATTCGTTTTATTCCCAAATAGCTATATCAACACATGAAAGCAAAGTTAATGAAAACAATCATCAGTTCAATGATACCAGGCTTTTAACCATGTACATCATAATTCTGTTATATTTACGTGAAACTTCTCAGTGGTGATTGAATTACAACAGTTAGAAAGCCAACTTAAAATTCCGATAGGTCGCGTCAGATACGACTAAGGCAATCTATACTTAGGGGTAGAAAAAAGTCAGTTTGTCGATGAATGAAAACTCCTCAGTCACATGGTCAATTGTTCGAAATAAGTTCGTAATTTTTATTTATCTCAAGAACAGCCAGTTGCTTGACTTTCTCCAAGACAATGCCAATCAAAATTCTGAATTCGAAGTTCGTTTTACTTGCATAATGATTTAAGAACCCTGATGTATTAAAACTCAAAAGCACGGAGGCTCGGAATACATCTGATTAAGTAGTATAAGCTAATATCAAATTATTATAAGTTCTAGTAATTAAAAAATCAGAAAAAAATAACACGATCATGACGATTGAATAGAAATTAGAATCCAATATGGTTTTATTTTAATTTTTTTTATGTATAAACTAAATAATAGGGAATATTAAAACTAACTGTTTTAACTTTATAAAGACTAATACACCAGATGGGTTTGATATTCAATGTTGTACCAACATTTGTATAACATGAACAAATATTTGTTGTCGTCAGCCATGTTTTATAAAACATCTATAGTTGTACGTCTGTATCTTTGATTAATTAGGTGTGCACGACTTCTATTTCATATATTTAACAAACTGTTTGTTAGTATAGTTTTTACGGAACTAATTATGGGTTTATTTGTTCAACTTATCTATCGGGAATGTACGTTATAAATGAAGGTTTACTGAATAATCTCATTTCAGTCTATCTTCATGTTTCAATTTGACGTTAAAGAGCTCTGTGACTCAGAAGTCTGGGAAGATAAAATAAATATACCAGTTTGAATTAGAGACTTTAACGTACCAAGAACATGTTAAGTTAGACATGAGAAATTGAATCGGACCAAAAAAAAGGAATCGTTCGAAAGAAGAAACTTTTGGTTAAAATTTTCATATGGTATAGGTTGTTTGTCATGCAGTAGTTTTGAAACATTGGTCTGACTAATCAAACAAAATAAAGAATCCAACATTATTTAAAGGACTGTTGTTTCATACTTTCATTTGAATACCTTCATTTAGACCTTTACCCCTGTAACTTACAGATTCTAGTAGTCAAACATTTATATTACATTTGGTAACGGCATGCTATTGAATCAAATGTTCGGAGGGCGAAATACAAAGGCTCCTCTCATTTGCCGTATCTGTATGCTTACAATATATAAGGTAATTTCTTAAAATTTTGAATTAAGGATCTAAGATATATCTAAAAAAAAAATATGTGTGTGCTAATTGTTTGTTAAACGATTCGTTAGGAATTAAATTTGCTGGTTTGATATCAATAGCCTTTTATAGGTTAAATTCTAGATTCGAGTTGTGTTAAGATCTATATATAAAGCAGACGTCCTAAAAGTCTGGTCTATTCTTAATTGTATCTTTCAACCAATGAAGCTCTTGTTTGCTTAATGACGACAAACTTAGTAACATTTAAAGGGCATTGGAAAGCCAGGCAATGTTGATAAATGTTTCCTGACCTAATGACATCATTGATTAACTTAAATGTTAGTCTCATATATCTTAGAGCGGGTGACTCTTCTTTTTCTTAAATGTACATACAGATTTTATTTAACTACTTTCAATTTCATGTACATGTATCATGTGTATTGTTGCACTGAATTATAGAAAATTATAGATGCAGCTAACATGTAAGTTTAATCACATCTCATGCTATGGACGATCTGTTTCTTTATCTGACATCAAATTTTCTGTCTTACATACTATGTCAATAAAGTGACGAGAAAATTAATATTTGTTGTAACTGAATCACAATCAAAGACCAATTACCCTAAGTAAATCAAATAGAATATATTCCTCTGTTTTTATTCGTTGATTTTAGTCACGCTTAATTTTTCTGTTTACATCGCTCTTATGGTTTCAGCCTTTAAGGGGGCACGCGGGTATAAATCTTTTTTTTTTCTAATATAGAATTTCGTTGTATTGTTTTATAAATGAACGTTATCATATACATGTACTTTTTAGAAAAATGAAATAAAAAATGGGGTCACCGTTCATTTAAGCTCACAATCTTCCTCTGAAAGAAGCATACATTTTTGTTAATGTCCTTTTTTTCTGTTGAACTAATAGGAGAAATAGAGGTAATATCGAAATTAAGAAAAACCCACCCTAAATGACAGAAATCGCTTAAATTTTACAATTATTTAGATTATGTACAGCTTATTTGAAAACACTAATAAACAATATAGGTCACCGATTAGTTAAAAAAGATATTTCAATTTTAATGCCAAAATATGGCATTTTTGCACCAAAGGGAGACAATTTGGAGCTTTTTCAATGATTTAAACATTTTAAAAGTCATCTGGAGCCATCTGGTTGATTTTTGTACCATATCATAAAGTAATAACTAATAGTGTAATAAATAAAATTTATAATGAAAAAAAAAATCAAATGTTTTTTTGCTGAATTGTTTGAAACCGCGAGCCTCCTTAACGTTGAATCTAGTCTTCTTTAACTTCCTCGAAGGAATTCGAGATTCATTCAGATCAAGGATTCTTAAGTCAATTCAGACAATATGTCCTTTAAACATTTTTTATTTTATTATTAATGATCATTAATGTATATTGAAATAATAGAAACATTTTAATACATTCGTTTAAATAAATGATATACCGTATCAGATTTGATAACACAAAATATATATCCATTATATGATAATAATATTAAAAGAGACGAAAAGAAAAGAGTACTACAATTAAAACTTTTCGGTTAAAAAACAGTGATTTTCACATTGTTGCAGGTCAACGCAGTAGTTAATAACTACGTTTTTTAGCCATGTTTTATTTGTATATGTACTGAAAAAGCGCTTTTTATTTTCAAATTTATAATATTATAATGTTGGAAGTCAAATGTTTTCTCTTTTTTGTCTAAATAATATTATTAAATGTATATTATCAATATACATGTAGGCACGAAAGATGTTTCCAAGACAAGAAAATGATTTTGTATTCAATGATGAATATCTTTTTTATATTGTATTGAACAAAATATTTTTTTCGATCATATATAATAACACGCCAAAGTAGGACAAGAATATGAATATTAATTCTCTGGGTAGTAGTTTGACACAAGTGTAAATGTTTGGAAGCAGCAGAGGGATTCAATTGACAAATTCAATATAGGTCCTGTAAACACTACATTCTTCCGCTTTGTGTCTATTCTACAAAAGCTCCCGCTTTACCAACTGAGCTTTCACGGTTGATGGCAAGAAAACATTTTCGTACAGTCTAAAACATTGTTATATAAAGTATGCAATTTTCAAAAGGGACCATTTTTTTGGTACCAAATGAGGCAGGTTCGTACATGTGTGTATCACTAGAATACTCGTGTAGATCAACTGCATACTTTTGATTCCTGTTTCAGCTTTAATATAATCAGCAATTATTTTGAATATTTTTTAATTAAGTATAGTCAAGCTTTTGGTTTAATATAGACTACTTTTCGATAAGTATCCTTTATTAGAGGGCATTCATAAAAATATTAATTCATTACCACTTTTACTATGATTGCAATAGGTAAAGTATGTACATTAAGTATTGTTATGTGTTGGCTATTATATGAATTTGGTGAATCGTGATATTCTGGTGTAAACAAAGCAATAATACGTTCATTAATAGTATATATAGAAATAGTATAAGTGTGTCCGTCCACTCTTAATGTCTGTATGTGATCCACAGTCTGGAAATGCTATATAGCATATAAAGCACAGTAATAAAACCGTGCTGAAAAATTTGCTAAAGTGCTGATATTAGGTTATGACTGGAGATTATACAATGATATTCATTTTTAACCATGAATGGTGTAAGACACAGTTTGATAAACGTCAACATATTGTTATATTGTACTTCAAGTTAAAAAAAGAAAGCAATGTATATTATCATATTATATTGGAAAGTAACATACAGTAATTTCGTAGCCATATGGTAAACAATGAAATTCAATATATATTTCAGAAACCTGGATGTTTGGGGATGTTTCTTGTCAAATCCATGCGATTGTATGTTACGTCTTGTTATCCAGTATTGCCTGGTTGACATCTCTGGCAGCGATTGAAAGGTAATCATTCTTTTTCCAGCATCCATCATCCCGATAGTTACCAAAAAGTGAACGTTTGTTTTCATCATGTATGTTAATGATAAAAAGAGGATTTTACTTTTGATACTTTTATAAAAAAAACATCGCCATACTGGATATGCAATAGATTAAGACTAATACATATTTGAACAATAGAAAGACTAATTCCAATTCTGTTTGTTTTATATTTTTTCATTATCTTTATTTGTCGTTTTTCTTTACGCTTCTCGATCTTCTGATGCTTGTTTTAAATAATTGTGATTGTACAAGTAATGTTTCACAATTGTTTTTATTGATGTGCTATATTATAAATGTGACGTTTAATTCTTACTGTTTTCAAAAATAAACCTTAAATCTTTATGTATTAATACTATTAGCTGAAGGTTAATTGTCATTCTTGTTTGTGTTTGTAGGGTCGTTTACTTTGTTTGACATTCATAGAGGTCTTAATATGTTAAATGTTTAACTTCTGAAATACAATACAGTGATTTGCATTTATTACTGTTTTGCAAATTGGCAGATTTCTAAATACATAAATAATCCGTTAATGGCATGGTGAATGTCATTAGATATCATTAGAGAATACATTAACTCATTAAACTTCCGAAAAATATGGATATTAAACGTTCAAGTTGGTTTTAGTGTCAATAAAAACGTTATCGTGGAGTTAAGTATTTTTTTTTTGTCCTAAATTATTTATCACAAATTCTAGTTCCTACTATTTATTATTCGACTGAGAGATAACGATACAATCAGTTTAAGGGCTATCAAAAACTATTTCATTTATTCGTGATTGATCGTGCTTTTAAGTTTTCGACTTAAGGACCACTGTTATGTCGGTATGCATACGAAACGCGTGTATATTTTAAATACATTGGTTCGATACAACTTCTGGTCGACGTTTCGTCTTAGTTGTTATCACCAACAGTGAAGTCAACGCTTTATGTATACATGAAATATTCTTGAATTGGTCAGTTCCTGTAATTTATTTGTTTTGTAGTTTAATTCGAGCGCCATGCATAGATGGATAAAATAGTATTTTCAGGCATGCACTGTTCTCCAACTTCCGATTTCGGATGCCACTGATGTATCTTATAAAGACAAAACGAGCGCATGACGTATATACTTGTAAAGTTGGTTCCTCTTATGAGTTAAAAAAAAAATAATAATAAATGGTTTTTGCAACTTTTTGGTGATTTAGAGATTGAAAAGTTTATTATCGTATGTATAAAAAATCATCATAGATACGAGGATTATTTTTTATATTTACGCCAGACGCACGTTTCGTCGACAAAATACTCATCAGTGACGCTCGAATAAAAAAATGTTTAAAAGGCCAAAAAAAGTACGAAGGTAAAGAGCATTGATGACCAAATATTCCTAAACGTTTTGCCAAATACAGCTAGGGTAATCTATTCCTGAGGTAGAAAAGTATATTGATGAAGACTGTTAGTTCAGTTCACCATGAGAAGTAGATTAGTATGGGTTAGTGTTTTTGTTTCCGCATGAATATTTATTTTCAATCATTCCGAGGAAAAATTATTCATTTTTGAGGCAACGCTACATTATTATCTAATAATATTATCATTTTTCAATACTTTGTGAGTCAGGATGATAATTTTTAAACTGCCATAGGATATTTTCAATTTGTGGAGGTTGAAATGTCGGGTCACGTTTTTCTAATTTCCTTAATATAAATCGCCCATCCAACCCTGCGCATATCACATTTTGTGTCTTTAAGGACTATGTTATTTGAAATAATTGGTGTTGGCCTACTTATAGTTCAGTTTATACACCATCCTTTAATACTAATTGTGAACTAGTTTTGCTTCTAACACTGATCGATAAAATAGATATTAAAACAATGTATCAGACACCCTACAGTATAAAACCCCACCTAGCTAGAAATGAATGACAGCTCGCATACTCGTTTATGACAGCTCACATGGTGGTTTCTGACAACCCACAACATCGAACTATTGTCGATATTAGATTCATCATTTCTCCTTGCTTGATTTGTTATGTTTCATTCCATTGCAGGATAATTTTAATACATGTACATCTTCTTTAATAAAGTGTCATGTTAGAATAATTTTTCATGTGAAATATTAATATTAATTAAGACGCCTCCGGGTGCGGGAATTTCTCGCTACATTGAAGACCTGTTGGTGACCCTCTGCTGTTGTTTTTTATTTGGTCGGGTTGTTGTCTCTTTGACACATTCCCCATTTTCATTCTCAATTTTATCCATTCGATTATTCACTAATCTTAATTGCCGATACATTATGTTTTTGATACATGTCCGATTCAATATTTTGTTGTAACATTTCATATTTTTGAACATGTATCTAAACATTTAAGGTTTAAAGAAAGCTTTAATGCGAAATGGATTTTTTTTATAATTTATCATAACAACCAATTGTGAAAGCAACATCGCATATGAATGACGGAGTATGGAAGATATTGGGTCCTGAAAGGATGTTTCGTTTTATCTAACTAACTGTTCATTTTAACCCAAGCTCGTTAATAAAATTAACGGTACCAATTGTCTTGCACCAGATGCGCATTTCGACAATACATGTCTCTTCATCGATCAGTGATGCTCGTGGCCAAAATATTTGAAATCCAAAGCTTATATAAAAGATGAAGAGCTGTAATCCAAAAGGTCCAAAAAGTATAGCCAAATCCGTGAAAGGAATCAGAGCTTTGCATGAGGGAGATACATTCCTTAATTTATAATAATTTCTATCATTTTGTAACAGTAAATTTTAATAACACAAAAAATCCGTATTTTCATGCCAGTACCGAAGTACTGGCTACTGGGGTGGTGATACCCTCGGGGACTAATAGTCCACCAGCAGAGGTTAACAGTTTTCTTAAAATTATAACTTCGATTTTCATGACATAATATAATCCTGTTTTGTTTAACACCCAAAATAAGTTCTTAAATTTCATCTTTTAAAATATTCCGTAGATCACGTGTTTTGAAATTAAATATATTTGGCTGGTTGTTTGTTTTGCCAATAACAATATAGTATAAAGTTGTATTGAACAACACGCCATTAAATAACATACTTATTTCATTTCAATATATTTTTTTTGAAAAGAGAATATTGTTCAGAGAATACTCTTTATCAATTATGCAATATTTCCAATTTTTAGATTTATAAAACCAATTATCAGTTGATGTATAACTTTTTACCTTAACAAGAAAAAATGTAGTTCAAGTATTTTTTTTATTGACAGATATTAAGCGTTCATCAGATAGCTTTTAGTAGAAAATTGGGATAACATCAAATCTTATATATATAATAAATATATATTATATAATATTGAGAGTTGTTTTTATGATTCCTCATATTATTCAAATTTCTGTTTGATATATTTCCTTGTGTTGCAGTTTCCAAGCTATCTTGCTCGTAATGTGCCCCAAGATATGAAGACGAAGTAGTCATTCTAAAAGCTTTTAAGTTGTCTAATCAACTTATGCTTGTTATTATATATCACGTACGAAACAATTTTGTTGCATAGTATAGTTGAAAAATAGTGTTTTATTTGTTTACACCTTATTAGTTTCTTGTGTATTGCAACGGAAGTGCATATGTATGATAAAAAAACTGTAGAGTACGATTACAATGTAAAAATGGCTGGAATGACTTTTTCTCTGAATTGAGTACAAAGGAAGCGTATTTGTAATTCAGAGTAAACAACTGTTTGCAAGATAGGTATTTTACATCCGAAAGGACGTTGAAAACATTGTATAAAACTTCTAGATATTTAAGATTTTAGAAGGAAACTAGAAAGTGAATCCAGAATATAAACAAATTGGTGTCCAGTACATTGTGTAGGTTATATGACATTTACAACATATGCATGTAGTCTTTGTGTACTAACCATAGATTGCTAAGAAGTTGCATAATATGATTATCAATACGAAGCTTCAGAGACAAATATACAATGTCAAAATTAGAGCCAGAAAATATACCAACGACCAACAAAGTTCTGCACAAAGACATTAGTACAGGACCCTATTTAACCTCGGTTTGTTTTAGATTTATGAGTTTGACTGTCCCTTTGGTATCTTTCGTCCCTCTTTTGAATAGGGTTAAACAAGCTTCCTTATAATGTTTTCCATTCGGAGTTAAAATGAAACCAGTTCGAAATATTTCATCTAGGGTAGTTTTGCTTATTTTTTATTTCTATGAGGCTCGATGAAACATTCCAAATTAACTAATTTTCTCAAATCAACCGATGGTTAAACAAGAATATATTCTGAATTTCTGAATAAACTATAAACTTAGTCAAATCAAAGAGAATAAGTGTTTTTTTTTACAGCACACAGTCTTGTTACCTGTTATTAATGGAATAACATTAGTATGAATCCCACCTTAGTAATTATAAATTTTTCATATACGACATTTCATTTCAGGTTATACAAATGTTTATCATCTGGAAGTTACTCGATGACATTTTCTGAAATCAATACACGCATCCTGGTATTTGGAATGTATATGACAGCTTTCTTTCTGTGCACTGGTCCTATGTATGGATGGGGAGAGTATTCACAATTTAAAGGTACCAGTGTCCCCGTAAATTTGAACTCGGATAAAAATGTTTTTAGCAATACCTATATAAATGATATATTTTGGTATTTATTTAGACTAAGGAATGAACATATTCCTTTGTAAATTACATGTTGGAAGAGCTTTTTTCATGATAGTTTTCTTTCTTTCTTTTGTCATAGTCTTGTCTCAATCTCGATAGTTACTGCTCTTCAACTCTATACTTATTTGGCTTTCTAACTATTTTAATCTGAACGTCACTGATGAGTCTTATATAGACGAAACGCGTGTCTGGCGTATTGAATTACAAGCCTGGAACCTTTGTTAACTATCCAAACAACTGAACACAATATTTTTCGTTGACCAAATATCCTTTGTGGTGAATTAAAAACTTCTACTGTTTACACCTATATGGTTCTGTTTAGAAACCTACCTGACTGTTAATGTGGGAAAACGTAATTTATGATTTACTTCAAATCGTGTTTTAAAATAATGTTTTGTAACAGTCAACATAAGCTTATATCGATGCGTAGTGTCTTTTTCTGTTCATTGGCTTATTGTGTAGTTAAGTTAGTACAAATCATATAAGACAACTATTTGCAAGTGATTTTTGTAGTTAGTTTAATATAAAGTTACACCATTTTCCTTATCTAAATTCCCACCTATCTTTAAAAAAATCCATAAGCATTTATATCTTTGGTTTTGCAATTTCACTATAATCAATTTCATACATATCTTTGTACATTTTTCGTCTTAACATGATAACTCACTCCAAGTTTTTATTTTTAGGATTATTGATGATAAAAGTGAGATTACTTTCACGTCATACACCAGAGTCAACAGATTTGTGTAATACCACTTTAACCAAAACAGATGCTGAAAATATTCAATATTTTGGACAATTGATTACATCAAGCTTGCAAGAAAAATGGAATATGTACATCCGTTCAATGAATACTAAATGTGATATCCATTTCACAGTGAGGATTCGAGATGTTACTTCATTAACAGTATTACTAGAAGACGTAGAGTCTCAACAAACGGGCAATATTCTATATGACCTAATTACTCACCTAAACAATAACGTTACAGAGAGATATACACCTGAGATTATTGTGGATAGAAGCAATATGCATAATTATAAAAATGTTCTTCTACCATTTCAAAGTATGTAAAAATATGTTAACTTTATATATAAATCCAACATGTCACTTTGAACAAGTACACAAACAGAAACGAGTTTAATAGATTTGAATACATGTATGTGAACAAACAAAAGGACGATGATAGTTCTCTGTCGTCAGTTCCATATACTTTTTATAAAAGAAGCTGTTTGTTTTCTCTTGGTTTTGTTTTGAGAAATTTTGTCGGACTACTAGTTTTGAAAATCTAGAATTAACTATGACTATAGCAATCTCATAAAACAGATTAAGCTATTTGACATTATTGATTTCCATCGTTAATGGTTTACATGTAAACCCGTTCTTTGATTTAAATGAAAATAGAGGTATCTGTCCTTTTCTTTGAGTTATTATGGTCACTTATTCATATGTGTGTCAATAATCGTATGCCTACATGACAACAAGGATAATAACTACATAAATATACAGATAACATGAAGACATTATTGCACACAATTAACAAAGGGAGAGGGAGAAAGATATAAAAAGTGGAAATAAAAAATCCATAAGCCGAGGTTGCACAGACAGTATTACAATACGCCACTTAGCATTACATAAAAAAAAATGATGTAGGCATATTGAACCAACTATAATCCCGGAGCAGGGATTTTTAAAGCTAACCTAACTATGGTTTTTGGTTCTTGAATGTTATAAATTGACATGAAATTAAAGGACAAACAGATCCTGATAAACTTACTTCATACTTCAACATACAGACAAAAAGATTACACATAACGTGTGCATTATACTTGTCAAAGCAATGTGGAGTGACATGACCAAACGATTCCTAATATTATGGTAACATTACTCTTTGCAAATTATAGAAATATTCAAATATCTAGTAATTCATTTAAAATAGAGATTAAAATTGAGAATGGAAATGTAGAATGTGTTGAAGAGAAAAAAATTGATCAAAGAGCCGAAAACAGTCCGATGCCACCATTTGGTATTCAAGGCATCGAGATAATCCCACACTCGGAGATGGTCCTCATCTGTAGACCCCTAAATAAAATCGTGTACTAGCTCAGTGAAAATGAACGCCACACTTAACTCCAAACCATATAATCCTGGTACATTTGATAACCATATAAATAAAATAAAATAAAAAAAGACATACAAAACTAACAAAGGCAAGAGGCTCCTTCCTTGAGACTGGCGCCAACAATTATAATTGTTCACGCTTTTCGATCACGAGTGTATTATTAAAATAATTTCTTCTTCCATCACCGTTGTGTTTACCCACCGAGTAAACTCATTGTTGTCCACACATTGTGTGGAGTTGTTTGACTTTTCTCTTTCTATAATTAAAAAATAATATTTTCGATTTGTTTCAGGTCTTGGAGTTTGTACTTTGGATTTTTCTTCAGTCAATGATTATAAAAAGTCAGCTACATATTACATATTCGGAACAACTCTTATTTTACCATTTGCTGTAACCGCAGCCTGTGGATTAGTTGTGCTTATGAACCACTATTCCGGTTCATTACCTGATAACATTGTTAACTTTAAGATAATATATTTTGGAAGTCTGTTAAGTTTCATATGCTGTTTTCCTTACTATGTTATCAATTTCATGAATGGATCTGGACATTTCATTCCTAGACATGCCAATTTTGTTTCCACTTTTTTCTTTTATAATTCTTCTTTGTGTTTAACTATTCCGTACCTACTATATAGGCGACCGAAATGTAGGAAATCAACAAAATCTACGAAAAATGCACATTCCTATTCAAACAGCAATGGAATACAAGAAGATATCCAGATGGAACAAGAATATTCTAAAGTTGATTACGTGTGATTAAAGTTGTTTAGATCGACAGATTCTCTGCTTTTCAGCAAACAAAACAGTTTGGATTATTTGTGACAAAAAGCTCACAAAGTGAAGACGGCATGAGAATCAGCAAAATGCATTGGTTGTCTAAAATGTTCAGCTGATAAAATAAAACATGAAAATGATTGGTCGTTACTTCAGTGCAGATATTTCAGCAGATTGCCCTGATGGAGAACACTTACATTAACGAAAGCACAAAAAAAGTGAAATATCATACTCCAGTTATTTGTCTTCATGTTTTCATTTTGATATTGTCATTGTAGATGACCATCCTATTGGCTTTTTTTGAAGGTCAATTTATAACATATTAAAGATAACTTTCAATATTATTGATTGATTCTAAAATTGAATATTTATGTATGATGCACTCAATTTGTTTACACAATGGTTTTTTATATACCACCTATTGAACGTAGAAACCTTCAACCTTTAACAATTATTTTAAAAATATTTCCTATAATAGACATTGTGGGCAGCAAACCCTTTTTAATTTTTTTTTTAAAAATACATTATTTTCTTGGCAATCTTAGAGTAGACATCCTGTTGGGAATATGCATTTTGTAAAGATTGCACTTTAAATTTGGGGGGCGCTTTTGTATATAAAAAAAAAAGAATACCTCTCAATACATTGCACAGTCAAGCTATATAATAGTTGTTTTCATCGAAAGTTAATATCCCTGAACATTCTCGAGTCTCGAACATTGAACATCCGGGAAAGTAATGTCTTGTCTACTTGAGAATAGTAAATATTTAAAAGTTTTGATGAAGACCATAATTGTATATGACTATGAAACACAACATTTCCTTATCTGTTTGATGGCGAGTACAAAGACTTTTATATTGAGTATTAAAAATTATTTATAATTTTATTTCTTGAAAGACTAGTGTTTTTTTTTTCGTTTTTTTTCTCAATGAGATTACCTTTACTCTAGCTCTTACATTTCGACAGATTTATTCAATGTTTCATAATATTTCAATAGGTTTATACAACTACTTTGTCAAAAGATATTTTTCAGATGTACCTTGGTAAATTTTTATCACACCCTTTCCGTGTTCTCCTTGCCTTCTAATTCCAACTTGTAACCTTTCTTCAATACAATCCGTTACATCAAACAAACAAACGTTCTATTGACAAACAGTTTGCATGATTGTTTTTGAAGAGCTGCGACAAATAATTAATCATACAAGTGTTTTTTTGTTTTTTTGTTTGTTTTTTAATTATACAGTTGTTTGTTAATACGAAAAACAATTTGTTACTACATTGATCGTTGAATCAAAATAGAAAATTGCGAACTGTGAACAGACAGTTTGACCAATATGTCAGTTATACAATAAAACTATTTGTATGGCCCCGCAACGAAGTTGTCGGTGCCATATAGTTTTACCCTTGTCCGTAATTCCGTAATTTTGTAATTCCGTAATTCCGTAATTCCGTAATTCCGTCATTCCGTCATTCCGCAACAAACCATTATACGGAGTTTTTTTTCTAAATGCCTTCAGATATTGGGATGATTTTTGGCATGCGAGTTTACCAGGATGAGTTACAGATCAAGTTTAAGTTTTGTCCTACTCGGCTAATTTTTGCCGAAAATTACGGGCTTTGTACGCTGATAAATTGTTGACAAATCACAGTTATACGGACTTTTTCTAAACGCTTTCAGATATTGGGCTGTGTTTTTGGTATTTGAGCTACCATGATGAGTTACAGATCAAGTTTGAGTGTTGTTCCGCTCCGCTAATTTTTGCCACAATTAAGGGTTTACAACTTTAAAAATTTTGCCAATATTAAGGGTTTACAACTTTGAAAATTGTTGAAAATCACAGTTATATGGACTTTTTTTCTATACACCCTCAGATTTTGAGCTGATTTTTGATATGTGAGACTATTTGTGTCCACATGTGTTATTCAAATTGCAGATGTTTCAACTTTTTGAAACGGGGCCATTCGTGTTGCTTTGATACATCTAGTTTCAACATTAATGAAACTTAAAATTAGGCTAGAAGATAGAAAACTACCTAAATAGCATATGTAAAAGCTTTGAACAGCGATTTCCTTTTTCAGGCGAGTGAGTCGCAATGTATACTGCTAGGTTCAAATTAACATTTCATACAACGATTTTTTTCCTTAAAATTAAAATTACAAAAATGGTGAATCCGAGGAAAATTCAAAAAGGAAAATCAAAAGCTTATACATTTCAGACGAATGGATAACATCTGTTTTATTGCCGACTTGGAACAGGCATTTTCTTATGCAGAAAATGGTGGATTAAACCTGGTTTTACAGCTAGCTTAAACTATCATTTGTATGGCAGTCGCATCAAATTCCATGATATTGACAACAATGTATAAACACAACAAACAGACATAATAGGTCAAAATGTAAAACAAAAACCGATACAACAGTCAACATTGTGTTATAGTCTTACTGACTATAAAAACAAACAAAATATGTAACTAAAAAGCAAAAAAAGGCATATAGACAAAGCATATAAGCAAAAATGAAAGACAAGAATACAAAAATGTACAATAGTACAATAACATAATGAACGGATGTAGTACAGAGCCAAGTCATATGTTTCAAAGAAACATTAAAAGGCATAATAAAGACAACTAAAATTGAGAATGGAAATGGGGAATGTGCCAAAGATACAACAACCCGACCATAGAGTAGACAAAAAGCACATTAATAAAAATTATAGAAAAGAATGCAAAAAGTTTCATATAACAATACCACAATGACGGGATGTATATATATACCAATACCAAATTGTTTATTATAGTGACATGTGTTTTATGACAATATACAATATTTCAATAAGCTGTTGTAATTAAGTGTATCAACACCCGGCCCTTTGGACCTATAAGTCACTTTAAACATTTATACATAAAAAAATAATAATCATTTAACAGCGGACACAATTAGAATTCATGTTTGATTGTTCCTATACAAAACGTATTTTCTCTTATTAAATGCATTGTTCAAATATTTAACAGTTTTTCATCGCATAAGTACAGAGCCACGTTATATGTAGCAAAGAAACACTAAAAGGCATATAGACACATAACATACGCAAAAATAAAAGACAAGATTAAAAAAAATATATAGGACAATAACACAATGGCGGGATAAATAAGTACAGAGTAACGTCAAATGGATATCACCTAAAACAGACTAAATGTAAAACTAATATCAAAGAACACAGATGAAATAATAATATAATTTACAAAGGAAGACATTATATGCATTTCAGGACGAGAAAATTTTGATGTGATAGTTATGATTTTTAAATCAGGAAACGATGAGAGTCCGTCGGAAGGGAACGATAAATAGCTGACCCGTGTTAAGAGAGAGCCATATCTCTTGCACGTTAAAGACACCCTTGTAGATTTCGAAAAAGAGCAGGTTAATACCGCTACAAGGTAGCACTCGCCCCCGAAAAGTGGAAAGGGATTAATATAAGTTGCAAAACTTGTTTCCCAATCCACTATAAATAGATATGTTTAAACTTAAATCTGCTCAGTCCAACACGTTTCGTTCACAAGATAACAGTCCGTAGATAGACCATTCACCACACTTTGACACATAAATCTGGCTCCATTACCAAGCTGACAAGTGTTAGATCTGCCTCGTCAATGCCACGTGCTAAGCAAAGACAACGAACGAATGGTAATCATATTCCTAACTTGGAATAGGAATTTTCCAAAGAAAATGGTGGATTAAAATAAGCTAGTAAACAGTCACAAAACCAACTAAGAGGTAAATGATAACAGATTTAAAAAAAGCCAACGATAAGATTCCAAAATCTACCCTCCGACAGAAGTGTTAATATACCTATGTATTGTTTTATTATCACATTTTATTTCTTGACGAGCAATTCACGACGATGAAATACAATGCAATAGAACTACTTATGAAATGAAAATAGAATCTACCGGGTTTATCTGTTTCTGCTTGAAAAGGATATACAAACTTGTTTTGTTACCTTTATCGAAAAGAACAATAACGGTTCAGTTTTATCAGTTAAAGAATATTATTAGAGATACACATTGTCATTCTGACACAAAATCGCGTGTAATCTTTGAGATTGAATTGTTTTGTGTTAAAGAGTATTACATTAAAATAGTACAGATCACAGTTTACATTTTAATATCTCTTTATCACACTATGCATACAATAACCATTGCTTGTCCGTCAGGTGCAAATCATGTTTTATTATGAAAATTAGGCGATATGGTATGATTCACAATGACACTATCTACTGGAGATAAAAACAATAGATGTTTGTACAATTATAGGTCAATGCACAGCCATCAACAATAAATAAATCCTTACCATATAGTAAGCTAAAATAAATATGAAAACATTGTTAAAATAGAAAGTACAAACTATTAAGGATAATAAACATCGGTAGACGACAAGGCAGCACTCGCACCAGCAAAGTAGAAAGTGTGATTAATATAAGTTGCAAAACTTGTTTCCCAATCCACTATAAATAAATATGTTTTACACTTTGTCGTTTATTTTTGTATAGTGTTTTTCATGTGAAACTAAATATTCAAATTTATGAAAGGACAACTCATAGAAGTGGTTTGAAAACCAGTTTCCTTGAGTAAACTTCCGCAGTGCATTAAACAATTCTTTGATATTAAAGCAGTGTCACCAAGGTATGGGTAAGCATTAGTTTAGTATTCTTTTAAATATATCTAAAACGGATCTTTCATGACTTTTGCCTCAAATAAAGGCCACATAGGTATACCACTGGTCAATTGTCATAAATCGATTAAGCGAGAAAAAAATCCTTATTATAAACCAAAACTGATGGAAACACATCAAATATTAGAGAGAATCGACGGAAAACAGAGACACTAAACTGCTACAAAAACAAACACCAACATACATACTTTTTTTTGCGAAGCAATATCTTCCATTTGACCAATATTATAATAATATTAATAATAATAATAATTCTTTATTTAAAGAGGGTTACACAGTTAGCTATACAGCTAATCTTCCCTGAGGCCCTCATGAAATACAATGAAATATAACAAACAATTACAAAATATCAAACAGACACACAAAGATATAGGAATATGTGGTGTGAGTGACAGTGAGACAACTCTTCATCCATATAACAATTTAAAAAAAGTAAACCATTATAGGTCAATGTACGGCCTACAACACGGAGCCTTGGCTTACACCGAACAACAAGCTATAAAGGGCTCCAAAATTCCTAGTGTAAAACCATTCAAACGGGAAAACCAACGGTCTAATCTATATCAAAAAACGAGAAACGAGAAACACGTATAAATTACATAAACGACAACTACTGTACATCAGATTCCTGACTTAGGACAGGTGCAAACATTTGCGGCGGGATTAAACGTTTTAATGGTACCAAACCTTCTCCCTTTTTCTGAAACAATAGCATAACATCACAACATAGAAAAGCATACGATAAAATATCAATTGGCAGGCTTAACTCAATCAAAAAACGTAAATTAATACACTATGAACGAATAAATTTGATCTGCATACATGAAGAATGAAATAAAAAATTGTTATGAAATATACAATTTTCAAAACAAGTAAAAGTTACAAATTCATATATGACATGTATTGTATTGGCATCAACAATATCATAAGTTTGAGTAAGTGTGTGAAAATTATTATGCATATAAAAAACGCACAGCTTCTTAATGTTCCATCAAGTAATTTTTTAAATCTTTTTTGAATGAGCTTGTACTTGAGGTTGATTTTTTCAGGGATTTTGGTAAGTTATTCCATAAAATAGATCCTGAATATATAAAATATTTCTTATAAAGCTCTGTTTTTGGCTTTTGGAACTTGTAAATTTTAGCAAGAGGCATTTCTCAAACAATATTGGTTTATTTCTGGCATTTCTTTAAATTTTTCAGTGAGATATACAGGGGCTTCATTCTTAAGGTAGCACAATACAAAGATTTTTCATTCCCAATCAGACATCTTTAAACTGATGAAATTTCACTCATTTTTCTTTAAATTTTATAAATTAGGTACCAAAAGAAAGAAGAAGGATTAATCTTTCAAATTGTGATAATTTCATTATGACATATTTATTACATAATTAATTGTTATGTAATTAATTGCCATATTGTGATGTCCATACTTGAATGAATTTAGCTTCTTTGTTATTCATAGCTAAATTCACACTAAGTGTGGACATCACAATATAGCAACTAATTACATAATAATTAATTATGTAATAGTTATGTAATAATGAAATTATCACAATTTGAAAGATAAATCTTTCTTCTTTCTTTTGCTACGTCATTTATAAAATAAAAAGAAAGATGAAATGAATTATATCAGTTTAAAGTTGTCTGATTGGGAGTGAAAAAATCTTTGTATTGTGCTACCTTAAGGCATTTATGCATCTAAACTGATTTGTGGTATGAGATTCTGTTCTCTACTGTCATCTATCCAAGCTGTTTAAACAGCGGAGCTGATCGTAGAGCATGTTTGTTTTTTTCCGTTCTCCGTTCGTTCTAGAATAATTACGTTTAATGTGTTCAGAATCAATTATCAAAATGTACCTTAAAAGTTCTGTTTTCTTCTTATTGACATTTTGTCCGGAACTGTAGCCAGTAATGTTACAGAAGTCCTGAAGTGTTTAATCTAATAACAATTTACAGTACAGAAATATCCAATGACAAATGGTTCACCAATGTTGGATGTGTTAATCAATTATAAAATCCGGACAATTTACAGACGGCTGTTAATTTCCCTTCGAGATATAAATGATGATACATAACTCTTGAAAGCTGGATGTCGTCAATATAAAGAATCAATGAACTATGCAAGTATACTGCTTTCTCAGTTTTTCATTCTCCCATCTGTTTATAATTTGTTTACAAAGAAATAATATAATTCATTGCATACCTAGTTTAAACATATTTATTTAAATGGATTGGGAAACAAGTTATTGCAACTTATATCAATCCCTTTTCACTTTGCGGGTGCGAGTGCTGCCTTGTAGCTGCAGGAGCCTGCTCTTTTTTGAAATCTACAATGGTGTCTTTTGCGTGCAAGAGATGTGGCTCTCTCTATTCATACTTCAGATAGTTCAAACTTTTGAATGATTTATACAATGCTTGTTTGCGTAAGAAATTTTTAGGTCACCTCTAACAAGCTGCTGTTGGCATTAAAGCAGAATTAAAATATAAAATAATATGTGTAATAATATTTTTTAATAAGCATTCAATAGATTCATCAAGTTCAATATAAAACAATTACAAAAACATCGTTATTCGTATGGGAATATAATAACCAAATCGTCTTCATTCGCGTAATCGTGTAATCAAAGAATAAAGGATCCTGTTTTATGATTTATATATATAATATCTGTTTAATATATGTTGTTTAATATTGATCAGATACTCTCTGAGAGTGTTATTGTATAAGTTAAGCTTAATCCTTCGATAGATAAAACATGGTTAGTGTCAATGCAGCTGTTTAATGACTAGGATATGTTTTATGATGGTTTAAGGAAATGTCTAAGCCCTTAGGCAGGTTAACAAAAGTCTCCTCATACATGATATGTCCTAAATTTGGTCTGTTAGTTTTGATATATTCATAGATATCTTAGGATGGTATTATGATATTCCTCAAAGTTCCGATGACCTATTTTGAAATATAGAAAATGCTTAAGTGAACACCTGCTGTGTCTGGAAAGGCCCATAAGGAATATTTATTTGTTGTAACTAACGATGTTTACTAACTTTTAATACATCACAATAATTATTAGACGTAAGAGCTAATGATACAAACACCCATGAATCAAAACTGAACGTTAACTAACGTTTGGTGCATAGTTAAGACACTCAATTCTATAAAAGGGATTTTACCAAATAGAACACAATATATTTTACCATTTGTGAAAAAATGAACCAACACAATCAATTGAAAACTAACCAAACTATACCTGAACTAACTAAAATCAAATCTGGTGGACTTTTCGACATGAAGTCAGTAACACGCCTGGTTAATTTTCATGTATGAATCTCTTTTTAGTGGTTCTCATTATATTAGCACGTTTGCGTTTTGACATTATTTTTTTATGCTCAAGCCATGTAGGTCTATTAATAAAGACTAAAGAAAAGAGCAGTGGTCTTTAAAGCCTATAACACGAGATGTAAAGTCTAGCGCCGAAATGTCATGGTAATAAAAGGGAGCTGTAGAAATAACGTCTAGCACACACTATTTAAGATCTAGCGCACACGGTGTAATTTCTAGCGCTGTAAATGTTAAGCCGAGCGCTGTAGTATTAGGTAACGATACACTGTTATGAGGTTTTTTTCACTTTGACCCGATGAATTTGTCTAATCAGAGAGTTGGTGTGCAACGAGCTTTTAAAACATATCAAGTGAGCTTTACCTGAAATAATCACTTTTTTGAGTGATTAAAGAGTAACAAAAGATACCAGAGGGAGAGTCAAACTCATAGATCGAAAATAAACAGACAACGTCATGGCTAAAAAATGAAAAGACAAACAGACAAATAATAGTACAAAAGACACAACATAGAAAATTAAAGACTTAGCAACACGAACACCGCCAAAAAACTATCGTCTGAATACCCATGTTGTCAATTTTGATAGACTCATTTCAAATTGTAAATGATCTTGACATTCTTACTGATGATTTTCTTCATGCCCGCGTCACACTGTCCCGATTTTTACGCCGATGGCAACACGATTATAGAAATTTTCAAAATCGGGACTGATCGTATCGAGATCGGGCTATTCGTAGTGCAATCTTTAACCATCGTAGAGCCATCGACCACTTTTTCTAGCCTTCGGGGACAACTTCGGGAAGGGTTCTAAATTTTTTAACATGTTAAAAAATCCCCGATGGTGCGTCCGATGTTGAGGATTCGTATTGAGTTCGTATCACCATCCTCACCATCGTAATGACACCGGGAATGCATCTTTGAACATCGTATTGCATTCGTGTTTCAATCGTTTCCTTCGGCAGTTTTGACATTACGATGTCTACACGAATGAATCACGAAGCTACCCGAAGGTCTGACGACGGCAACACGACTTCGTGAAGACCTCGTAATCCCGTCGTGATGCCATCGAATAAAAGTACGAAGGTGACAAGATGGAACTACGACGGCAATAAATCCAGCTAAATGTAAGTTTATTTTCGCGCTTAAATACATTTAAAGTACCATGCACGATATGCACTGGTCAGTCTAATACGACAGTTAAGAAAGACATGGAGCTCATATCATATGATTCTATGAGAACAAGAAAGGCGACAGCGTTGTTTCTATTAATTCAAATGGAGCAAAAAGAGAAGGTATTAAAGGCTCAGGATTTACTTTTACAAATAAAATATTATTTTTTGTCAATTTATCATGTCAAGTAACATAATGAAAATCATAAACGCGCCTCGTACACCAACACTGCAGGTACACGTATATAGGGAAACCAACTTTACTCCATAACCATTTTGTTTCCTATATGTCATATTTTGCCGCATTTGTTGCTTTCCCTACATCCTTCCTTTTGTCTATATTATTATGATATTCTCCTTGAAAGAGTTCTTTTTGAATAAAAGGTATCAACGAACCCATTACCTTACCTTTAAGATAGATCAGTAAACATGGGCATAATTATGGGTGATTATTCAGACTAGTGCAAACATTTTACTGTTCAAACAAGGCAATGCCGAGCGTGGCACCCCTACCTCGTATGTAACATATTGGGGACAAATATGGACACTATATTTGTATATGACACATGCAGAAAATGGTAAATTGAATATGCACATTTGATACATAAACTATTATTTTTAGAATTCAACCAAAACATTCAGTAACTGGAAATACCTTTAATATTGTCTTTAGAACCAGCAGGTAAAAAAATGAGCAACCAATTCCCTGTGTACACGACGTCTTTTAGACATCGTATGGCCATCATGCCATCATCGTATTCCATCGTGTAGCCTTCGTTATCCATCGTGTAGCCTTCGTGATCCATCGTGTAGGGTTCGGCTGAGATATGAAGCTTAAATACCCGTCTTCGGTTAACCTTCGTATGTCCATCTTTTGCTATCGTATATAATTTCGGCACCATCGTATAGACTTCATTATTCATCGTACTTGCTTCGGTCACTTTTTTGGTATTTTAACGAGATCGGGACCAACTTCGTACGAACTTACAATTTTCGCATTCGGGTGTCCATCGTATATAAAAATCGGGACAGTGTGACGCGGGCAATATGGTTTACAGGTCTGAAAA
Source organism: Mytilus edulis (assembly GCA_019925275.1). Classification (NCBI taxonomy): domain Eukaryota; kingdom Metazoa; phylum Mollusca; class Bivalvia; order Mytilida; family Mytilidae; genus Mytilus; species Mytilus edulis. The sequence continues at coordinate 85,984,458 of CM034351.1, read as the reverse complement.
TAAGCAACGAATAAGGTCATTTTATTTCCGCTCATACCTTTCAATATAGAAATTCAAACATCTTTTAATACTCTGACACAACTCAACTTCGCCTCCGTGGTTTGACTTTTTTGGATTTTGATTTCTGTTAGTAAGCAATAAGTAAACACGTTCAACTTTCAAACATGTTTCATACCGATAGATGTGCAGTATAGTGGCATGGGTTTTATTTCTTGGTTTGTACAATGTGACATAAAATAGAACATCAATATTGTAAAATCTTAAATTGTTTGAAACACTAAATAAATTTAAAAGCAAAATGATAGGTTGGATTGTCCCTCAGGTATCTTTAACATCTCTTTTGCTTATCTTGTAATATTTTCTTTAATTTGTGAATGCCAAATATGCAAAAAGGTAAACATAAACGTTTTTGTATTGACATTAAGTTTATTTTATTCCGGTAATTTGTAAATAAATGCACGTTATAACTTGCCAGTGTTAATATTTAAAAGGTCTTTCCACTCACGTCAGCTTATCTTTGTAGTACTTGAGAAAGGCCAGATATATCGATCTTATTTTATTTTATCTTGACTGATTCATTGGAGTGTCAATACATAGATATATATTGCTTTCAATTGGTAATTGGAGATGATCTGTATTACATAATGTCTTCAGACTGTATATTGGAAGTAGTTTGAAATACATTCGACGTTATTATTCACTCGTCGAAACGGGAAATTAACAACCAACAACCAGGAGAATAATTGTAAATTAAGCGAAAGTAATCCCTGCTCTCTCAATTTGCGTGAGTGTTAAAACATGTCAATAAAAAAAATCAATAAAAGCCACACTATGACCTTAGGAAGAATATATATCAATGCATCAAACCCGATGGAGGCAAGAGGAAAGACTGAATTATCATAAATATGTTTCAAAACTAAAAGGATTCAATAAGACAGACACGTAAAAAGTTATAGATACTTTACTAACAGAACTATGACACAAATACCGTAGACTAATATAAAACTTTTCACCAAATGCAGTATATTTTACTTATTGTTGGCTTTTCTAGTTTTTAGTCTAGATCATACAAGGAGAATTTTCCAACAAATGTAAATGTATATTTCTTATTTTGCATCAGCTACATTAAGATCGCAATGAATGCTTGTTGCACATTTATATATTTAAAAATTTCGGAAAAGCCCAAATTTTTTTCCATTTTTCATCCCCTTAAAGACGAACCCCTTATCACATAGAACAGGAACTGACCAGGCATGAAAGATTATCAAGTTTCTAAACCTGTTTCAAATTAAAATGTTAAGAGCGCCGAAGGCTTAGTGCTGTAATGCAATTTTATCGGTAATACATATAAAATGTCAATTCACTAAATGTATCTGTGCAAAAGAAAAACAGATTATTAGAAAAATGTCTCCTTAATATTTATTTCTTTTTGTGAAATTTTAGCACATAAACTATTATCCCATGTTTATTTGCATTTCATTTGACAGTACATTATTTATTTCTGTTTGTTCTGTCGTAAGGATGACTGAGAGTTTGGAGATAAATACTAGTAGGTAATAGACTTATTATATGCATTGCATGTTATAGAAGTATTTAGTGAAGCATAATGATGTTTGTTGTATTTTTTTCAACATCGTATAATTACTTGAGACTCATTCAAGATAATAAAGATACAAATACATTAATGAAAATAAAATGTCAATCTTGAGAGATTCAATTTTGTACGCAATAAATATGTCATAGTTGTGATTACAGTGAAAACACGTCTTGAAAACGTTAAAGGTCATTGTCCTCCCTTGAATAATTGCCTTCTTTTTTGTAAAAAAAAAAGAAGAGAAACATTTGGATTGAATTGTATCAAAATGATTGAAAACTAATCCGATTGATAACACTGTAAATCATTTTCTTAATCGGACAATTATTCTTCGTTTACAGTTTTCATTAAATACATTTCTGATAGAAATAAAAACAAGGTCTCAGTGAAACAACGTATTGGGACTTCAGGTTGTTTAAAATACAATATGGAGAAGTAAATTAATGTGGTTAAAGCCTGATTTATGAATCAGGAAATCTTTAAAATCGCCAAAAAGTGGTGAAATAAAAACAAAACATCACATGGAACAAATGCATCTAATATTTTTAATAATCGTTTAAAACCTTGTCTTTTTCACAATTTGTTTGTGAGATTTTTGCAAACATAACAAACATTAAAAATATTACAGTAACTTTCAGAAGTTTTATTTGACAAATGGTAAAATATCATGAACTGTTGATGTTCCAAAACATGACACATCCGACTAACAATTCTGATCATCAGCTGATATGGTATATTCTATCTTTCGGATTTTCTAGCTGTTTAGACGTTTTAAAATGAAAAAGAGTGCTATGATCAAACGTCTTAGACACGGTATTGGAGCGACACCTGTTATTTTTTTTTTGCCATTTTGCCAGAAGCGCAGAGGGGTTATGAAATGCAAGCTGTCTTATATTATCGTAACTTTGTCTGTGTGACTTACATATCTTTTATGACAATTTATGAAAGTTAGGATCGTATGTGTCTATAGTGGATCATAATTGAATAAAAGGTAGAAGTATCTTATATTGAGAAGTAATAAACTTGCTACTTTGCTTGCTTAATATGAGGTAATAGGTGCCTCTTTTTTCTGGTACTAGATAAAAGTTTTCTTTCTCCCAATCTAATAAACGCTGATGTCGAACATTCCTTAATGATTTGAGAATAGGTCAATTTCCAATATATCTTATATAAATCATTCTACATGTACAATTATGACAAATGCTAAATTTTTAAAAACATTCAAAACCTCTCTCCGCTTCAGCTAGTACAAATAATCGTAGTCGCTCCAATAAGGTGTAAGAAAAACGGTAAAATGACATTATACATTTTGGAAAATTACACAGCAGAGATGCCTCAAAACACTTTCCCCGTGCAAAGGAGTAGGTTCAGTAAGACCCCTTTTTGGCCCAAAAATATAGCAGTTTTAGAAAATTGTGAAAATGTAATCTTTAAGCTATATTTTGGAAAGTAAAATGCTTCTGCTACATAGATATGAGCTGTTTTTGAAGCTACAATGCACAAATATCGCGTTCTAGCATCATTAAGTCATGCTAAATTACTGAAATCTTCAAAATTTTAGCATTTTGGTTAATTTTTAGACGGTTTCCGTATAAATGAAAGTGGCCGCATTCGTGTTCATTCATAATATTGAAATGTAAGTTGTATTTGATGATAATACAAAACATATATAAAGGTTGAGGATGAACACGGATGCGGCCACTTTCATTTTTGACAAAAACCATCTGAAAAGTGACGTTTTTTGGTATATTTGACAGATTTTTCATATTTAAGCTTGAATCGGAGCGTTTTTAATGACTAAATCAGTTAAAATCTTTCACATAAACTAATCGAATCAATTGAAATAGACACTTAAGTGTTTAAAAAGTGTCCAAAAACTTGCGTTAGATGAACCTGAAATTTGAGGCCAAAATCGGCCCTTACCGACCTACTCCTTTATCGCAATAGTAACCAACGGTGTAAGAAACACATCGGATAAGTAAAAGTATAAGTACAAATTAGAGCAGCTTATTAAATACAGGTGACCAAAGATGTCCTCCTAGAAAAATGTAACTGATATCAAATATACAGTTTAGCATTAACTATTTATAAGAAGATTATTTGTTTCTTTTTTCTACAAAAGAGGGACTAAAGATACCAGAGATACAAATATTGATTGCATATAAATCTCAATTTAATCCCAGCATGAAAGGAACTGTTGTTCCTAAAGATAAACATCGTTGTTAATATCTTTGTACTAGAATGTTCTCTATAGTTTTGAGTCCAACACAGATCAGTTAAAACATTGAAAACAACACATTAAATAATTTTGTGCGTCCGAAGCTCTTTTCTGGATTTACCTTCATCAGAAATGTTCAAAGCCAAACATTTGAAATCCGAAGATATATAAGTACCGAAACCGTTGAAGAGCTATATGTCAAAAATACCTTAAATAGATAGCCAAATTCATCTAAAGCCAACTTTGCCTGAGGGAGTTGAAACCTTAGTTTCTTAATAATTTCAAAATTTATAAATGGACAATTTTAGTAAAGTTTGTTAAATAATGTCAGTACTGAAGTACTGACTATTGAGCCGATGATACCATCGGGGACTGATAGTCCACCAGCAGAGGTATCGACCCAGTGATGTAAAAATTTGAAAACAACACATTAAATAATTGCTATCGTCCGTAACGCTGTTCTTGATTTACCTTCATCAGGAACGCTCAAAGCCAAACATTTGAAATCCGAAGATGTATAAGTACTGAAACCGTTGAAGAGCTATATGTCAAAAATACCTTAAATAGATAGCCAAATTCATCTAAAGCCAACTTTGCATGAGGGAGTTGAACTCTCAGTTTCTTAATAATAGTTATCAAAAGTACCAGGATAATAATTTAGTATGCCATATGCGCGTTTCGTCTACATAAGACTCATCAGTGACGCTAATATAAAAAAGGTTATAAAGCCAAACAAGTACAAAGTTGAAGAGCATTGAGGATCCAAAATTCCAAAACGTTGTGCCAAATACGGCTAAGGTAATCTATTCCTGGGACAAAAAAATCCTTCGTTTTTCGAAAAAATTCAAAGTTTTGTAAACAGGAAATTTATAAAATTGACCACATAATTTAACTGTTAGTTTGAAATAGAACGTTTGGTATACAATTTAAGCGTTTGTGTTTTCTTGTAAATCATTGGGTTTTGAATTAGATGCAGATACAACTCATATTTTGTAAAAAACAATTCATTATTTTTAGCTAAATTAGGTTTTGTGCAAAATGTATAGTTTTCCCAAGGCTACTTAAATAAATGATATACAGACCGATATCAAACATTTACGTAATAACAGAGAGGGCGCTAGCATGATATGTTTATCTTGACAAGAAGTCCTTTGTCTGACGAACTAATCAATAATGTTGACGACGAATATTCATGTTATAGGTACAACTCATGTCATTGCGTACAATTGCCCCACTTCATTTAGAAAGTGCAGTTAATTCAGTTTTTTGTACATCATCTACTGGTACATGATTGGCCTCTGATTATTATTTGTATTGAAACGTGCATCCATGGTTCAAAATAATATTATAAAAAAGTCGTAAAGCACTAATTTCCATTTCATCAATGCTACGTTTAGTTTCATCTCAATTTACAGACTATGCTTGCTTTTTCTGTTCTTCGTTCGTTTTATGAATATTTTTGATAAATGTATGCATGATCAAAAATGAAAATGTACCACGAAAGTACAGTTGCTTTCTTATAGACATTTTATTTCTGAAATGTAGCCAGTAATTATTTACAAACTACTGATGCGTTTAATCTAATAACAATTGACAGTGCAGAAATCTCCAATGAGAAAATGTTTGACCAATGTTGGAGCTGTTGATCAATTATTCGCAGACGGCTGTTAATTTCCCTTCAAAATGTAAATGATATAAACGTAATAAATAAAAGCTGGATTTTAAGTTATATATATAGAAATAAAGTATCAATGAACTTTGCGACTCTTCTTCTGTCTTCATTTCCCATTATCTCATATATGTTATACCTTGCTTCCCATATACTCTTTTTAAAAACTGTATCATTGGATTATTTAGTTGGACATGCACCACTAGTGTACTCCTGTTTGCATGAATACAGAATGCTGACAAATGATAATAATGTAGCTTATAAAAAACATAAGATTCTTAAATAGAAAAAAAGACTCAGTGCAAGTAAAACGCAATTTGAGGGGATAGCTTAGATCTGTTTCGATTAAACTATTTTGTAAGAGTTATGAAGGAGTATTTTTGTCTTAGCCTGATCTGTGTTAAATGTTTTTGTTATTTTCTTACGCTGAAAAGATAACAAAAAATGTTTGTAAATATATATTAACATGTGATATTATTGCAAATAAAACTAGTTTCTCCCAGTTGTTATGGGACTACAATATAAAAAAACTGTAGGTCACTGTAAAACAGTTCTTTATAGAAATCCAAAGATATAATTTTTGCTAAATTAATAAAAGAGAAACATAAATGCCCGACTGCACCAACCATTGAATGACAGATTCCTTACGTACAAACAAGATGTGATATGATTGCCAATGAAACAACTCTCTACCAGACACAGAAGGGCCTGATGAAATCAACAAAAGACCGTGTACGGATTTTTCATAATGAGCAAAATCCATATTGTATATTTAGAAAAAAAACTTCTTGTATAATAAATGAGAAAAACCAACGGCTTATATATGATAAAATAATAAAAGTGAGCATATTTTCAAAGTGAAATAACGATTAAAAATAAAATTGTGAGGTACGTGCAATTCAGAACATTGCGTTTGGAAATTTACTTACTAAGTACGAAATAAAGGCAACAGTAGTATACCGATGTTCAAAACTCATAAATCCATGGACAAAAAAACAAAATCGGGATAACAAACTAAAACCGAGTGAAACGCATTAAATATAAGAGAACAACGACACAACACTAATTTGTAACACACACAGCAACGGACCAAGCATCAGACAAATTCCCACGAGAATAACACATATAACATCAAAACAAAATACATGAATTTGGGATAGACAAGTACCGTTACACGTCTTATCGCAATGTGAAATTACACTAAAAAAAAAGAGAAAACAAATGACGCTACGTTAAAATGTAACACACACAGAAACGAACAATAATATACCATTGATAATATGTTTCTTTACTTTTTTACAACATGTTGACTTTTGTGTATCAACTTTTCTCATTTTGCATTAGTTAAGTAAAATCGTTTATGCTTGTTGCATTAATTTATGTATTTTAATTCGGGGTAGTCTAAAAGTTTTTGAATAATTCTCGTTCCTCTAACAGACAAACCCATTTTAGACAGGACAGGAACTTATAAGACATAAAAGACAATGCATTCTCTAAAACTGTCTCAGATTAAACAGTATTCTTCATTTACAATTTTCATTAAATGTATGTCTGTTAGAAATAAAAACAAGGGCTCAGTGTAACAACGTATTGAGACTTCAAATTGAAATACAATATGGAGGAGTGAATTAATTTGGTTAACCTGATTTATGAAACGGGAAATCCTTAAAATCGACAATAAGTGTTGAAATAAAAACAAAGTATCGCATGGAACAAATGCATCTTATATTTATAAAAATCGTTAAAAACCTTGTCTTTTTAACAAATTGATATAAACTGAAGCGCAGAGGGGTTTTGAAATGCAAGCTGTCGTATACTATTGTAACTTTGTCTGTGAGACTTACATATCGGTTAATGACAATTTATGAAAATTATGAACGTATGTGTCTATAGTGGATCATAAGTGAATATAAGGTAGAAGTATCTTAAGCAATAAACTTGCTACTTTGCTTGCTTAATATGAGGTAATCGGTGCCTCTTTTTTTCGGTACTAGATAATCTAATACACGCTGATGTCGAATATTCCTAAATGATTTTGAGAATAGGTCAATTTCCAATATATCTTATATAAAACATTCTACATGTACAATTATAACAAATGCAAACTCGGGATAACAAACTAAAACCGAGTGAAACGCATTAAATATAAGAGAACAACGACACAACACTAAATTGTAACACACACAGCAACGGACCAAGCATCAGACAAAATCCCACGAGAATAACACATATAACATCAAAACCAAATACATGAATTTGGGAAAGACAAGTACCGTTACACGTCTTATCGCAATGTGAAATTACACTAAAAAAAAAAGAGAAAACAAATGACGCTACGTTAAAATGTAACACACACAGAAACGAACAATAATATACTATTGATAATATGTTTCTTTACTTTTTTACAACATGTTGACTTTTGTGTATCAACTTTTCTCATTTTGCATTAGTTAAAATAAAATCGTTTATGCTTGTTGCATTAATTTATGTATTTTAATTCGGGGTAGTCTAAAAGTTTTTGAATAATTCTCGTTCCTCTAACAGACAAACCCATTTTAGACAGGACAGGAACTTATAAGACATAAAAGACAATGCATTCTCTAAAACTGTCTCAGATTAAACAGTATTCTTCATTTACAATTTTCATTAAATGTATGTCTGTTAGAAATAAAAACAAGGGCTCAGTGTAACAACGTATTGAGACTTCAAATTGAAATACAATATGGAGGAGTGAATTAATTTGGTTAACCTGATTTATGAAACGGGAAATCCTTAAAATCGACAATAAGTGTTGAAATAAAAACAAAGTATCGCATGGAACAAATGCATCTTATATTTATAAAAATCGTTAAAAACCTTGTCTTTTTAACAAATTGATATAAACTGAAGCGCAGAGGGGTTTTGAAATGCAAGCTGTCGTATACTATTGTAACTTTGTCTGTGAGACTTACATATCGGTTAATGACAATTTATGAAAATTATGAACGTATGTGTCTATAGTGGATCATAAGTGAATATAAGGTAGAAGTATCTTAAGCAATAAACTTGCTACTTTGCTTGCTTAATATGAGGTAATCGGTGCCTCTTTTTTTCGGTACTAGATAATCTAATAAACGCTGATGTCGAATATTTTTAAATGATTTTGAGAATAGGTCAATTTCCAATATATCTTATATAAAACATTCGACATGTACAATTATAACAAATGCAAACTTTTAAAACATTTAAAACCTCTCTCCGCTTCAGCTAGTACCAATATCCGGAGTCGCTCCAATAAGGTGTAGGAGAAAGGTACAATGATATTATACATTTTGCAAATAACACGAAAGATACTAGAGATACAAATGTATTTTGATTTAGTAAATATAATTGTTTTGAATAGCATCTTTACAACTATCACCTCGTTCATTGGAATATATCTTAGCATTAGTAAACTATGCAGTGTGCTAAAACTATGCACATATATTTGTGGCCGCGGATGTTATAGAATTTGGGAATAGAACGAAACCAATGGTTTAGTGTAAAGGCAGATATGTGCGAATATATCAATACGATCTGTCCTGAGAATATATCAATACGATCTGTCCTTTGAAGGGATAACTTCAACTTTTCGAATACGAACTCCTGGTTCACGTGCTTCCTTGAAAGCAACAACCACCAATCAAAGAAAAGTCTTAAAGGGAAAACAATCTATATATGGACAAAGCTGGAATAATGTGTCACCGTGTTCAGTATTATCATTCATTATACTTTACAGACCAATAAGTTGCACAATAAATGGGACATATTTGTTATCCATAATGCTAAATGCAGATACTGTTGTTTTTGTTTTGCTGCTCTAACAATCCGAATGTCAACCATCCGACTAGATATATTTAAATCCTTTCGCTTAACGTGTTTGCGCATATCACTTAAATCACACACAATGACTAGTGCTCTGGTCGCTAGCATGCCCAATATAGTTTGATTTACATAGCTTTCATTTTAAAGTTTGAATTGTTTGTGAGTTGTAAGGAAGAAAACAAATTCTTAATATTGCATTTATAAAACTAAACATATTGTCTCGATAAAGGTGCCCTATCACACAATTACGTGATAATAGAAGTATATGCATGTTGGATTGATAGCTAAAAAATATATAAGTTTGTGATTTAAAAAATATGGATTGCATCTGAATTTCAAACTAATGCTTGCATGAGACGAACTGTTTTTCATAAAGATAATAAACGTCGTTGTAAATTATTTTGTGCTCGCACTTTCAATATGGTTTCGGGCCAAAAACAGATTAGTTAATTGACAAAGAGCGTTGCGTTTGCATTTAAACCGTTTGTGTTTTCTTGTCAAACTATAGGTTTTGATTGAGATGATGATACCACTTTAAATAAGGTTTTGTGCAACATGTATAGTTTTCCCAAGGCTACTTAGATAAATGATATACGGACTGATATCTAACATTTATGTAATAAGAACCATAGAAAGAACGCTAGTATGAGAAGTTCATCTTGACAAGAAGTCCTTTGTCTGACGACATAATCAATGATATCGACAACGAATATTCCTGTTATAGGTACAATTTATGCAATTGCGTACACTTATCCCACTTCATTAAGAAAGTTCAGTTAATTCAGTTTTTGACATCATCAACTATTCATGATTGGCCACTGATTATTATTTGTATTCAAACGTGCATCCATGTTCAAAATACTATTTTAAAAACGTCGCAAAGCACTAATTTCCATTTCAACAAATAATACTACGTATACTTTCATCTCAATTCATAGACTTTGTTTGCTTTTTCTTTTTTTAGTTCGTTTTATGTATATTTTGAATAAATGTATGTATGATCAAAAATGAAAATGTACCAAGAAAGTACAGTTTTTTATTATAGACATTATGTTTCGGAAATGTAGCCAGTAATTATTTACAAACTACTGATACGTTTAATCTAATAACAATTGACAGTGCAGAAATCGCCAAAGTGAAATTGTTCACCAATGATGGAGCTGTTAATCAATTATGAATAATTCGCAGACGGCTGTTAATTTCTCGTCGAGATATAAATGATAAAACGTAATAGATAATATATGGCTGTAGGTAATACATAGATACAATAAAATTAACGGTACCAATTTTCTTGCACCAGATGCGTATTTCGACAATACATGTCACTTCAGTGATACTCGTGGCCAAAATATTTGAAATCCAAAGCTTATATAAAAGATGAAGGGCTATAATCCAAAAGGTCAAAAAAGTATAGCCAAATCCGTGAAAGGAACCAGAGCTTTGCATAAGGGAGATACATTCCTTAATTTATAATAATTTCTATCATTTTGTAACAGCAAATTTGAATAACACAAAAAAATCCGTATTTTCATGCCAGTACCGAATTACTGGCTACTGGGCTGGTGATACCCTCGGGGACTAATAGTCCACCAGCAGAGGCATCGACCCAGTGGTAGTAATAAAATTAACGGTACCAATTTTCTTGCACCAGATGCGCATTTCGATAATACATGTCTCTTCAGTGATGCTCGTGGCCGTATCAATGAACTTTACGAGTCTTCTACTTCCTACCTTTTCCATTACGGAGCATTCAATTATTTTTTCTTAATTAAAAGCCTGGTACCTTTGATAACTATTTACATCACTAGGTCGATGCCACTGCTGGAGGGTATCACCAGCCCAGTAGTCAGTACTACGGTGTGGACATGAATATCAATCATATGGTCATTTCTATAAATTTATTGTTTACAAAAGTATGAATTATTCGAAATACTAAGACTAAGGATTTTCTTATCACAGGCAAACATAACCTTAGCTGTATTTGGAACAACTTTTTAGAAATTTAGGTCATAAATGCTCTTCAACATTATGTTTTCAAATATTTCAATCTTAGCGTCACTGATAAGTCTAATGTAGACGAAACGCTTGTCTGGCGTATTAAATTAAAAGCCTGGAACTTTTGATAACAATTTACACCCCTGGGTCGATGCCACTGCTGATGGACGTTTCGTTCCATTAGGAATCATCACCGCTGTAGTCAGCACTTCGTTGTTGACATGAATATCAATTATTTTGTCATTTTTATAATTTACGTCTGCGAAAGTATGCTTAGTTGGAAATACTAAAGATTTTCTTATCGCAGGCATAGATAACCTTAGCCGTATTTGGCTTAACCGTTTGGAATTTGGGTCATAAATGCTCTTCAACTTTGTTCTTGTTTAGCTTTAAAACTATTCCGATCTGAGAGTCACTGATGAGTCCTATGTAGACGTAACGTGCGTCCGACGCATTACATTGTACGCCTGGTACCTTTGATAACAATTGTCATATTGTATTGTTTACTTGTGTATTTCTCTGTCCGTAATATTTTTGCATTTATTTATACTGTAGTCCTGTCATGTAATGTTATCATTTTAGTTTATATATTTAATAAAGCGGGAAGTTTGGCTTGCCGCAAAACCAGGTTCAACCCACAATTTGGTTTTTTTTTTTTATCAAAATGTCCTGTACCAAGTCAGAAAAATAGTTCGTTTCTGTGTGTGTTGCATTGTCGTTTTTTGTTGTTGTTGTTGTTGCACTTCAGTGTTTCTGTTGTTTCGTTGTTTTCCTTTTATAGTTGATGTGTTTACCCCAGTTTTAGTTCGTAACCCGGATTTATATAAAAAATAAAATGTGGTATGATTGCCAATGAGACAACTCCCCACAAGAGACCAAAATGACATAGAAATTAACAACTATAGGTCACCGTACAGGCTTGAACAATGAGCAAAGCTCATACCACAGAGTCGGCTATAAAAGGTCCAGAAATGACAATGTTAAACAATTCAATCGAGAAAACAAATATGTAGCATATTAACGAACAACAACCAATGAATTAGTGGCTCCTGACTTGGGACAGACACAAACATAGAGAATGTGGCGGGGTTAAACACGTTAGCGGGATCCGTTTTCTCTCAATCGACCAAACACATTCAGCATGTTTTATATCTACATTGTTTCACAAGGTGCAAAGATAATTTTTCAACCTAGAAGTAAAACTTCATATCATACAAGTAAGATATTAAAATAGAACAAATAAAATTGAGAATGGAAATGGGGAATGTGTCAAAGAGACAACAACCCGACCAAAGAGAAGACAACAGCAGAAGGTCACCAACATGTCTTCAATGCACCGGGAAATTCCCGCACCCGGAGGCGTCCTTCAGCTGGCCCCTAAACAAATATATATACTAGTTCAGTGATAATGAACGCCATACTAAACTCCAAATTGTACACAGAAACTAAAATTAAAAATAATACAAAGACTAGAAGCAAGTAAAACAGTACGAAAGAATGCAGAAAATTGTGTTTATTCCAATTTAGATATGTATTACATACATTTTAGGTTTAAACGTGTATTTGTGCAGACGTGCATTTGTACATATTACCAATCTGCCTTGAATCCCTGTCTTATATTGGAACATTGTTGCGAACGCAATTTGAGAGAATAGTTTAGGGTCTGTTCATTTCCACCGGTCATCTCGTCTTCTGCTTTAATTCTAATGAATACATTTTTGTTTGAAAATTACCAATTTAACACATTTGTCTGTCTATTTTAGGTATGTTTCGATAAACAATTTTGTTTGTGTCATGAAGGGGTGTTTTGTCTAGCATGATATGATCTGTGTTAAACGGTTTATTAATTACTTAGGCTGAAAAGATAATTAATATAAAAAAAGAAGTTGTGCTATGATTGCCAATGAGACAACTCTCTACAAGAAAAATGTTTATGAAGATAACAACATATGATATGATTGCTAATGAAACAAGTTTCCACCAGTTGTTATAGGACGACGACATCGACAATTGTAGGGCACTGTAAAATAATTCTGACGAGAAACATGTCTTCATATTTTCTTAATTAATAAAGTAGAAACATATATGACAGACTGCAACCGCCACAAACCATTGAATTACAGATTACTTATGTACATAACAAGATGTAATATGATTGCCGATGAGACAACTCGAAGGACGATGATGTAATCAACAAAAGGCCTTGCATGACTTTTTTCGTAATGAGCAAAATCTATATTGTATATCTAATAGAAAAAAGCTTCTTATATATTAAATGCGAAAAACAACGGCTTATATATGTCGTAAACGAATGCACGCAAAGACTAGAATTTGTCTGTGTTTATATTTTGAAAAGTCTTTTAGATCATGTCAGCTTATCTTAGCTTTACTTGAGAAAGGCCAGATATATCGACTTTGTTTATTTAATCTTAAATGATTCGTTGGACTGTCATTATATATATTGCTTTGGTAATTGGAGTTGATTGTTATTACATAATGTGTTAAACTGTAATGCTAGTCATAAAACGTTATTATTCACTAGCGAAGCGGGAAGTAAATAATCTACAACCAGGGGAATAACTTGAAATTAAGCGGCAATAATTCATGCTCTCTGAATTTGCGTTAGTGTTGAAACATTTCAATCATAAAATCAATAAAAGCCACACTTTCATGACCTTAGGAAGAGTATATATCTTGCATCAAACAGGATGGAAGCGAGAAGAAAGACTGATTGGACATATATATAACCCAAAAATTAAAGAAGGAAATATGACAAAAAAGAAGATGATAGACACGACAACAACAAAACTTTGACACAAATACCTTAGATCAATATAAAAAAATATTAAAACCTTCGGATTTCATGAAATGAAGTATGGCTTGTGTAGTTTTTAATCTAGATCGTATATGAAAAACTTTATTCCAGAAACTCGTATATTGACTACGGATATCTATATCATATCTTATTAGCTACCACTGGTTCAGAACAACTTGAACATTAGTATTGTGCCATCTACCGAGCAGCCAATTTTTCAGTATGAGCAAGATTAGAATAATAAATTTTGGTTGTAAAATATTGTTAACACAAACAATACCTTCAGTGGCAAGCTAAGCATTTGGTAAATTTCCAACAGTAAACTTGTCCTTTAAGAAAAGATATCGGATCGAAATATCAATTAATATGAATACGTCAAACGTATGTTTGTGTTCATTTGACATGTTTTTATTGGATTGGTTTGTTTTTGTGTTGTTTTCTGTAGGCTTTTTGGCATTCAGATTATCAATTTTATACGACTTCTGAGTCTTTTTACCTTCTACCTTTTTTTAAAGTGAAAAGAAAGATCGAAAAATCAAAAGCGAGGAGAGTTTCTGTAGTGGCAATGCATCTATAAAAGAGGGAAGAAAGATACCAGAGGGAAAGTCAAACTCATAAATCGAAAATAAACTGACAACGCCATGGCTAAAAATGAAAAGGACAAACAGACAAACAATAGTACACATGACACAACATAGAAATCTAAAGAATAAACAATACGAACCCCACCAAAAACTAGGGGTGATATAAACGTGTATACTTCCATAGCACTAAGAAATTATAGTTTCTCGTTTTTCACATGTCGCCTTGCATGTATGAACTTTCCGTATTTTGCGTTAACTCTCTTCAGATCGCCATGATGCGCCAATGGTTATGTATTATGATTAAAGGTGAACCTAAAATATTCTGCATGTATCATCGCTCCTCTTACAAACGACCCATATTAACATTGAGCAATAACTATCTATTAAGTACATATATAAAATTAGATCTTTGACGAGCGCATAAAATCAGAGACTGTAATATAATTCTATAGGTAATAGAGTCAATGTCAGGGAAACTGTATCATTTCAAGTCATTAATGTGCCAGTATTAAAGCGAAGCTAGAGAGAGAGAAAAATACTCCGCAATATTCATGTCTTCGTAAAAAATATTTTAGCACAACTATTCTACAGCGTTTATTTGCATTTCATTTGACAGTGACCTCTTTCTGTTTACACTGTGGTTATTTAAACACAATGGTGTTTGTTGTATTGATTGTGCATCGTATAATTAGTTTAGACTCATACAAGATACCATAATAAGGAAACAAATAAATTGGTTACAACAGTTCTAAAATTAAACTGTCAAACTTAAAAGATTCAATTCTTAACGCAAGAAATATGGACACTGATGTGATTACAATGAAAAACTTCTAGAAAACTATAAAATTTTGTTCTCTTTTGTATAATTACCTTCTTTTTTGTAAAATAAAAGAACCATTTGAATTGAATTGTTTCAGCATGATTAAAAACGAATCCGATTGATTACGGTGTAAATCAGTTTCTTAACAGCACAATTATTCTTCATTTACAATTTTCATTAAATTGATGTCTGATAGAAATAAAAACAAGGTCTCAATGAAACAACATATTAAGACTTCATGTTGTTTGAAATACAATAAGGAGGAGTCAATTATTTTGGAGAGAGCATGATTTATTAAACTGGAAATCCTTAAAATCGACAAAAAGTGATGAAAATAAAAGGATCACATGGTACAACTGCTCTTATATTTAAAAACTTATTAAAAACCATGTCTTTTTTTATTTTGACAATTTGTTTGTGAGACTTTTGCATACACAACACACATAAAAAAAATTACAGGTTGCTGAACTTTCAGAAGTTGTATCTTACAAAAGGTAAAGTTTCTTGTTATTGATGTTCCAAAATTTGACACATTCGACTTACACACTGAACATCATCTGATATGGTTTATTTTATAATTTGCAACGGTTCGCTGTTCAGACGTTATCAAATGAAAAAATATGGGACCAGGGAGCGACACCAGATATTATTTCTACAAAATGTATCTGAAGCGAAGAGGGGTTATGAAATGCATGCTGCAGGATACCTCAGTACAATATCTTAGCTCTGTTGATATTACCCTTATAACCTTAAATAACAATTTATTAAAATTAAGTACTAAAGTGGATCATAATTAAAAGAGTGGAAGTAGCTTATATTGGGAAGCATTAAACTGGCTACTTTTTCTTGATATATGGTACTCGGTGCCTCTTTTTCCGGTACTAGTTTTCTAGATCTAATTACGCTGATGTCGAACATTATTAAATGATTTGGAGAACAGGTTAATTCCCAATATGTCATTGTATCAATCTTGAGACATGTGCAATAATTACATATGGATAAAATGGGAATTTGTACCAGTGATTACAAAATTTTACAACCATTCTCTCCGCTTCAGCTAGTACCAATATCTGGTGTCGCTCCAATAAGTTGTTGGAGAAACGGAACAATGACATTATACCTTTTGGTACCAAATGTAAATGCAATTTATGGGTTGAAGTGAACTTATCAACAAATATAAATTCGACCAGCTTATTAAAATACAGGTGACCGTGAATGTTCTCTCAAAAAAATGTAACTCGTATGAAATCTACAATTAAGCATTAATTATTTATCAGACAATGTTTTTGTTTCTCTTTTCTACAATTTCTTTTATGTATTTCCATTTAGAAATTGGTTTGTTTTGACTTTTATCTTTGCACTTGAAAAGTATCACCTCGTTCATTTGCATATATCTTAGTATCAGGAAACAATTCAGTGTGCTTAAACTATGCACATGGAACTGTGGCTGACGGATGTTACAGATATTGAGAAAAGAAAGAAATCAATGGAGAAGTGTTAAGGCAGATATGTGCGAATATATCAATACAATATGACATGATGACATTCGAAAAAATCTTTGAAAGGATAACTTCAACTTAGTGAATATGAACTCCCGTATAACTTGCTTCCTTGTAAACAACAACCATCAATCAAGGAAAGCCTTGAAGGGAAAACAACCTATATATGGCCAATGCAGGAATAATGTGTCACTGTGTTCAGTATTATCATTCATAATACTTTACTGACAAATAAGTTGCACAATAAATGGGAAAGTTTTGTTATCCATAATGCTGAACGCAGATATTATTTTTATTTACTGCTCTCCGAATGTCAATCCACAGACTAGATTTATTTATATGCTGACGTTGCTCATGTATGCGCCTATAACTCAAATCAAACAGTGTGACTAGTGCTCTGGATTCTAGCATGACCAATATAGTTTGACTATAATAAGTTTACATAAAGTAAAATTATTGGTAAAATTATTTGGATGAAAAAGAATTCCTAAAGGTTCATTTATCTCGACGATTTGTGATCTATCATAAAATCCTGTGAGAGTATATGCCTGTTGGATTGATAGGGGGTAAAAAGATTATCACTTCTTTCAAAGTTTTAATAAAAAAAAACAACATATTTGTTTCCATTTTTTTTTTTGTCGTACTTTTAAAATTACCAACTGATATCTTGGATTAATTTATGCAAGATAAAAAAAGAAAACTTACTTTGAAAGTACAGTTTCTTTCTTATAGACATTTTTTCCGGTAATGTAGCCAGTAACTATTTACAAACTACTGATGCGTATATCTAATAACAATTGACAGTGCAGAAATTTCCAAAGAGAAATGTTTGACCAATGTTGGAGCTATTAATGAATTATGGAATCCAGATAATTTGCATACGGCTGTTAATATCCCCTCGAGATGTATATGATAAAATGTTATAAATGAAAGCTAGATGTAGGCTATATATTGAAATATAGTATTAATGAACTTTACGAGTCTTCTACTGTCTACCTTTCCCATTATCTCAAATATGTTTTAACTTACTTCTCATATACCTTTAGACTGTATTTCATCTGATTAAAAAGTTAAAACAATTATTTTGTCTAGTGAGAGATTTAGCTACCTGTTTAACCAGGTTTTATCCGCCATTTCTACAAAAGAAAATGCTGTACCATCAAAATGACAGTTTATCCATCGTGATGTGTCGAGCTTGATTAGATATTTCTTGGCATTTCCGTTTAGCATTTTCCCCAGAGCTCAGTATTTTTGTTATTTTACTTTTTGTTTAAGGTTTCATTAAAGTTTTAACTGCTTGGTTTAAATGATTTTTTTTGGCATATGGTATTCGGAATGCATCACTAGGGTCATCCTGTTTTTGGAAAAAAACAGAATTCAGACAAAGGGTTACAATATAGTA